>JBBMJY010000026.1:11698187-11727706 GCA_037833715.1 Toxotes lorentzi | reverse complement strand
CACTGTCCTAAGTGAGATGTATAACTGCATTGTCTACAACAGGAAATTTTTGTTCTCTGGGGTCCACCGAGCCTTCTCCTGTATCCCAGCCTTATGGAGATGCTTGTCCCAAGGGACACTACTGTCCTCAGGGCAGTGGGTCACCAAAACCCTGTCCAGTTGGCAGCTACCTCCCAGAGCCTGGAGCTTCCTCCTCCTCCCACTGCTACCCTTGCCCCCTAGGGAAATACTGCCTCAGTCCTGGAGCCTCACAGCCCACAGGTGGGAGATTTCACCAAGTTTCCATTAGTTAAATCAGTAGCTTTTTTTTTTTTTTTTTCATAGTGAAACTAAATGGCAATGTAGTCAGGTTATCAGGCTAATATATAATATAATCAGTCAATGCTTGGAACCCTTTGATAACACCTTCCTGTTTTAGGTCTGTGTTTTCCAGGTTTCTTCTGTTCTGGAGGTGCAGATAGTCCCACACCTCGAGCCAACCTCTCTTTGTTCAGCTGTCTTCATGAAATACTGGAAGTTTATACCATGAAGACAGACACCGCCTTCTGGATGCACAATCTGTCCTGCTTCAATAACTCCAGTAATTCTGATTTAAAAAAAAAAAAAAAAAAAAAAAAAGTTTTCTTCAGTTTGCATTAACAAAATAAATGCCAATGAAGTAGCAGTACATCAGTTTCTGTAAACTGCTCAAGCACAGTACAGAGCCTTATGTGTCGTGATAAATGTCCCTCAAAGCGTCAGCTTTTGAGTTTGACCTTCCTCCAAAGTATTCTGCAATTAATCATTGCCTTACAATGTTACACTGTACGAAGATGTTGTTCCCTCCACATTCAAAACTGTTAAATCAGCATGTAAAAAGAGAAGAGAGGCTCGGCTTTGGTTTCCTGTCTGCGAGACAAAGATATTAACTAAGACATCTTTCATGCTTTATCTGCCATGTTCTATTATAGG
This sequence comes from Toxotes lorentzi, assembly GCA_037833715.1. Taxonomy (NCBI): domain Eukaryota; kingdom Metazoa; phylum Chordata; class Actinopteri; family Toxotidae; genus Toxotes; species Toxotes lorentzi. The sequence goes on along the minus strand of JBBMJY010000026.1, from coordinate 11,726,755 downwards.
GAGAGATGCTGGGGGGATCCAAGTGGTAACGATGCCACAGGCAGACTCAGGGCATACCGTGATTCACACACCGCCACGTCTCAAGAGTCCACATTATGTATGTTCCACCTACAAAGGAGATATATGCCCTCAGGGTGGGTAAATCCTTACGTTGAACTTGAGTACTGGATGTGATACTTTGTTCGTCCCCTCAGGCATACACGTTATCTTCCTTGCTCGTGATATGGTAGTTCCACTGACTATAATTACTGTGACATATGACTGATTTCGTCTGATGCGTTTCCAGTGTGTGGTGCATATTCCAGCTTTGATACCACTTCATCTTGGTTTTACGTGCACACTTACAAACTGACTTGAAATATATCAGGTTAGGTTAAGGTGCTTTGGAGAACGAATGCCCAGTTTCTTTTCTTTCATGGATAGTTTTATAAACAAGACTCACAGAAAAGACTGTCTGTCACACTCTATCATGAAATTGAATGCTGAAGTTGGACTTTCTTGGAGATAGTTGTGTGGTGAATGTGCATTGAACAGCAGCACTGAAATAAAAGCTGATGTCAGTCCAGCAGGGCGTAAAATTCTCTCAAAGCAGTTACTGCCGTTAACTGTAAATAGAAGCAGAAAATAAGTCTGTCATTAGAAAATCCTGTCACTAGAGGTAATGAGGTGTGTGAATAAGAACCGTAATCCTTCTGATTGGACTTTTGGTCTTGCTGAAGTTGATTTGTGATATTTTTTTTCAGGTTTCTATTGTCCCTTGGGCTCTGCCTACCCCCAACCCTGTGATGCTGGCTCTTACTGTAACCAGACAGGTCTAGATGCCCCGGTAGGGCCCTGTGCTGCAGGCTATTACTGCCCGAAAGGCTCTTTAGACCCCCATGCCACCGCCTGCCCCACAGGCCACTACTGCCCGCTTGGAACTCCTCTTCCGCTGCCCTGCCCTCCTGGAACCATAAAAAGTGAGATATATTGCTCTTTGGTCATAGCTTAGATTAATAATCTCATTATTGTTTGATTTTTGTGAACTGTTAAATAATCAAAAGACACGTTGTGTTATATCCTTTGAAGAGTCAAGTCAGTAATCCCCTGTCCTTTTTTTTTTTTTTTTTTTTTTTTTTTTGGTTCCTGAATTAATGATGAATGAGTAATCAGACACAATGCTAAACTGAGAAATACAACACGTAATCCTCTTTGTTACACACATTGTCATTTTTTCCCACTAATGTCCTTACATGAACTGGTGTCTATCTTTGCAGTTCAGTGATGCAGAGAAACATGAACTTCTACTGAAGTCTTTTTCTCTCCCTTGGGCGGATATGAATCATTTCAGTCACAAAGTGGTTTAATCGTGTAATTGTATTCTTGTCTCGCGGCTGACAACTAGAATCCTATTAAAATAGGCTATAGCTCCTTTTGCATGGTTATGAATTAGAAACTGATGAGGGAATAGGTATGTACTTTGAATTAACATTATCTATTTTAATGCTTTTATTACCTAAACTTACAGTGTGATTTTTTTTATTTTTTTTTTTCCCAAGTCATCAAACTTTGTATCCACAGGCATGTGTAGATAAAACCACAAACGGTTCAAAACTTTTCATGAATTCATTTCCAGTTGATATGTATACTGTGTTCTATACCTGCCAGGTTCCCTTGGTGGATCTACAGTCGAGTCTTGCCAGCTGTGTCCTCCAGGTCACTACTGCCAACAGAGAGGCAGAGCTGAGCCGAGTGGCCAGTGTGCAGAAGGCTACTACTGTCCTGAGGGACAGAGCTCTGAGAGACCACAACATGTCTGCTCAGTGGGACATTATTGTGAGAAGGTCAGCCATTCAGTATTAGTCTTCAAGCTATTGTCAGTCATCATTGCTGAATATTGTATGTCATGTCTCGGCATCAGTCTTCCTCCTCAGCTGTGATTGTTATTCTGTCATGACAAGTGCATTGCTCCATACACGTACTACATTAATTTATGTTTTCTTCCTATTTTTCTCAGCTGTCTCAGTCTTCTTCCTGTGCTGTGTCTGTCTCCACTGTTATTGTTGCACCATGAATTTTACTGATGATGCATGTCATTCCCTAGATATAAGTCTAATAAAATCAATTAAATGGTTGCTTCAGGGCAGTGTCAGACAGACAGCTTGCCTTCCAGGCAGCTACCAGCTCAGACAAGGCCAGGGCAGCTGTGAGACATGCCCTGCTGGTTTCTATTGTCAAGATCAAGGTAAAGCTGATGGGTGGACAAATTGCTGGATTACTAAGAATTTAACAGCTTGGAACATAAATGTAATCAACCATTAACCCAAACCATGGTCAGTTTTATAAGTAATGAAATTTATTTTTAACTCTGTATCTGCTCATTAGGGATGGCCTTCCCTCTTCTCTGTGAGAGAGGATTTTATTGTCCTAGTGGATCAGCAAATCAGCGTCCCTGTCCAGCAGGGACCTATGGAAACATGTCAGGATTGGTTGAGGAATGGCAGTGCACGCCATGTGACCCTGGGATGTACTGTAAAGGAACAGGTACAATGCATCCACTCCCCTGACCCCTATCAGTTTGTTATATATGTCACACAAACATCTATCTTGCTGACAGCTGGTGTTTAAATGTAGTGGTATATCGAAGAAACAATCAGAAATAAATAGCTGCTCCGTTATTAGGGTGATAAAATCCTTACTTGAATGACATTTGGTTTAAGGGAGGACTTTCCCCAGTGGGCCATGTGCAGCGGGGTTTGTATGTGTTGGGAGAGCCTCTGAACCTTCGCCATTAGATGCTCTGACTGGATTCCCATGCCCTTCTGGCTTTTACTGCTCTGTGGGGACCTCTGTACCAAAACCATGCCCAAAAGGAACATTCAGGTGCATATCCTGCTGTATTTCTACATGCTCTACTATATACACTCACATAGCGCTATATTACTACTGGGTAGATCTCTTTGCTCTCAAAACAGCCTCAGTTCTGTGGCACTGATTCCACAAGATGTTTGAAATATTCTTTTGAGATTCTGGTTGATGTTGACATGACCCCATCCAATCATTTCTGCAGATGATGTGAATAAGCAGGTGTATGGGTGTTCCTAATAAAGTGCTGAGTGAGTGTATATACTGTATTCTTTTGACTTACAACCATGAAGCAAAATATTTGTAGGAGAGACGATTTGAACTCCAAAAACTACGGTACTGTCATATGTCGTGTCTAAACATTGTTCTTTATGTAGTAATATTTGAAACTGTAAAAGATGTAATCAAATCCACAGAAACTGAAAGATGTAATAATTCTTGTTTAACTTATTTATTAGTATAAAAAACAACAGTGTGATGACTCTGGAGAGAGTGTTATCCTCTGAAATAATTTTAGGTAGTGGCATAGTGTGCTCTCTGTGATGCAATACTGAGCAATTGTTATCCAAATTATGTGAAATCACTTGACTGCTACTGTGGTTTGCAGTTATTAAAATCTTCACATCTTCTGACAGCGATCAGAGTGGGCTTGTAGATGAGTCTCAGTGTCGCAGCTGCAGTCCTGGCTTCTACTGCTCAGAGACCGGCCTCTCTGCTGTCTCTGGACCCTGCCTGCCAGGTAAGAAAGAAAAGAAGAATTCAGTTATGTTAGTGTGATGCGTTGTCCTACTTGATATAAACGAGTAGCTTTGCAAGGATTTTACTGAAGTATTTCTCCCCAGGTTTCTACTGTCTAGAAGGATCTCAGACTGCTATTCCTATGTCAAGTGCGTCGGGAAGTGTTTGTCCTGCAGGCCACTACTGTGCAGAGGGCAACAGTGTACCCTCACCCTGCCCAGCTGGCTCTTATCAAAATGAGACTGGAGGGAAAGGCAAAGATGACTGCAAGCCTTGCCCTCTTGGTAAACAAGACGTTACATTAAGTTAACTGCAAATTTCTTCTTCTTTGTACTGTACAATATCTTTTGCCCTCTCTGAAGATGTCCTCACCATTTGAATGTCTTTGCCAGGCTGGTTTCAGGATTTATCAGGCCAGAAAGAGTGTAATCCCTGTCCTCCTGGGTACTTCTGCCAGTCACTGAGTCCCAGCCCCACCAGGGGGAGCTCCACTGGACTCCCTCTGCTCTGTCCGGCTGGCTACATCTGCCCCAAGGGCCAGCCTCTCCCCTGCCCCAAAGGCACCTACAGCCCTAGCCAGGGTCTCACCACAACAGGTAAAAACCAAGAACCTCTGTGAAAATGTTGAATGAAATTGCACTATTGGCTGGTTAAGGTCTAAACTATAATCTGAACACCTTTTAAGAGAGTAAGACAGATGCTTTGTGGTGTAACTCTTGAGCACATCAATCAACTATTGGTTATTCAAATGTGATTTTTCGTCACACAGAAGGGAAAAAAAACAGGTGACATAATCTGTAGAATAAAACTGTTTCAAGTCTTGCAAAATGAATGTTTATTTTTCTTGAAAAGGTTTTCCTTAATTTAGTTTGCACTGACACACAGCAGTGTGCAGCTGTCTGAGATGTGTTGATTGATGGCACCTGGCAGGAAGCTTGTTTTGCCTTTAGGACTGAAGTCAAAGCTGCCGATCTGTGATTACAGCTGAGTGCCTAGTGTGTCCAGCTGGTCAGTTCTGTGGGTCCGAAGGTTTGGTTGAGCCATCTGGATCGTGTGCGTCTGGATTTCTTTGTCTGATGGGTGCCACGGTGCCGAACCCAACTGAAAACAGGACTGGATCTCTCTGTCCACCTGGGATTTTCTGCGAACAGGGGCAAAGAGCAGGTAGGTGGGAAAAGCCCGTGGGTGATTAGATTAATATTTACATTTCTCAATACTTCTCCATTTTTGAATGGAATTTCTGCTGAACTGATGAATTTTAGAGATAATGTGCTTTGTTTGCTTTCCCTGTTGTTATCTAGGTGATTGCTGGGCAGGGTTTTATTGCGACTGGGGCTCTAGCAGAGCAAATCAGACTCTGTGCCCAGCTGGTTTCTTCTGCCCCAGTGGAACACCAGTTCCCATTCCCTGTCCTGTAGGAACATTTAGCTCTAAAGCAGGGAACACACACCAGGATAACTGCACTGTTTGTACCCCTGGATTCTACTGTCAAGGTAAGAAGCATGGATTGTCCAAGAGTTATCTTCAGCAAGAACAGCAAGAGTGTTTTTCTTTTCTACATTTCAAGAATGATCTGGGAATTCATTCACTGGGGGCAAGACATTAGAATTTACTCTTCAGCAGCAGTCAGAATAGATTAGCATGCAGGACAGCCACAAGACATGTTTTTAATAAGTTATTTTTAATGAGGGATACAGCTATGATCACAAACATGTTGCTAGGTCACCACCAACTGGCTTCTGTTTAATGAAAGCAACAAATTATCACCCATTCTGTGGGGATCTTCCAAAGTCAGTGTAGGAAGGTTTTACTAATTGAAGCAGAGCTGATAAACCTTGATGGAAAACGGGGACAGCTAGTCACACCTCTCTTCTGTCTTCTAATCTAACTGACAACTTATTATGTCAGAGTCAATTTCTTTAATTAAGCCGCTGTATCTTTTCAAAGTCAAAGACATTACACTCTTAAAAAAATAAACCTCATGAGATCACTTGTGCTTATTAATTCTGTTTGGTGTGGCTCAGTTGAAGGTACTGTACAGCCTGCGCTGTGTCCCCTTGGATACTACTGTCCTCCAGGATTGACCCTAGGACTGGAGTTTCCATGCCCACCTGGCACTGTGCAGAGCCAGCTCGGGGCCTCTGTTCCTGATGCCTGCCTGCCCTGCCCTGCAGGTATGGAAAGGATTAGTGTTTTGTTCTACGTTGTCATAACCTCAACCCTAAAAAAGGTCAACGTGTTTCAAATATTCTAAATATGTCCTCTGGTTGTCCTGCCTGCTACATATTCTGTCGGCATTTCCTGCAGGAATGTTCTGCTCTCAGTCTGGTCTGTCCCAGCCCACAGGACTCTGCGAAGCAGGGTACTACTGCCCTGCAGGATCAACCAGCCCAAACTCTACTGAGTATCAGGTGTTGTTGTTCTTCTCTGTTGCCTCTGTGGGCGTATAGCCTATCGATGTTGGTCAGCTGGTCCTTGTCCTCGGTTATTCGTAATGATACTAGGGACCTTTCATCTAACGTCACATTTCAGAATCTGATTGACAAATTGTTTGACTGCTACTCTAATAGCCTTCATGTCTAATGTGTTACTGGTCGTACCTTGAAAGAACTTCTTTCACTCTGGAGCTAGAACAAAATATCCACTGTTACACAAGAAATGGTAGAATCTAACTGTGATCTCGCTTAACACATTTCTGAGTGTGGTCACTCCATTAGATTTCCTCAATATTCCACCTTGAGAATTTCCCTTGGGGATGAATAAAGTATCTATCTAGGGCACAATGTCACCTTCCCGCATGACATTGCATAATCATGTAATGTAAGCAATCCATATTGCTGAGCACATTCATACTCTAATGGGAATATAATGTTTTGATATAATAACTACATCACCTTTTTAGTCCCACTGTTAGTAAGGCTCTAAGAATGGTAATATCACTGTTTTGCATTCATTTAGGCAGTTTTGTATTGTTGTGTGTAATAAACATTTCAGTCTCTAGAGATCTCAGGGCTTTATTAGACTTTAAGATTGGTTACTACATGCAAGCAATGCATATTTTACAGTAATATGAATCCTAACAAAATTAGGTTGAGTACAAATGTCCTTTTATATTTCATGATCTTGAATACTTTTAGTTTTATCTCATCTATCTCTCTTTAATTTTTCAGGGGAATTCTACTGGAAGCCAGCTCTGCCCTTCTGGCCACCACTGCCCCTCTGGCACTGGCTATCCACTCCCCTGCCCCGTAGGCTCTCTTTCCACCTCTCGAGGACTGAAAGAAGTTGGCGAATGCCCACTCTGCCCCCCTGGTCTATTTTGTGACAGGCCTGCGATAGCAGAGTTCTCAGATGCTCTTCCATGTCATGCTGGGTAAACACTTCTGCTCCTGTGCTATTTCAGTTTGAAGTCTCCCCACTCTGATTATGGATGTGCACACAGTTGTTTGCTTTTTGTCTGATTTGAAGTGTTTTCACCTCTGTTCTTGAAAGTATTATTTTATTTATGTTTGCGATTTATACTTGGATTAAAGGCACCAGTGCGGATTGTCAGCAAGATGTGGTGTGTTCAAATATCAAACGCAAGCCTGTTTGCTCAAAATCAGACAGATAAGTGAGGACAGCAGATGCCTTGTACGTGAGTCTGAATTTCAGCTGGAGAGGTAGCAGGTGTCTTCAGCAGGACAAGATTAACACTTAGATCATTTTGCTAAGCTTCAGATTTGGTCACAAGTATGCTCTACAATAAATACTCAGAGATAAAAACCCACTTTAGAGCATCTGTAGCACTTTAGTGTGTCTGCCAAAGGGTTCAGAATCTGATTGGGGTTTTTTTTCCTATTTCATTTCTAAGCTGTAAGTAAGATCTGAGAAGTGAAGTTAAAATTCAGTGCAATTCAAAAACACAGCCATAAAAGATTAGTTTTATTCTGTCTGACATTAATTACTGCCAGTTATTAAAGTTTTTTTTTTTTTTTATTCTGGAAACATATTTAGCAGCTGATGGTGCTTACTACTGATTAAGCAGAACTGAATATGTGTGATTTATAAGCCTAAGTGTAATGGTAACTGCATTACATTAATTACTGTGTGTGTTTTTTTGTTAGACTCTCATGAATATAAATGTACTACTTTCAGTGTCAGTGTGTATCAGATGAGGTTGTCTAAATGCAGCCAAGTGCATTGACTGTAAACTGGAATGTTTCCCATTGAAAATATACATTAACGTATTTTATGGGGCACATAAGAGGTGTGTTCTACTGAAGAACACTGGTTTACTACTGCCTTTACTGACTACTTTCAAGTTTCAGTTCAAGCAATATTTGTGTTTTTAAATTGAAAACGTCTCTAAAACTTTTGAAATTAAAAATCCTCGCTGGCAGATTGTTGCAGCTCACTAACTACAGCTTGTGGCAATTTTTGTGATATGAATTTTGTTTTCCCTGTTTATGCCTGCAGGTATGTGTGCCTGGGTGGCAGCTCCAGTCCCTCCCCATCAAATGGTTCCCATGGCTACCTCTGCCCCGCTGGCCATAGCTGTCCTGTTGGCTCAGCAAGTGAGTTGCCCTGTGAGCCTGGCACTTACAGTCCTGCCCCTGGAGCAGCCCACTGTATAATATGCCCCAAAGGGACAATGTGTTCCTCTGCAGCCACTCAAGAGCCCTCTATCTGCCCAGCTGGTGAGGATTGGTGGGGGAAAAAAATAAGCCTTCAGTGTTGAATCAGATCATTAGTCCTTTTGACATACAACAGTGACACAGTCCATTGATGGAATTTTCTACAATAATGTTAATGTGTTCTTTGTCTAGGTCATTTTTGTCCTGCTGGGACAACCCTGCCTCGTCCCTGCCCTTTAGGGACTTTCAACAATCGGACAGGAGCCGACTCTCTCTCCGTCTGCACCCCCTGCCCCTCTGGAGTTTACTGTAGCTCATATGGAGCCTCAATGCCACAAGGTGATCAGACACAAAGATATGTCTATTTGCTTGTTGGCAAAATGTATGCACCCTGATGCTAGTTTAGTACTAGGTAACCAAACTGATAGTGTTTTTGTATTTTTGTCTAGGTTCTTGTTTGCAGGGGTATTTCTGTCAAGGTAGGGCCACGGAACCAACACCGCAGAGCTCTGACAACTTCCCCAGGAATGGCCCTTGTCCTGTGGGCCACTACTGTCCAGCAGGTTGCCTCTCCCCAGTTCCATGCCCTCTTGGCAGTATTCGCAAGACCACCGGTAAACCAACTGTTTAGGCTCATTCTAAAATGGCATTTTCTAGTGTTACTCGCACCATTGTGCGCTGAATGGAATAATTTGTTGTCCACTTCATATCTTTAGTTAGCTTGCTTTTGCACTTGAAAGAGGTCCTAATGAGATCTCTGCTTGCCTAATCTGCCTCACCGGTATCTTTTGTACTGCTGTTGTAGGAGGCGTGTCCATAGAGAGCTGCTCTGCCTGTCCTGCAGGTCACTACTGCTCCACTGAGGGTCTGGCCAACCCCAGTGGCCCCTGTGCTGCTGGTTTCTACTGCCCTTTTGACTTCTCTTCAACCACTCCATATGCATTCCTCTGTCCCAAGGTAAAGGTTATTCATACTCATTTTTTCTTTCTGTATTCCCTCTCCTCCATTGAATTCCCTTCCCTGTCCTTTCCTTATCCATTGTTATTATTGTTTTCCTAACAGTATCTCTCAGAGAAAAGCTTGTACCACATTGCTTAATATTAATATCCTGCAGCATTGAATGCCACCCCTCAGATGCACCATTGTCATTTTCATTCTGTTCTAGGGCCACTACTGTCCAGAAGGCTCTGCCCAAGCCTTGCCTTGTCCCACAGGAGAGTACCAGCCAAACCCGGGCTCAGATAGCTGTATCCCCTGCCGACCTGGATTCTACTGTGAGGAGGCCATAGTGGGGGATCCGTGGCCCTGCCCACCACACTCATTCTGCCCTGCAGGTACACTTAAAGGTCAATTTTGACTGTAAGGGATGGCAACTTTTATTTAAATCAGCCTACCAGCATCTCTACAGCTCACTAATTAACACACTACATGCCATTTGTTAAATGCATACAAAATGCTATGTGGTCCATTGTGCATTTAAGTGCCAGATTGCTGGCTGAAATTTGATACTAACTGTACTGACTTGAGTTGTATCAATCTTCTCATCTGACTTTCAGCAAGCAAGTTAATACTATTGTATATTGTATTATATGCTTTAACATAGTGAGCCGTCCTAGAGAGAGCAAAAATGACTAAAGAGAAATGTTTTTGTTTTACTGCAACATATTACCTCGTAGTAGTTCTTGTCTTTGTGGTAATTACTATGTAGTAAACCATCCCACGCTTGTCTTCATTCTACTGCATCTCTTATCCAGGCACCATGGTGCCTCAGCCCTGCCCCAATGGGACATACACTCAGCCAAACCAGGGAGGACTACAGGAAGAGAGACAGTGTTTACCCTGCCCTCCGGGGAAGTTCTGCAGGTACACTGGATGCATCAAACCCTTGGTGGAGTATGAAAATGATGTGAATCATATGCTGTGGGCTTTGCAGTCACCAGATCTCAACCCATTTCAGCACATATCTGAGATTCTGGACCAGTGTGCGACACAGTGCTCTCCACCATCAAAACACCAAATGAGGGAATATCTTTTTTTAATTTGCTGTAAGAATTGTGTTCATCCCCTCACTAGAGCTTTAGAGTTGTAGAATCAATGCTAAAATGTTTTGAAGCTGTTCTGGTAGCACGTGGTGGCCCAACACCTTAAGACACTTTGTTGGTTTTTCCTTTAACCACCCCCTACCCCTATGTACGCTGACAGACACACAACAAGGCACATGCACTCATGCATACACATGCAGACACATGCTCAAAGGCGAGCACTCATCTCTGTTTTAATTATACTCACAATTAGTAGAATGCAGGAATATATCATGTTCAGGAGTCACGGTTCACTGAACAGCCAAATTAACACCTTAATATGCATGAACAGTATGTAGATATGAGTATGAAAGGTGAAAATGTTAGAAAGTATGTATTATTCTGTTTATTTGATGAAGCACATACTTTTATACTTATGTACACTGACATATCTTATAAATATGTGTGTGTACATGTGGTTCTGTGTGTGTGTGTGTGTGCAGTAGATCTTGTAATGTTGTGTCTAAGCTAATGCTGTGTATATTTTCTTCAGGGCTGGAAGGATCCAGGGTGTGTGTGCTGCTGGGTATCTTTGTGTTTCTGGGAGTGCAGATTTCACCCCTCAGGGACCAATGTCTAACCTGACCCAGTGTCAGTGGGGCATGCAGTGTGCTGGACCATGTCCGCCAGGTACAATACATTAAAAAAAAAAAAAAAAACTTACAAGAAAAAAAAAAATTAACCAGCAATTGATATTCAGACTATTTACACTGATTTTCATACTTTATTCTCTAATACTCTGATTTCTGAGATCTTATTTGGATGGTCAGTCAGTTTATAGCTGTTTAAAATACATTTTAATGTCTTAAATACATTTTTAAGACCGAACATATTCTTTCTTCTAGGTTTCTATTGTCCTGAGGGCACAGAGGAAGTTCAGTTTTGTCCTGCAAATACTGTAAGAAGCTTCCCAGGAGGCACCAGCCTGCAAGACTGCTTACCCTGCCCACCTCAGTACTGGTGTAAATCGGGTATGAGCTGACATTTTTATATATATATATATGATAGCTCTCTGACAGTATTAAAACATTTTCTTTTCTTTGGCCTAGATGAGCAGTTTTCAGTCCTGATGCTTGGCATACAGCATATTGTTTGCTTGCTATCCTGCCATGTAGTTAAGTAGAGCTACTGTATCTGGTGTAAACTGAGCATAAGTAGATACTAGCAGGTTCCTGGGACTGGGACTACTTCTAAAACCACAGGTGGAAAATCTGAAAGAGCCAGGACCTGTTTGTTTGCAGGAGATCCAGTTCTTCATCCGTGTCCTGCTGGTCATTACTGTGATGGTCTGCCTGGCAGTGACTTCAGTGGAGCGGCAGGACCCAGGCCATGTCCTCTGTACACCTATCGAGCTTCCCCTGGAGCAGGCAGCAAGGGTGACTGCCTGCCCTGCCCGCCTGGTTCACACTGTAACAGCACAGGTCTGACACACTGCATCTCACTCAGCACACCTCAACACACTAATTACAAAAATTAACTAATTCTACATATAAAAATGTAAGATTCCATTATTTTCCAACAAAATTTTATTTATTTTTTTGCCTTTTCATTCTGTTAAATCCTGTTCCAACTGTATAACAAACTGTAAAACAACAAAGGGTACAAAGGGTAAAATATTAATATACCTCTCTGGTGGGTTTGAATTTACATTTACAAGGACAGTTCAAAGGAATTTGGCTTCCTAGGTTGTATTAATTTCAGTATTTAAGCACACTATAATACCTGTTTCTGCGATAAGAGTGAAAGAGGCATAGTATGATTGAAGACACTGAATTTAAAACTTGTCGTACCGCAGGCTACAGTAATGACTGAGTGGTAGATTTACAAAGAAAAAACTTTTTTCTAATCTCCCTCAAACACTTCATGTTTAAAAATCACCATATTGTTATTAATCCCAGCAGGTGATCCCCACCCCCCTCCCTCTGGTTCTCTGAAAGCATAAATGAAGGCTTTTAAATAATGAGTTGTGAAGAACTTTACTTCTGTTGGTGTTATTTTGATAAGCAATTTTTTTAAACTTGAAGTTTAGACATTTAGCCTAATGTCTGTGGACAATGGTTCAGCAAATTTATTTCTGCATTGCTTATGTGTTTAGTGATGAACGTTTACGTTCCAGGGCTTACCGACTATGCCAGCAGTCCCTGCCCACCTGGTTACTGGTGCAGTGGGTCTGGGCCCCCCATCTTCTGCCCTGCAGGCACCAAGAGGCCCCTTCCTGGAGCTGCTACGCCCAGACAGTGTGAACCCTGTGCAGGGGGAACCTTCTGCCCAGATCCATGGGCTACAGGGAAGCCCAGTGTGGAGGGGATTCTTTGCAGGGCATCTTATCAGTGTCCCATTGGTAAGTTTATCAACACAGTTTATAATGTTAGCATCGACGTGTGTGATGACTTTGAATTTGTTTTATTTTAATAAATGCCTCTCTCCCTGATGACAGTAATGAGGTTCTGCAGTAATGAGTTTTTGCTCATAATCCAGGTGCAGTCTCAGAGAAGCTGTGCAGAGCTGGCTCATACTGTGGACCTGAGACTGCTGAGCCCCAAGTCTGTCCTGAAGGTTATTTCTGTCCTGAGGGATCCCATTCCTACAATACTCCCAAACAACTGTGAGTGCATGAAAGATCTAATATCCTAAAACCTGGCATGCAAACAGATGTTTGTAAGCATGACATGGAAATTAGTGGCTGTAACTGTTAATGGGTTTGGATGTGTTCTGCAGGGTGTGGGGTAAAGCTTTATTAATAACCCTGTTACCATGCACAGATGTCCATTTCCCTACTACTGCCCAGCCAACAGCTCTGCCATGAAGTCCTGTGATGGGGGTTCCATGCCTGTCAACACCAGCGGGCTCAGAGGATCCAAAAAAAGCTGCTGCAGTGTGTGTGAGGGGGGCACCTATCGTCCGTATCTCTCCCCCATCCCAGAATGCCTTCCATGTCCACCAGGATACTTTTGCCCCCCAGGTACTTTACTCGCCAGCACAAATAATGGTGGAGTGAACCAAAGCGTGAATTTATTTTAATTCAACAGGTGCTGACCACTACAAGAGTAACCCTTGCCCTCTTGGGTATGTCTGTCCCATGGGATCCATTCAACCGAAACCCTGCCTCTCTGGATCCTTTGGTAACCTCACTCGTGCTGAGACAATGGGTGACTGTCACCCATGTCCAGCTGGCACCTTCAACCACCTGCCTGCCCAGAAGGCTTGCTTTCCCTGCGGCAGCTCCTCTACCTCACCAGCAGGTTAGACTTCATCAGATGTTCCTAGATAGCTCAGATCATGTAAAATGCTAATAGCTCAACAGAGAATATTCTAGCTTTAATTGGTTAAAATATTGGCCTGCTGTGTCACACCTGTTTCCTTAGGTTCTTCTTCTTGTACCTGTATTGGTAAGAATCGTGCATTCCAGCACTCGGATGGTTCATGTTTGTGTAGAACTGGTTTTATCTTCTACAATGAGCTGGATTTCAAAATCTCTACCTCTGACAGTGAATTGGACTGCCAGCCTGAGGTCAGTAACAGATCTAAAATCAGCATTTTTATTTTACTTTCAGTTTCCTTTTTTTTAAATCATCAAATTTCCTCATCTTTCCCATATTTGGGCAGCTCTCCCAAACAGATTCACACCTATTCCAAATGTACTTTCTTTTTATGTTTGAACTTGTCATTTCTTCCTTTCAAAAGTTTTTGTAAAAATGCAGCCAAAGGTGTAGACTGAAAGTCTGCCAGACAGATATGTTCTTGTGCAATTGTATAGACTGAAAAAATGACTTACCTTCAAAGTCAAAATGTGAATAGTAAGATTTTTCACAGCCAGCTCTCAAGTGTCCATTGTTGAAGGTTTCCAGAAGCATAGGAACAACCCCCAATATCCCTCTGGGTCAGCCGCTGCAAATACATTCTCACAATGTGAAGAATGCTGCATTGATGTGACATGTTTGCTATGATTTTACTTTGTGATTAGCTTTTTTTCTTTCCCTCAGAAGATTTGGAAATCAGTAGAAGACTGTGTGATGGGGAAATATTTTAGCTTTTTAGTTCAGACATGAATGATGTAAAGACTAGCAAAGTCTGTGTGTTTGATGTCCTTTTAGATGCCTATTTGTGTGTGTGTGTGTGTGTGTGTGTGTGTGTGTGTGTGTGTGTGTGTGTGTGTCAGGTGAACAGACGGTGTGCCACGGGACAGGTGCGCCTGGCAGCATCCAGAGTGTGTGTGTCACCTTCCCTCCACTCCTGCAATATCACCTGCGGACCACATGGAGGAACTCTGGATGTGGAGATGGGAATGTGAATCTCTCTTACATTTTTCAGTTCACCTTAGTCCTTCACTAAAATCAATGACGTTTTAAAAATTCTTCTTCAAACTCTAAAAGCTAGATGTAGTGAGGGAATGAATGATGGTCTAATATGCTCCCTTTCTTTCTTTCTGTCTTACCTGCCTGATCCTAATGCCCCAGCTGCCAGTGTGAGCAATATGTGTCTGCTGAGGAGCTTTGCAATACTTCCTGCCTTTCCCGACTGCCTCAGCTCTCTGCCCAGCTCTCTGCGGATGGGCACCTGCTGCTCAGCCTGAAAGAAAGAAACCACATGATTTGGACAAGGGTGAGCAAGAAGCCTCACCGGGGCTTCGAGAAACTGATCATCAGCTACGCCTTGCAGGCATATGAAATTTTTATTTACTCTATACTTATGGATCAATTACAATACGTCTGTGTATGAATGAGAAGGAGGATTTTCAGAAGCTGCTACCGCCAGATAAGAATAAGCTTAAATACAGTATTGTACCGATGCAACCTAGAGACTTGCCGAACTGTGGGTTTAAGCTGAGTTGATTGGATGGTGAAAAGCTGAGTGTAGCAGTTATCAGGGTCTTGGCCAGTCTTAGTCTCAGTAGGACACCTGGAAAATTGTTGCAGCCGCAGATTTTTGATATATGTTTACATTACATTGAAGAAAAAGTCATAAATGTGCTCCTCTCTCCATGCAAGGAAAACGTATTTAGTAGTTCAACAGTACAGCCACATGATCTCATGATTTTCCACTAGTTTCATTATCTGTGAATGTGCATGTTTTTTGTGTGTGCACTGGAGTGGGCTTAGTTCTGTTGAGATTTTTTTTTTTTTTTTTAGCAGACCTAACTATATAATTTTTAAACACCTGCTTTTCCACGGAATATCATTTTAACAGCTGCATATGCTGTCAGGACTAGGGTTCCCAGTCATGTTACTGCCTCTTTCTGCAAGTATGAGACATTTATCTTTACTTTAAATTATTCTTTGCAATTCAACCAGTGTTTTATCAAAATCTCCATTTTTAGCCATGGAAAACACAATCAGTAAAGTACAGACATCAGTTTGCATCTTAGTCATCACTGATGGCTAATTATTAGAACAATTTACAATTTTATGTCTTGAATTTATTTAGTAAGGCTGAGTTGTAATGGTGAAACAGCAGTTCTCACCAAGCTTGTTTCTGTTAACTTCCAGACTGTTGTGGATGTTTTAGGACCAGATATCCATGCAAAGAATTTTGGGAAAATCCATTTGGTCCATTTTGACTCTGAAGGAGTGTTTGGTTGGATTCCCACACGGAAAGAGCTTCTCAATCAGTTTTTGTCAGGTGAATAAAGCTTTATAAAGTATAATTTCACAGGAATAAACAATAAAACGTAGCCGATTTAATCTAACTTGACACTGATTTATCTCTATTCAGAGCCAATAGAACTCCTAAATACAAGACCCAGAGAGAGGAGAGACGCAGATCAGGGTGGTGATAATGATGATAATTCTGATGACCTGGCTGTTCTTCCTCGAATCCCCAACCCCATTGCTTGTCTCTCCTCTGGTGACATGCTCATTTTCCATCTCACCATCAACCACACTGGTACTGCTTTCATTCACTTCACACATGATTATTGGTTTAGTCGGGAAATCATGATTTAGTTCTTGTTTTTTATGTTGTAAACTTGCTCTAAATTCATTTCCATCCCTTAGACCGCCGTTTTAGTCACTTCCCAGTGTATCAGAAAGACCACCTGTTCAACAGTAACCCCAGCTGGGACTTTGGTGCGTTCAGACATCTGCAGATACTCATGAAGCAGACAAACTTCAACTCCACAAGGTAGTGTTCAGTCCAAACTGTATGTAGAACCTAAAGTGTTGCTTATATGAAATCGCCTTGTGTGACCACAAGTGTTTCTTCCTTTTTAGATTTGCCCACGTGTTTTCAGAAACAGGGAAGTATGTGTTTGTGGACAGTGCTGTCCCAGATTGGAGTATGGTGGTGGTGGTCAGTGAGGAGGGGACGGAGTGTGATTCTCGAGCATCTGTGTTCCAGCCCATGACTCCGGTCCAGCTGATCAGATTCGGGATAGTCAAGAAGCACAGACTCAACCTTCTGCCTGACTGGGGAGTGATTGCTGGTGCGTGTCCTTACTGTTTCACTACTAATGTCTGCTCATCATTTGGTCATGTTGTAGAATGACTTTATAGCTGACTGTGTACAGGGGTCCTGAGTCTGCTGCTGGTTGCAGTTGTAGTTCTGACTACCACAGTACTAGTTCTGCAACCCAGCAAAGCAAAGCTTGTCTCTCAGTGGAGGATGAAGCCAAAGTGGCGCAGCCTTGGGGAGCCCTTCTGTCCTGTGGAGTGTGTTTGCAATGGAGACAGGTCTGTTGCATGTCGTGGTCGCACATACAGTAGTGTCCCTCATTCTAAAATCGCAGACGCAAAAAAAGACAACAAAAAACAAAATAAAATCATGGACTGGTTTGTGTTTTGTGTTTCAGCATAGCTGTCCCAAGCATAGGTGGCGTCCTAGGCAGTAGGGGTGTAGGAGAAGGTGCAGAGGCTGAGGAACCTACTGTTTCAAAGGGAGGTAAGTCACTATTTATCACACTGTGATGTAGCTGAACAGTCAGCAGACCACCATTGTCATCTGCAGAGCTAAAAAACAAAACAGAACATGATTATATGGTATGGGTTGTTAAATGTCAAAGAACTGTTTTGGTTAAATTCAATAAATAAGTCTTTTTACTTTCTGCACCACTTCAATATCAATGTCATTGAAAATGTGCCCAGAAAAGTTTCACTAAAAAATACTCTGGCACCACTTTTCCATTTGGCTGGTTTTCAATATATTTGCTTTTGTTCCTGTCGGGTGTGTGATAATGTTTGAAATGGCTATAAGGTAGAGTTGGCTTTCATGTTTCTCACTTAGTGCTTATTGCATTATTCATGCAGCTTGATAGTGTTTAAGTGTCTGTTTGGTCTTGTCATTATGAAACCATTACGCATGACCAGGTAGCAGTTAACAGCCTATTCCCCATTTGATTGATGATAAAGAAAATAATGGCCAATATCACACTCTAATGATTTGTGCTGTTATCTCTAGTTAGCCTCTGCAATTTTAATTCAAGTACTTATCATCCATTGCATGCTCCATCCCAGACTGTCTAGAAAGCTAGGGACTCTACTGAATGATTATAGATCGCATTTAAGGAAACTTTTGATTTCAAGGCGGAGCCATTAATTATGAGTATCTATCTCAACTCTTTTGAATGATGAAAAAGTGATGAGACTTTTCCCCTCGTTATTTCATCCCATTTCTTTCTTTGAAATTATTGACATTTCCGGCTCCCATTTAGGAAGTGTGTCAGGGCGCTGTGATTTGGAGGAGTTCAACGTGAAGACTCTATACGACAAACTAGAGGATCAGAACCTCCACATAGCCTCACAACTGGCTCGACACCGCAAAGACACACAGGAGTTCTACAGAAAGATTTGTCAACAGACTGAAACACTCAAGGTGACTTTTTCTACAGTGACAAAATATTAATGCAAAGTATAATTCAATCAATAACAATGGCAATTTGATATGTAACATCTAAAACTTGTGGTCTTGTTAAGAAAAAGGAAAAATGGTTTTTTTCTTTCTTTCTTTTGTAAAGAATGTCTTTGAGAATATGGATCATAAAAAACTGAGTCTTCTTAAAGAGCTGCTGGCCCATAATGCAGTGAGGGATAAACCATCTAAGAGCAGTGTGGGAGACAGAGATACTCACGGTAAATCTGGATGATGACTGTTTGATTAGAGAAACTAATGTCTGATCATATAACAAAGGCAATTAAAGGAGTAGTTTGTCTCTTTGGGAAATATGCATGATTGCTTTCTTGATGACAGCTGGATGAGAGGATCCATATATATATATAAAATATGAAGCTGCAGTCTGCAGCCTTGTAGCTTGGCTTTAGCATGAAGCCCTAAGGTAACTAAACCCCTCTATCAGCACCTCTGAAGATCACAAATGAACCCTTTGTCTTGTTTGTATAATCTGCACATAATCCGGTGCAAACCCACAAATTGTCAGTTGTTAAGTCACATTTATTAAATGTTTTTTGTTTTGTTTTTTTTTTCTCTACAATGTTACATGTACTGGACTGAATATTTCCCATCACCCCAGATGAGGCCTCTATAGCATTACTGGGAACCGTTCTCAGGTCTGTGGAAGCTCTCTTATGCAGGCTGACAGGAGAAGCTTGGCAGAACCAGGATTTGTCTGCTCTCCCATACTGTCATACTGGTCCTCATGATGCCAGGGAGTGTGAGCCACAAGCTGGATACGCACAACCCGGTGACACCAATATGTATTATACACAGGTACTGTAGTGGCATTTGTTCTGTTTGAAGCATATCTTGGAATAATTAAGGGGAGAATTATTATTTCTTACAACTTATATCCACAGTTTTCATCGATGAACATGAATAAAGCAGAAGCTCTTCCCCATGAGCCAGGTATGGAATAAATCTAAACAAAGGTTTGCTGCGTATCCAAAAGCATCTGGATGCCATGTCACAACAATGAACTGATTCCTTTGTCTTAATTAGTCCACCTACAGAGTACAGCCCCCTGTCTAAGTGACCATGATCTATCCAAACTGGTCAGCATATCTCCTCTATTCAAGACCCTGCAGGAGATCCAACAGTCTTTACAGAACCTCACCACAGCTGAGTCTAGTCAGCATCTCCACAATGGTACAGGCATATAAGTGTCTCCCCAAGAGAAACCGAATGTAACAATAAATGGTAAATATGAAGCTTAAAACACAGCGTTTCCCATCTCTTTTTTTGCAGCTACAGAGAATCCTGTCCAGGAGAACCATGATGGACAGCTTATCCCGACTCCACTGGACAACCTCTCACCTCAACACTCTGCTGTTTTCCTGTTTGGTTGCTGGGTGATGCAGTTGCTTGAAAACTGCCCCCTGTTCCCCTCTGTGCTTCTGCTACTGGCCAAGTCAATCCCTGTTTCTTCATCCTCTTCTAATGAGGCTATACTGGCACATTGCTCAGGGGACTTTCATTTTGATGCAACCAATCAAATCCTTTATCTGTCAGAGGCAAAGCTTCAACACGCAGGACATTTTATTGCCATCATCCTGCAGTCCATGGCCCACATAGCGGCAGGTAATGAGAAAGTGGTCATCGGAGTGAGTCCTGGAAATCCAATCTCGTGTCCTGGTAACAGTCATGTGTAGTACAGTATAATAGCATTGGCAATCATCTTTGAAAGCACAAAGTATGCAATCTTCTTTGGAAACGATACGTTTTTTTTTTTTTTTTTTTATCCAGGATCCAAACCCCAGAGCTTTATGCAAGCTCTCCATGAGGCTATTTCAGCGCTAAGCCTTCAGCTGTTCAACTTCTCTTTCAAATGGAGCACAGCAGAGGTGAGTAAGTGCTATATAAACCTCACACATCATCCACATACTGCCCTAATAACTTTTTATTCCTTTTTTTTTTTTTTTTAACAGTCAAAGTGTTACAGTGTCTCAGAGAGCCAGCATGGAACATTAGTTAAAGAATTTCTCAACATTAGAGTTCCAACTGAGGCGCATTTCACTGAGCACCTATTAGCTAGCAGGTTGGTGAGATGCATGAACCCTACAGCAGAGTATAATATTGCCTTTAAGCAAAATAATGCAATAAAATAATTTCTGTCTATCCGCCGTTTTTAGACTTGAGAAATACAACTATTTCAAGTTAGAGCAGCTCATCTCTAACTTCAAACAGAGTTCAGCTGAGGACACAGAATCAGGTAAGTTAATTTCTTCCAAGAAGCATTTACGGTATGTTATACAATATCTGTTTAAACACACCATATCATAATGAAAAAATCACTGGCAGTTAAAGAAAAAAAAAAGTATAACCTGGTGTAAGGAGCACATTTGACCTGTGAAGGTCTTACTAAGAGTTTTTTTTTTTTCCCTACGCAAGGATGGGTTTAATGCTTTCAAACAATATTCTGTGGAGCCACCGATCCATAATGGCTATCGGCAAGCTATCTTATGAAACTCACAGTTCTATTATTTCACAACAATAATGAACCCATATAAGCTAATGAACAAATCCAATTGTGATTTCAGATTGAAGTTGTTTTTCCTGTTTCTCCTCAAGATCACAAGATCTAAACATCATTAAGCCATTATAGGAAGTCCTGGAGAGAAAAAGTCTATTTTTCAAGTGGTTCGTCGCCTAAAGAGCTTTTTGTTCCAAAAGAATGGTCCAGTATCCTTGTACACACAGTTCATGACTTTAATTGATCATATGTTATTAGGCGTTTCAATCTTTTCCATCAATGTAAATTCCATTTAGACTTTTACCTTGATTTTGTTTTTAATCTGATGAACTAAGTCTTTTTTTTTTTCCAATTTAAGCAGGTTCACTACCAAAAGGGACACCGATGCAGGTATCTCCCTGTTACAAATCTTAAACCTAGTTTATTAGCCAATGTTTGAGTACAGCACATTACTTCAACATTTCCTCTGTTCCAGATATCCTGTATAGAAGAAGAAATTGACCGCTTGAATGAGTCATTCTTGCAGATTAGTGTGCAGCTACAGAAGAGAGCTCAAATGAGCACATGGCAAAAAGAGAGAGAGAAGAGTTCTGGAAACCATTCTGCGGTAATTAACTGGAATATTACACATTACATATATAACTGTATAATCTAAAGAAGTAAGCTGTGTGGTAACTGTTTGAAGAGCTTAGAAATTATCTTAGTCTTTTTTTATGTGACAAATTTCAGCATGCTGACATATCATCATTAGCATAGCGTTTTATCCATAAAAATGACATTATGTTGGTACATTTAGTTGATTTGTGGTAAATCATTCAAATGTCTGTTCTTCATGCTGATGTTCATTTGCTCCTATTCAGCCTTCATCTAAGAGAGAAATGTGAATCAGTATGCATAAATAATTTTGCCTGCATTTGCATATTTATATCATTGCTTGAGATGATGCACATGAATTCATTTATATCTTTTACCACACATCATCTAGAATACATACTGTGATCTATGCTTTTTCAGAGGGCAACACCCACAAGCATGCCAAGCCTAAGTCGTAATGGAACAACCCTGCTGGAACTGAAGAGACGCTATGTATCACAGCGCCTCAATGAGCTCCAAATCACATTAGGCCAGATCAGACAGTGCCAGCAGCATGACAGCAAGTCAAAAGACGGGACAAGAGGCCGTATGCAAACAGACAGTCACCCCACTCAGCAGGGGCAGAGGGAACATTATCCTGGCATAGATGGCTGCAGTCCCGCTGACGGCCAGCAGCAGGACAGTATCCCAGCTAGCCAAAATCATGGCCAACAAACCGTAGGGAGCAGAGGTCTTGGTAGCTATAAACTGGAGAGTCATATTTCTGACCAGCAGAGGAGTGGCTCTGTCCAGAGCAACAACCCTGAAACATTACTGGACTGCTAGATGCTAGAGCCAAAATCGACTGCATCTTAATGTCCCAGGGAAACAGGAGATCATCAAGTCAGATCACCATGGAAAATACAAATGGACATGCAGATGCTGATGACATGTGGGTGCCTACTGATCAGAAGTTGGATCTGAAGATGGATAAATGCTTAAAAAAATGTTATGTATGTGGTTCTCCCACCAATATTTCCGTCTCCTGCCATTTTGTGCCCTTTCAGGTTTTGCCTAAAATAGCTATCTTATGTGTTCACTGTAATATTCTGTCTTGTTTGTTGGGGAGTGATCTGTCTGACCTCTGTCTTAATTTGCACCAGTTTCAGAGCAATTCAGCGGTATTCTTTTTAATTATCTGTGATCCCGGACAGGAACAATTTCTGGCAACAAACTGCGGCGTGACACAATCTGTCACCTTGTCCAAATAGTTTCGTAGTCAGGAGTTAATACGGGCCTCAAAGACAGGCTCTGTTCATTACCATATTCTAATTACGACAATAAATCTCAGCTGAATGAACACAAGGTGACACTTGTGCTTCTGTGTTGCTTCCTGCTCACAAACAGCCTGTTCCTTATGTAGGGGTGACAAGCCACATGTCTTCATGAATATATAATGTTAAACTACAATAATTCTCTCTCCCTTTTCTCTGGCTGGTGCACATGTAAGCCCTCTAACCTTTCCTACCTAAGCCCTTTTCATTTAGTGAGATTTCTCTACAACCAAGCGAAACTAAAAGTAGCTACAAAACTTTAAAGCCTGTTGGATCTGCTAGAGGAGAGAAGTCTATGCTCCACGACTGCTGCCTCCTTCTGGTTTGATGGTTTATCTGACACACAGGGTTCTGGGTCTTATAATAGAAAGTGAGTATTCCTACAGGGGGCTGTGAGCCAAATCAGAAGGTCAGATGGAACAAGTCTTCACTTACTATCAGTGTTAGCTTAGAGGTCTGTGCCAAGTACCCCGGGTTGAATCTGGCATTGCCCTGTAGGTCTGTGTGTGTTTGTGTGTGTGCATATGAGCAGAGAGGCTCAGTGGCTCCCTGAGATTATATGCCTTATCAATTAGATTAGCTGTGATGTGCTACTGATCTGGCCTGTGTGTGTGCCTCAGTGTGGGGACATAGCATCATATAACTTCATGCTGAGCCTCTCTGGAGTCATGCGTGTGCAAGTGTTTATGTGGTGATCTGCAGTGGTACATTATGCTTGCTCTAGTTGTTTAGATCAAAACATGGGTTATTTTTAGGAAGACTGTCTCTGCGTGATGTTTGTATGAGTATATGTCTGAGTATATATATATATGCACATGCATAGGCTTGTGTGCGTGTGTGATGTCGCATTTGATTTGAATGTTTTGTCACATGTCCCTTTTTTTCCCCGGTTTCATCTTTCCACAACAAAAAGGGCAATAAACAGAGTCATGCAATCACATGCTACACTGATTCCTCTGAACATCTCACCCTTTTTGGGTTTTTTTTTTTTATGAAATATCTCTGAACACATTTCTTGTGATATTTTACGTCTACATAATTTATATATTTTATAATTGCACAATCCAAAGTAATTTAACAGTGGATCAGGACAGATGAGTGCAGGACATACACATTCAGCCCACCCAGAGTTGGATCAAGAATGAACACAGATGCTAGATGTTTAGAGAGATGAGTTTGCATTAAGGTTTTTTTTTAGCAAGCAACACAAGAGATTTACATGTCAATTTCCTGCATGTTTGATCCATGGCTGTCTGCTGTAATCATGTTATAATCTTGAAATCCTTCCAAATCCATAGAAATCTGCTCTTTGCGTGCTCTCCTGTTTTTAAGAGTTCTGTCTTTAGGAGAAGTTCACTCTCATGTATTCAAAATGTGCTGTAGCCCTCGCATGTGTGCACTCTGTGGTGAAAGCCCTTAGACCTGAATGCAAGCTGTGCTTGAAATGTGAAAACATATCTTTCTATGACACTCTTTGCTTTTTGTAGAAAGTAAGTCAAACACTCTGGATACCTGTGAAAATAGAGAGCTGGGCTTGAGGCTTCCTGTTGTCTTCCTGCGTCTGCAGGCTGTCGCTAAGCAGACCTCCTGTAGTCACCATGGCACTGCATTACTGTTGCTATGGTTTCCTTATCTCCAGGATGTGGTTCAACCAGGCCTGCCATATTTAGTCTTCTCCTCAGAGTGCCAGCCTACTGCTGATGCTGACAGCAACACAGGAGTGCACTCAGCTGTCTCTTTGCTGTTCTTTCTACATTAAAATCCTCACCAGCAACTCTAAACATTCCCCTAAGCACCTGTTGATTCTGTCTTTCAACAGTTTTCAGCATTTTACAGCTCTAACCTCCAAACTCATTTGATGTTTACAGGTAACTATGAAAAAAAGAAACTCAAATAAGAAAGGCACACTTATTTGTCTTTTAATTTGAAATTATGAAATCATCAAACCCTTGATTCCTGTTCTCCTCTGGAGTAATCCTCTTATTACCCCAGATCCAGTAGCTGTAAGATTAAATACTGTGACGTCGCAGTGAGATTAATGTGGCTCTTCCAGGCTGGAGGATGCAGAATCACTGGTTCATCTTAATCTCTTTATTTTTTTCTTTGTTCTTTCACAGAGCTGACAGAACATCAAACGTCAGAGTAATCCTGATCTCTTGGTGGTTGTCTCAGAATCATTTGGGATGGAGAAAAACAATGAGATGTGGAGAAAAGAATTTAGTTTGTGACATACTGAACAAAACATAGAAACAGCATCTCTCTCAGTATCTCTGTATATAATTATGATTATACTGATTGAAATACTTGAGATCATTCCTTTTTTTTCATACTTATAAAAATCATAGATTTTCTTTCTACAAATCAAACTGATTAAACTACATATAATACATATAATCAATATATTTACGAAGAAGCATGGTGCTCACAACCCTTTTCATACAGAAGGGAACACAGATTGAAACAAGTAATGGATTTCCCACAAGAAAGCACATTGCAGACTTGACAATGTAAGTATATTGATATTCATACTGGATGTAATGCAGGTCTATAGAACAGAAAAATGTGCCCGTGGATTCAGTCTGTTATTTTGTTGTATTCTCATCCCATCTTTCACCCTTCACAAGAGAGTCAAATCACTGCCATTTTCAGTGTGAGAAAAAAAATCTGATATTATTGCACTGTTTAGCAGGCACTTCAGTCCTCTTTTCACAGGCTGTGTTGGTGTGATGGACAGGAATGAGGATTCACTTTTTTTCCTACCTGGATCAGTGAATCATTTTAGCTGAATCGATTAACATTTTTCTTCTTCACCCTTCGTATTTGGCATTATCCCTTGAATGATTAAAGAAAAAGGAATAAAGGGGGGGGGGGGGGTGAGGCAGTTGTTACTGGAGTACACACATGCAGCATGGAAGAGTCTGTGCCTGAATATTGACAGAATATCAGAGAAAGGAGGAAGTTCATTAGATTGATGGGTTGTGTCCTGCACAGTATTTTATCAGCTTCATTGTTGCAATCAGCCAAAGATATATTAGTGTGTGTGCTTTCTTTCATATAATGTAAAAATCTAGATCCGGCTATGAGTTCTTGCATGTGTGATACCCTTTTATGCTTTCATGACTGCATAAATGTAGATGTGGATTAGTATTATGGAGCCTAGAGTATATACACTTTGCAGACCTGCATGTCTCTATTCCTGCAGCCACACTGAAAGGCTTCAGCTCAGCCACTGTATCCACTGAGCATGTTTTTAGGTTTTGAAATGTCTGCAGTATCTTTGGAAGTAGAAATAATGCAAGTACTCATGTGTAACAAATGAACTGTCCCGAGAAAGAGCTCTGCTAGCAGCTGCTAAACAAGGTTATGTAACACACGACAAAGCCAGCTCTGCCTCATTGTTCTTTTTAATAAAGTAAGCTGTAGTAAAACTGATTTGCATCGGGTTTCTATATGAACACTGGATGTAATGACGTGCTGTGTTTTGTTTGTTAAGCTCGTCAGCCCGCAGTCAAAAGAAAAGCAACATGCAAACAGGCTTGCATGATGAGTTGGTTAAGCCCACCCAAATGACAATAACATGGTCATGCACGTTGTAGTGTTGGAAGGAGTGACTCACGCATGCGTATCAAAGCCTCTGCTTCTGCCGTGCTAAGTGACTGCTGAAAAACAAAGGCACAGAGAGCCGCGGTTGGGAAATGTTATCAGTCATCCTTAATGGAGGAAACGGACTTTAGGCAATCAATAGTGTTATTCTTTGAGGGCTGAAATAGGAGAATTGTTATCATTGTTTTTGTTCTTTGTGTGCGGACAAGAGCTCGTAACAGTAAGTGACTAAATCGGCTTTTGAGAATCCACAGGTTCCTCCTCTTCGCTTTTCTCTCCCCCTCCCCTTTCTCCTGTGTTTCTGGATGGATCTGGACTGAATGACAGCGTTTGTGGGCGAAGGAACTGTTGCATCACCCCAGTAGCTGTCACACATCACGGACTTGTTTATTTCACCGAGTGGAGGAAATAATGAAGTTAGGTCTCTCTAGATAGATGAGGACTTGCGAGCCAGAGGCTGGTGGAAGACTTAAATTCATAGATGAGCGCGTAAAGATTTCACAGCATCGTCTCTACAGCCCTTTTACACCTTTTGTAGTTTATGCCTTTTGGCAGACAGTTGGGTTTGGATTTTCAGTCGCGAGGAGGGGAAGTTACCTGCGCGCTCATCTGCCGAGGAGAGGCGCTGTCCGTGGTTCTGAAGTCATTTCAACTACTCCTCTTATCTCACTCCTGGCCTGCTGCAAAGACATCTTAAGGGTTCTTCCAAAAAGCAGCAGTTAGAGGGACACTGTCCACCAGCTGCTGCTGCAGAAAAAGCTTAATATGGTAACTCAGGCCAGGGTTCATCTGCACACTTTGGTACTTTTGATTTTTGTCGGTAAGTATAACTGTGCAAGATGTTAAAAATGGTGGTGGTTGTGACTGCTGCATGCCTTAATCCAGACAAATCCAACACAGATGCACAGATGCGTAATCATGAGACTTGTTAATGGATTGTGGATCTTCCAACTGGCTGTGAACTCAAAACCCAGTTTCAGAGCAGTCCCACTGACGTTTGCAGAGTGCAACTCCAGCTCAGCGGTGTCAGCATTTAAACGAATTAAGTCGATTCATTGAGCAGAGGACACTAAGGTTAAACCTTTTTCTTTTCCCTTTCTCTGATTTCCTCCCCGACTCTCCCTCTCTATCTCCCCATTTCTCTGCCCTTTTTCCATGTGTTTGTATGAGCCCTCAGTTTAAAAAAAAAAAAAAAAAGAAGATGAGATGGAATCGATGTCACTGTCTGCCCAGGGGGACTTTGGGTTATATAAGAGCACTGGACCCAACATTGTAACAGTCACACAAAGACATCCATGTGGCAGGCTCACTGAGATAACTGCCTCACTTCACTTTACAAGAAATCCGTCCCCTCCTTTGTCTTCTAGTTGTCATGTGTTTTTTTAATGCATTTCTAATATTTATCAGTCAATTCCCCTTCTTCCTGCTTGCCCACAACACTTTGCTGTCTTCCTCCTACACTACCCATAGTTCCTGCATCCACCGCTCCCTCCATTTAGTCCTCACTCTGCCCGCTGATACTAATGGGCAGAGGCCATCATTAGTGCTTACTGGCCTGGATGATCTTGGATTTGCTATCAGTGTTGTGACTCAAGTCTCCCCAGTGCTCACGGAGGTGTATAATTGAATTTATATCTTTTTTACGCTTACTGAGTTTTGCATATGGCTCAATGTTGTATTCAATGCACAGAGAGCAAGCGCCGATGACCTCAATAAGAAAGAATGGACCAGTCTATTAGTAGTGATAAAAGCTGTCTGTGGTTGTACTCTCACACTGAAAATGGCGTCACTGACCGTGCAGTTTGTGCTTATCCACCAAAAAAGATGTAATTGCTGTGCAAAATCTAGACTTTAACTATAGCTGCATCTTTAAGCACTTTCACGTTGAAACACTCATGATGATGGGCTTTGAAGAGCTCTCTCAAAAATGTGAGAAGGAA
This sequence comes from Toxotes lorentzi, assembly GCA_037833715.1. Taxonomy (NCBI): domain Eukaryota; kingdom Metazoa; phylum Chordata; class Actinopteri; family Toxotidae; genus Toxotes; species Toxotes lorentzi. Next base: position 11,698,669 of record JBBMJY010000026.1, on the reverse strand, counting down.
AACTGTGGCTTTATGTGGTTTATACTTTATAACATTTTCACAATGTTATTACTGATGAACAAACGTTACATTTGAAGCTCCACTCCAAACACCTTTTAAGACCTATGAAAATTCTCAGATTCAGTATTTACACAATGTCTCATATTCCAATGGAAAGGCAATTTTTCAAGTTTCTGCATCACACTTGTGTCATGACTAGCCCCTAAGAGGGGCTGTTTTCTGAAAATTTTCAGTTAAAAACTCTTTTGTGGACATTTTCAGCCTTTAGTTAAGTTTAGTTTATAGTTCCTGTTTTATTTTGAAATAGTTGTCCTTGTGTATCTTGTCTTGTTCCACTTCCTGTCCTTGTCTTGTTTCCCGCCTTTGTGATTGTCTGCCCCCGTGTTGTTGTCGGTTCGTTTTGTTACGACTGAGCAAAGACCGAACCCAAATGCACGACTCCGTGAAGCAAGATCAAAAATTTGAATCAGTCTTTATTTACA
>JBBMJY010000026.1:11641429-11698087 GCA_037833715.1 Toxotes lorentzi | reverse complement strand
GGCTGAAAATGTCCACAAAAGAGTTCTTAACTGAAAATGTTCAGAAAACAGCCCCTCTTAGGGGCTAGTCATGACAACTTGTGTACGTTACATAGTATTTGCAGATCTTAAACTGAGACTTAAGGTGAGCACAGATAAATTTCAGCAGACTGAAGTTACACAAACCAAAGTTGTCACTGTTGTTACTTTTGAACTTAAACATTTTGACTGAGCTTTCGTCAGGATAGCTGCTGAGCTAAATGAGTGTAACATTTCCATGCTCCTCCAGTCCAGCTGAGCCAGCCAGTATGTGTCGATGTCCCATCGGCGACAGAAGCAGTGCTTGGGAAATCCATGATGTTGACCTGCATTTCCTGTTTGAAGAGGGAGGAGGTCAAAGCAAAGACACTTGTCAATTGGTACTACAGGCCAAAAAGCGAAGATACACAAAAAACTCATGTAGGTTCCTACGACATTATTGTGCATGCTGTAAAATGTATGTGTGTGTTCATACCAGTATATACTGTGTATATATTTTATGCATGCCTTCTTGACTTTTCCTCTACCGTAGATATACAAGTATGAGAATATGACCCCGATAGAACTCGACGGACCATTTAAGGGCCGTGTGACCTGGAACGGGAGCCAGGACTTACAAGATGTCTCCATTGAAATCCTTAACATCACTTATAACGACAGTGGTATCTATGAGTGCCACGTGCGTCGCGAGTTTGAGTTTAGCTTCTTCACTCCCTCTGTCTCCATCATGAAGAACATCACGCTGACAGTGAAAGAGAAAGGTGTGGCAAATTGTTTTCCACTTTCTTCCATGTTATTCTGCCCTGTGCTGTGGTTTAGCCAAATGCTTGGCTTCCATATCAGTACAGTTAAGATTTCAGTGACTCTCTGATGATATAAATTAGCTTAGTGGAGACATTCCAGAGCTGTGCACAAGGTTATTCAGGCCTCAGACTTGTATTTGCTGCTAAGTGCTTCTCAGGCAATGGTATGCCTCTGTGACGTTACCAAAAATAGACAGCTGTCCCGAGAGATCCACAACTCAAATCTGACACTTAAGCTGTTTTTTGAAAGCTGTTTTTGCAATTGACATAATCTATTGCATAACATAACATAAATCGTTTCATATCAGGGTTTTAAAAATTAAAAATGTGAGAAATGTTTACACATGGATAATTCATATTTGGCCTTAATATAAATATAAACTCTCATAAAGCCAGTACTGGTCCAGGAGTGTCTCAGCAGGACTGGTTGAACTGCAAAATATTTACCCAGGATTAGTCTGTACAATGTCTTTTTCCTGCTTTATAGTATCACCAGAACTGATTCATGTAGATTTAGATTGATTTAATTCAGTATAAAGAGTTTGCTTTGCAGATGCATGACAGCATTACTGATCAGTTCACTGCAGTATTGCATTTTAACATGGGGTGGCCCAGCTATTATGTTAAATATGACACTGGTAGAACTCTGGTAGAAACACTGGTCTGTGCTTTGTGTTGACTTCTGTTCTCTTTGTGCTGTACAAGCCCCTCCTGTGATGTTGCATAAAGTGTTTATCAGAATGCTTTAAGTGGGTTTTGCATTTTATTATATATTTCCAGCTCACTGTTTTCACTGAGTGATGCATCAGTGTGAAGGCAGTCTGCCACTAACAACACCACTTTCCTCTCTCCCCTTTTTTGTGACTGTAATCAAGAGGAATAATTATGTGTTTTGTTTTGTCTGCCTTTATTGTCCATCAAAGCTTTCTTCTGTTGTCAGTGAAGGGGTTAATTCAAACCAACTACTTTTCTGTCTATTATAAGGGGTAATGTATTCTGCTTCCTGAATGCTTGGCTTGCTGAATGTATCATTTTCCACCTTGATCGAATATACAAGACAACATGTATATTTGGAGCAACTTTACTCTTCCCATTTCTTTCTATATATGTGCTTGCACGTGGTATACAGTTCACTATCAGAGGCATATAAAGATAGGCCTTTTGTATCCCAGAGTTTGGTTTGTATTTGGAAACCACTTTGATTATGATTATCCTATGTACAATTTTATAAAATATACTACTGTTTGATTTTTTTAATTTTTTTTATGCATACTTAAAAGCCTCCAGTTTATATCTCATTCAACAGTGCTATCAAATTTCACAAAGCCTACAACCAGTGTACTGTACATTACAGCTGGGAGTCATGTTTCGGTAAGGATGTCCATAGCAGTAGAATGGATTTGCTCACGACAAACGCATCTGTGCTTTCCCATCTAAGGGATTGTATTACACTAATAGGCTCTATTTGCAGAGGCTGCACAATCAGTGAAAGCTGTCAACTGTCTGGTCAGCAGGCTCTCTGGAATTTGGTACACCCTCACTGGCACAGTGGTTCACAGTAGCTCATAATGATCCTGAAATGAAAGATAGTGAAGGATGTATATGTGTATTGATTTAAGTCAGACCTGAAAAAAAATTAAACCTGTTCCTTAAGTAAAATTCAGTAAAATAACTTAATGATTTGGTTTTAATGTTATTCGTCTTATGCTGGTGTACATAAAATCAAAATACGGCCAAAAATATGTAGCAGGCACATCTCTATGTTTAAAACCTATGTCATGCCCTGAGAACCACTGTGACCTTGCATATCCATCTTATTTCACATTTAAAGGTACTTTGTGGAGTTTTTGACCTCTGGTAGCACTATGGAGCCATGTTTTTACGTGTGGACCAGTGCTGTGTTTGTATTGTGCACAGGTGCAAGGATGTGCATGTGTGCGAGCATATGGTCGGTGCACTTCACATCCCGCTATCAGTTTTATGCTATTCTTCTGATCCACAGCTGTTAGCACAACAACAAAATTACCAAAGGAGTAGTGAAGAACAACACTGTTCACAAGCAAAGGTGGATGTAAACAAACTATTTTTAAGAACTGTCTCTGCAGATGTTTTATGAGGAAGGACATGCATCCAACACATTTATTAGAATTGAGGATACATACAATGCAATCTGGTGAGAAACACTGAATTTAAACATAACTTTTGCTTGTTTACAAGAAAACTCCACAGGGCACCTTTAACTCCCTAGGTTCTACGATCATTGTACCACAGGTATGGTCGTAATGTTCTGTATGCAACATAGTTCACTTTAAAGGTGTACCTATTAGCCAGATGCACAAAAGAAGACATGACTTTGCTTAAAGTTCAGCTGTGTAGTAATAACCATTGTACATACTCAGTTGGAGTTAAAACAAAGTACGGTGTAGAAAAGTTGCCTTGTCCATTTCGACTGATTTGACTGGATAAGCAGTGTTGCACATACATGAACAAAAACTTAGCATACTTTCTTAAACCTGTGAATAATTAAGTCTCTCCTGCCCTACTAAACAATCAAAAAACAAAACAAAAGCATTGAGAGGAAGGATGCATATTGAATAATACATGTCCCTTGCTGTTTGTGCTCCACAGCCAGTGATGATACCACAGCGCTCTACTCTGAAATCATGATGTATGTGCTGCTGGTGTTCTTGACCTTCTGGCTGCTTGTAGAAATGGTCTACTGCTACAGGAAGATCTCCAAGTCCGATGAGCAGGCGCAGGACACAGCGTGAGTCTCATACAGAGATAAATGTACAGATTGAAACACTGTGTCCCTGAAAACAAACCTGTTGTCAGCACGTCCAGATCTTTACCAAACACAGCAAGACAGAGTGTGCCAAATAACTGAAAGTTTTACCTCTGTATACCTGAATTTCTGGTTATTACATAGTAATAATTAAAAAAAAAATCTCAAACATATTGGCAAAGGAGATTTGCGAGGCAAACAAGAAGAGAGCAGAACAAAGAGGAGGGGAAAAAAGTCAGGCAGGCAAACAGACAGACAGACGAACAGGTAATTGAGTCTACGCTGCATCAGTTTGTAACCCTCCTGCAACAGTAATCTGTCTTTTCACATAGACTGCCTGACAGGCCTGAATAATTCTAAGCACTGCTGACTGGTCTTTTTTCTAAACAATCTTTTTACATCCGTGGTGGATTTGCAGCTCCATCGATCAGCGCTGACAAAGACCCGAATGCACCTCTATAGTCAGCTCCCACCGGATTGTCACGGTGTTGACTAGGCCAGTCGCTCCAGGTTGACAACTTTTGAACAGGCAATTTATGTCCCAAACAGAACAATCACAGATAACACACAGCACATGTGCTGATCGAGTTATTGTGCTTTTGTAGATGATAATTGCTGACTCTTGCAGTGACACAGAGTCATAGTCAAAGTGCTGTATGCTTTCAGAACAGTAATTATAAAGGGGGCAGACACAATGCAACATAACAGAATATTCTGGTAAAGTTTATTCATCATTGCACAGCTCAGGAGGGCACTTGAAGTTAAGCATCAACTGAAATGTGTATAACTCTGTGAACTACAGCGGTTCCTGCAGCTGAAAGACTTAATGGGATGTGGCCACTTTGCAGCCATTATTGACCTGTATGACAACACATCCCACAGTGAGAAACTACACTCACTCAAAGAGGCTGTTTTGTGGTTGGCTTCTTAGCTATCCAGGCTTAATGGATAGGCACCACAGCTAGAACATTTCGAGGTTACATTTTGTGATGCATTAGTGGCTCAGATCATATTGGTCTTGTTTCTGAGAGACAAGATGGAACGCAGTGGCAAAAGTGATAATCTGTCTAAAAAAAAAAAAAAAAAAAAAATACAAAATGAGCATATGTTTGAATTTTGCTGAGAGAGTCACAAAACTCTCTTGACTATAAAGATTTTTGCTTTGTCTACACAGTTCTGGTGCAGCTCTACTGAACAGAGTGCATATTTAGTTAAGGTGTTGTGGTTTTTAACAATATAAAAGTTTGCTGTTAAATGCTGTATAAGGGTGTCATGTCTTCCTGATATGCGGCCTGCACAGTAGGCTGCTCACATTGCAGTGATGGCTTTTATTCCATTAAAATTCATTCCCTCTGGATATTTAAGTTCATGAATTAGGGAAAAATATTTAGTCACAAAAGCCTCACTGTCCCAAAAAGTAGTCATATTGCACTGTAGTGAATGCTGGTCGAACTTTAACCAACACTAGACTGTAGTGGTGTGTCTAAGACCTGGTGGTAGAGGGTACTCTACCACCAGGTCTTAGACACTCCTCTGTTTTTCTATCAATCTGCCTGCAGGACAAACTACCTAGCCATTCCCTCTGAGCAGAAAGACAATCCAGCCGCTCCTGTTACCGAATAAAAGTGGTTGTCACTGACACGGTATTTTACATGTGACTCTCTCAACCTGATCCCAACCAGTGAAATCATCCCCCTCTCTCTTTCAACTCATTGTTTGTACCTTTATTAGCCATAACTGTGCAACTCTGTAGTGGAGTCCTGTTGCTTCAGCACCTTATGTGTCTCCTCTTGCTCGTTCCCTTCAAAAGGGGCTTTCATTCCTGCCATTTTTGGTCCTCCATTTGTACTCACTGTCCATTCAGTACACAATCTCTCTCACCATCAAGAATTTGCCACGAGAAATGTTAGAATATGTTTGAAGCAGGGTAAATAGTGTTGAATTAAGTTTTTAATTATACGGTATGGAAGAAAGGCTAAACGTCTTATGTGAAAACTGGTATGATGGAAACATTTAATAAAAGTATTTAATTAAACAGTTCAATATGAGCATGAAAGAATTAAATATATATAACTCAATCCACAATCTTCTCTGGCAATGCTCTGCATAGTGATGATACTAAATCATGGCACTCTAAAATGTATGGCATTTGCATGTATATGAAGAAGGGCTCTTGAGTTATTATAGTCCTTAAGGACACAACCATTGAATTAGATAATGGGGAATTATCTAATTCAATGGTTATTGAATTAGATAATTCAATAACACATGTTATTTAGCATATAAATTGTTCCATGTTGAATAAGAGTACATATTCCCTGCTCTTTTCAGGTATTGACCAATCACAATGGGACTTCAGTGTCCTGTGACAGAAACAGGCATAGATTCCACAACCTTATCTGTGCCGCTATGGAGGCATCGTTTCTCCCAAACAGCCATGGGAATCCTGCCAGTTGACTTCCCCTGTGTGTCGACTGTGTCTTGTGAAGAGCCAGTCAAAAATGTCCAAGTGCTCTATTATTCTCCTCCTTTTCATCTCATTTTTTTATACCTTTGTGCCAGGCATCTTGAAATCAAGTGCTTTCATAATTACAGCAGGTTAAAGAACAAAAATGTCAGTGTCTTGCACTTATTATCAAATAAATACCACCCATGCTTCATTTGAATCTGCCAGTGTGTAGAGTTAATAAACATTTTCTTTGTGGTTAGTGGAGCCTATGTGATTTATACCAGATATGAATATAAACAGATATGATCCAGTGAAACAACCTGCCCTACTGCTGTCAAGGCTGTTATACTGACTCTGTAGTACTTGTAGAATTTGTTTTGTTTTATTACTATTTTGTAGACCACGCTGAGACTTTGGGTCACAGTTTTATTTGTACTGGCGAATATCTTTTTGATGTCTTTTTAAGGAAAATGGATTGCATAGCTTTTATACTGTGTGGATGTGCATTTCTCCCTGTTTTTTTTTTTTTGTTTTTTTTTGCTATATGCATCAGTGTAAAGAAAATATATAAAACACAGAAAAACATATTGTCACACTGTTTCAGCTTATCGGAATTCATCTAGAGGTCTCTCCTATACTCTCCTCTGTGTAAATCTTTAATCCATGATCAGCACCAACATCGAAGTACATTCAGTAGGTTACGTCTCACTGTATACAGTTACTCTAAAATGTGTTCTTGGGCTTTGACTGTTGCTGATGTTCCACCGTAGCATTGCTATTGAGACTAAATGTGTGCCTATTTCTATAGTACAACACTGTAGAAATGTATATATTCTGTGATTCAGTCATACCACACTGTTCTTTGTCAATTACAGATATGACATCTCCTGTGTGAGTGAGCTGCTTTTGAACTATTAAATACAGTGCATTCCACAGCCCATGTTGAAGCCCCTCTTTTCACTGAAAACTTGTGTAATTGTGCGGAATGCCGTTGAAATTGCACAATGAAATGACACCACTCTTTGACTTTTTACCAGAATGTTGAAAGGAAAATGCAGCGTTGACTCTCAGCAGCCTCTATCTTCTCCTTGTTATCTGTGACTGTGGTGGTGGTGAAAGGAAAGGAGCAGACTCTAAATCAACCGTGATAAGCACTTCTGGTGTTTCCAGCTCTCATTAACACTGCAGAGTGGGAGCTAACACAAAAGACTTTCGATTTGTTTCTCCTTGATGCAGACTCTGTATTTTAATTGTCAGTCTTCACAGAGCTGAGGCACATTACTGTATAACAGAGAGTTTTATTCAGTGGGATCAGCGCTAGTCCAGATAAGCAGGGCCAGAAAGGCTGTGGAACATAAAGACAGGCAGGAAAAGGTGAAGGAACCAGAAGAAAGGATGTGAAAAAGACAGGCAGTTAGAGAGAGATGTGATGTATGTTGCTCTTTTAGCTAGCCGTGACCCACAGCAGTGACAGATATAGCAGCAGCTGTTGTTATAGCAACCCAGGCATGCCTGTAGACCGCCTGGCAAAGATATTACCTACAGTAGTTGAGACACATTCATTTATGCACAACCATAAAAAAATGTGGAGCATTTTATTACTTACTATGCACAAAATAAAGAGGAGCCACCAGTCACCCAGCATGCTTTGCTCCAAGAGGAATAGAAGAGGTGTGATAAACTATCCCGGAAAAGAAGGAATGCCTCCACAAGCCTATCAAGGTCAGGTATATTGTCTGAATGGAGAATAGGTAACGTAACAAGTGCACCCTTTGTTCATCCATCAAGTTCACATAAATTGGTTATTGATTGTGCAACACATCCCATAAACTCTGCAACAATATGGCATTATGGCTTTGAGATGCATTGTGAAAGTGCAATTCTGGACCCTCCCCCTCCTCTCTCTCTCTCCCTCTCCTTACTGCCTCTCTGTGTCTCTCTCTCTTCCCTCTCTATTGTTACAATCTTCCTCCCTGAGGATACAACCCAGTAATATGGCCCACATTCTACTAAAATACGTTTCAATTAAACCACCAGGCCCCAACTGCCTCGGTGCTCCGGTAAGCATTTTAAGTCACGTCTCATCAAGAACGCACGCTAGATGTGACTATGAACGCTCTTTATTTGGAGTTCATTTTCTTTGCTTGTACATGTAAATGGAAATAGCTAATCACATCAAGTGTCACTACTGACAGAAAGAAATTTACTCGCTCAATATCCCACTGACAAAGCAGCCTGCACATGCAACATTGCTCATTTTCCTCCTGTGTTGACCAACAGTCAGGTAAATTTGATGTTGCCTAAAGTGGTTGCCTAAGGATGACCACAAGGGTTGCAGCTATTTTTCATCATAAAATGTGACCCTAAATCATTTATCATGTAGTCTACAAAACTTGTCCATCTATGAAGGGTCTTTGTCTCCCCCTAGTGTGAAGCATATTATGTCATCAAATGTTGACATGCAATCAGAGACAAGATATGAATGTCAGCCTTTCCAGAAAGAAGAAATACAAAATCATGCTGTTGCTCAATTGGTTGACAAGGAGAGCAATTTCTGATTTGAAAGTAGCTGATGACTGCAATATTTGATCATCAATTGAGACATTAATGTCAGTGATTTATTGATTAAATCTGTTTGGAAGATGGGTTGATCAGAAATGCTTGGCTGTGTCCTGTGCATTGATGCGGCGTGCTGTATGCTGCCAGACATTGCAGTCACCCAGAAACACAGCTTATTGACTGTTGATCAATAGTCACTTTGCTGCAGCTGAGTTCTATCTGTTTTGGAGTTATGATAGATGGGAACATATTGATCAATTACAAAGTGAGTAATTATTATTCTTTAGTTTTCTGCATTCTTACTAGGATACCATGTAAACAGTTTACCATGAAATCAGTTTTTTCCCTCTCTCTGTGTGGTAAGTCTCTAAAGGGGATTTTCAAAGTATTGTACCAGGCCAGGCTGGAGCTAAGAGGGTGTTTTCGCTGTTATTCTCCTGCCTGCCGATTTCCATTTCTTTTAGCAGCTGAAGATGAATGCACACATTTCAAATGGAGGCACCGAAATTGAATCATTTCTCAGATAACCATGGGCAGCCCACAAATCTTCACACATTTCATGCTGTATACTTTTAGACAGGGGATGGCTGTTGATTTTGCCATGCAAAAAAAAAAAAAAAAAAAATCCCACAAATTATTAATTCATTTCTGGAATGTGCAAGTTTCAGCTTGATTAAAGACTTTCAGCCAAGGAGAGATGAGAGATATTTTTGGATTGCAAACAGTCTCTCTTTTAGGAGACATAAATTAAATTGGAATCCAGATTCTCGGACCAAAGATAGAGTTGAAGCCAGACTGTTTTCTTCTGATCAGGCTGTGTTGATAATAAATCAGCAGTAATTAGACTCACCTTTTGAAAACAAACGATGTGACAGAGAAAACAATATGGCTTATTTGAAAGGTAGGCCAATTTAGAAACGTAACAGATCATCGCACAGGGTTGTCACATGTTGATTAAGCACAAATGTCTCTGCAGATGCATCACATTAAACATTAATAATCAATTTGACAGCTATTCAAAGTCTAATAGTCATTAATGAAATGCTCGATGTCACTCTTAAAGCAATATTCTGACATTTTATGAATTTCCTCTCTTTCGTGCTTCTCTATTTAGCGAATGTAAGGCTAGAGTCAGCAGGTTATTAGCTCACCATAAGGACTGGAAACAGCTAGCCTGGCTATGTCCAAAGGTAACAAAATCCACATGACATGCGATGACATGTTAATTAGTGACCTTTACAGATGCTGGTAAGGAAATTTAGTTACTTGCGGGCAGAGTCAGGCCAGCTGTCTACCCCTGATTCCTGTCTCTTAACCTGCTGGCTTTAGCCTTACATTCACTAAACAAAGCGACGTGAGAGTGGTGTCAATCTTTGCATCTAATGCTTGTCAAAAAAAACAAATAACCATTTACAAAAATATTGAACTGTTGCTTCAATTTATACATAACCTTGCAAACTATCATAGTGTTTAAGTGCAAAAGTCTAACTACTGCTATAACGTCATGCTGAGACAAGACTTTAGTACCTCTTTCCTATTATTATATATCACACTTCTTCACAAGCCAGCTCTAGACAGCTGTCTGAGAATCAATATTCTGGTCACAATTTTTGCTTGTGAAAACTGTCAGCGCAATTATACTAATGCCTGGCTGTGATTCTAATTGGCTACATTAGCACATTGTTATTTGGTCAATATTTGATTAGACATTTACCTTCCCCCTCTGACTCATGTATTCCTCAAAGTCAGCGCTTATCATGGGAACAGAAACCTGCTGGCACAACGCATCGCTCGAGTGTTTTTATGATGTCTTTGTCAGTTGTTAAATTGAGCCTGTGCAACTTTGAAGTGCATCTGTAGAACCTCTCCACATAAAAACAGTAAAGATCCAATATGAAACGTCCTCTTATGGACATCTAAACTTCAAATGGCAGGCTGGAAAAGTGTCAAATAAGGGACCTTTAAGTTTAGCATAATCTGACTTTGGCTAATGTACACAGTCCCTGTGAATTATTCCTGAGTGTGTGCATGATCATATTAACCTTGCCATTACAGAGTTGTTGTCATCCCCCAGTGGTGTCATTGGCACAAAGGAGAGCCAAGATGTAGGGGTGTTTAACAAATAGAGAGCTGCTCCTGACTACTGAATGAAGCCATATCGTCCCAGGAATATTAATTTACTGTCTTTTAATCCATCAAAGCTCCTTTTTACCTGAAGCGATCTATTGGGTTTTTCAGGTCCCTCACCTCCTGTATCTAGCAACAGATTTTTAACATGGATACATCTTTAGTCTTCTTGTCATTCCACACAGATGTGTGATATTTGCGGAGCAATATTCCTCTAACCTGTCACGCCTTATCTAATCTGCTATCTCTCTCTCTCTTTTTTTTTATCATAGCCACAAAGGTGTTTTGGTTTATGTGATTTTCCTTAAATCCATTGTAAACTCAGATGCAGCATAAGATGCATTAGACCTGTAAGTAGATGTAGAATAAACCATATGGAAGAGTGCTGCTGTCAGCCACATTGCCATTATCATTGTTTCATACATGTGGATAAAGCACTGCCAGACCTCTGCTCACCCACTGTGTGCATTAGAAAATGTAGGTATGTGTTTCTATTCTCAGTAGTTTTAGTCTCGTGATGTAGCTGTTATTGGATGCCTCCTTTATCTATAATGCATGTTCTCAAATAAATTACTGAACTCCAGGCTTTACATTGTTTGTTAGTCGTCACATGGAAAGGTTTGTTACTGTGGACTGATACAGAAAAAAAAGGACATTAAAAAAATCCCAAACCTCAGCTTTTCTCCTCATCAAAACTGAATCCCTGAATTAAACAGGAACCCTTTCACCGTATACCTTAACCTTTCCTCTCTCCCATCCATCTCTCCAATCCATCATCCCATCCTCCATTTCATTCACCCGCATTTCAAACAAGAGGCATCTTTGATTAGCAAGACAAAGAGGATGCCTTAAATAAAAAGACCATTTACAAGTCAGACTCGGAAGCGAGGCACTGACTGGGGCCATGTTTTCTAATTTGTGATGAGAGGAAGGAGCTGGCCCATAGCACGATGACGTCGCAGCTCTATTGTTAGTGAAATGAACACCTGGCTGCCAGAGAAGTGCTAAATCACCGCTCTGTGTTTAGCCACACCTGAGGCTCTCCACACAGAGTGACACAAAGCAGAACATTACATTGCAGGCTGGCTGAATTCAAAGGTAACTGTGCCTGAAACGCAGGTTTTTCATCTAATCAATCAACAACTGGTTGGTCGAGTAGATGGAAATTTATTGCATGTTGCTATATTAACTGCAACACTGTTTCCTGCAAGGTGAAACCTGATTATACAAAAGTGGTTGAGAGGGAAATTACCCCTGTGGATTTCTGAAGATTTCTAATTATGTTATGTAGTCAAAAGTTGATAAGGGAAAAAGAGGAGGTTTTAAAATATTGCCAGACCTCTGACAGGCCTTCTGCTTTATTACTGTTGTGCAGCAGCCAAGGCAGCAGTTGGCTGATACCCTCCTTGACACTAGTAGTTAGACAGAACCCCACCATGTCTGATAAATGTTATTTTACCCCTGTGGTTATAAATACAAACACACTCTTCACTCAAGTATGCTCACATGCATGACTCCATCAAGGGCAATCATTAGAAATGATAAATCGTGTCTCACGATCTGGAGACTTATATTGAAACTGCTGTGGATCAAAATCGAATTAATTAAATTCTCCGATACCCTCTCTCACCAGCAGGTTCAGTTTGTGAAGGATAAAGTTATAGATAGACAGTGAGAAATACCAGCTGCTCTTCTCTACTTCTATGTCATAGAAGGTGGTAGACCCTTATTTCAACAATAAATCCCAAGTCTGTAAAGTCAAAACTTCTCTCCGCAAATCCTCTGGGATCAATTAACACACAGTGCACAGGAAATAGGAAGTTTTATCCACAATTTTAATCTTTTTAAAATGCCAGATTATTTCCTGTGTGAGGTTGTATTATTTGCATAATTTACAGCTTGGCCTCCGCTTTGATTAAGCCTTCAAGCTTATCTGGCAGAGATAAATGCGAGCATCCTCTGTGACTTAACTAATAATTTGGAGCAGCAATTAATGAACACATTGGATCAATAGCAAAACCACACAGCATAGCCAGTTAGTGGAGTATGCCTTTCACATCCCTGCAGCAGCTGACTCCCAGGGGGAACAGCTGACCCAATCTGCCTCGACTCGGGTCAAAGGCCTAGAAACAGGAAGAGCAGTGAGACCCCTCATTGCACGGGTGATGCACACTTAGTTCATATTACTTGCACACTTGTTGTTAAATAAGGTTCCAGGGATTGTGAAAGATATTGGCATACTGTAAATATATTGTTATAATTGTGTTTGATAGCATTTGTCCTTGTTGGTAAGGGTAGTTTGGAGATACGCTTTATACAGAGAGAGCTCAGGGCATTGTCTTGTGTTTTTGGCTTGTCTGTGCGCTGGAGTCTACCTCTCTGGATGCTGTACCATCTATGCTGCTGCTTCTATCAAGTCTGCTTGTCATCTGTAAAAAACGGAGCTCTGAAAATCTGTTGGGACTGATAACGCTCTTCATTTTATACACTATGTACACTTCTGAACTGCCGGTTGTCATCCTGTAAAAGGGTTATTCTACCAAAAACCTTACAGACAGCATCTTTTTTTTTCAGCAAATGCCCTAAAACAGCATGTTTACTTTTCAGTTACAAAGCCCTATAGTAATTATGACGGGAGCAAAGGAGGTGTCAGGTGAAGTTGCTGTAGAATGCCAAAGTCCATGTAGGAAGGAGGTTGGGCTGGATGGATGGGTCAACAAAACTTTAACACGAGAGACTGCTGTCTGTTTCCTGTGTCCAACTAATAGTCAGCGTTCTTTCTTTTAACCAAGACCATGACTGTCCTGTCACCTTAACTATGTTCATCATTGTAAGCATAACAACGAATGTCTTCTACCCATGATGAAGTACTTTTTTTTTTTTTTACCCAAACTGTGATATTTTCGCAATCTAACCAATTTGTGTTTGTGCTTGAACACATCCAAACCTTTACCTTAGCACTGTATTATCAAAGGGTTAGTTATTTATTTTTCAACAGTGATTTTTAACAGTTTAACTGTAGCAATAGGGTCTCTAATTTAGGAAATGCTCCTAGGGGCTGTATCAGGGATGCTAAAATGCTAAATGCTAAAATTAGCATGCTGACGTGCTTACATTGGTTAACATGCTGATGTTACTACAGGATACTGGACAAAATGAAATTATGACCTGATGATTCTGATAAGTGAAAAGTGAGAGATCACCAACGTTATTACAATTCATTCTGTGGGGGACATGAATATCTGTTTTATGGCAATCCAATCAAAAGTCGTTGAGACTTAACACTCATAACCACAAATGTCCACCTCTTGGTGGCGCTAGAGGAAAAAGTCAGGAGACCACAAAAGTCATTAGAATTCATCATCTTCGAAGCAGTACAAAAAATGTAAAACATTTCTTGGATACGCATCCAAAAGTTGTTCCAAGATTTTATTTTATTTCTTGTGTATTGCGTACCTCTGTCTGGTTTGTCTTTGTTAATTTATGCAACAATAAAAAGACAGGAAAAAGAAAAGAAAAGAGAAAAAAGGCCCATGAGCCCATTTTTATATAAAAGAAAATGGAGAGAAAAAGGCAACAAACAACATCATTGCCTCAGTCTCTCCACTCAACGCAGTATATTTTCCCTAACAGCACCTTTCAGTTGCACCTCTCAGCAGTGTAGATCAGATTTACTTCCCCGTGTGAATTTGACCTACACTGCACCACAAAAATCACTTAACCAAGTGAATTTGATCTAGGTTGAATTGGATCGAGTTAAGTGCTGCGCAACTGTGGAAACCAGCCACGAAAAGGTGTGATTGAATACTACAACAGACCTTGACTGAAGCAAGGCTTTTCTGATAAGAGTGGACAAATTGCTTCTCAGCAGCTGTCCCGTACCAATTAACCTGTGGACACTCGCAAATAAGAATTTTACAATTTCACTGGAAATGGAGAATGACATGAAAGCAAAGCCTGTGTGTGTAACTAATTACTTATAAGGGTTGATGAGAAGAAATAATAATAAAAATCCTTTTTTTGTGAGAAATGTGAGTGCTAAGCATATCTTATTACAGAGTCAACTGTGGTTTCTTAGATCAGGGAAAATTAGGACTAATGGGACACACGGCTGCAGCAGTTTCATGTCTGTCTCTGTCTTTTAGGTCTATTTTGACAGTTAAAAAATAAAAAATAAGACATATAGTGATTATTTTTACATACGTCTAGTTGGTGAATATGAAAGGAACAGAACTGATCATCCAGTCAGACTTGACTCAGAGCACAAACCGCCTGCGTCTTAGGTTTGTTTTTATTCTAAAAGAGCAGTTCATTTCCAAGAAGGTCTCTTAATGGCACAGATAAGTCTCTCTCTGTTCAGTGACTGTGACTGATCTATACGGAGAGAGAGAATAGGTGCCTGTGTATAAACAAGGGACCTAGGACACGTATGGTAGTTGTATTTCTGGTTTCAGGTAAATTTTTCTTCAAACAAAATGGTTTCCTTGTAAACAGCTGCCTTAACTGTAGGTGATGGAAACATGCACACACACACATACACACACAGAGACACTGTATGACACGTATTTGTCCTGCAGTAATTAATTTCCTGGGAAAAAAATGAGTTATGCAGGAGCTTTTCTTGTTCCAATCTTGTCATAACCGGCAGACTGAATATATTAGTCTCTCTAGTCATATAATGAATTATTCTGTGTACTTTTCTCCCTTCACTGGGAAAGCCAGAGGATAAAGTAAAATTTATTTCAAAGCAAAAATGAAGAAGCATACACGTGTCACTGAACTTAAGACATACCTATATACCTATAAAAACAAACTCTGTGGGAACACTACAGATGTGTGCCTGTGATTTCTTGCTCATCAGTGGTAATATGATAGACAACACTGCAATTTCCTCTAACACTGTGTCTGTTTGCACATTTATTACCATCCTTGATTTCTAAGTAAATTAGCAAGTGGTCTTTTTGCACTTTATTTCTCTTTAAATTCATACCGCGAAGGGGGGGTGGGGGGTGGGGCTCTCTGGCTGCTGCCCTTTTAAAGCCACACACAAAGCTTTCACCCTCAGCAAACCTCTCACATGTGACACAAATAATTTTCAGTGACACACTTGAAACATTTTCACATCCCCTGAATTTATCTATTTTTGAGATATGGTGGTTAAACATCATCAGCATGGAAAATGAACTGCTTCCAGGGATATTTATCTTTCACTATTTTGTGCAAATACATACTAATGCCAAACTGAAAAATGAGGAACACTGTGGAAATTGTGGGAAGCTTGAAAGAGTACAAAGATGAATATAAAAAGCAGATCCCTGAGGTTTTCAGATATACAAGGAGGAACGGCTTGAATAAAGCAGGTAAAGCTTGGTGTGAAAGCACAAGGCTGGCCAGCCGAGCTCTTAATAGACCTGTTTGATTGCTAACAGCTCTGCAGAATCAACAGTGAAGGTCGGTGGAAGCCTTAATGTTGGAGAACAAGCTTGAGCAGCAGAGAAGCTGTGGATGAGTTCAAAATCACTGATGCTCGAGAGGAATCAGAGGGGAGGGGGCAAGGTGATGCTTATCATTCTCTGGTCGCCAAGCATGTCCATGTGCCTATGAGCAAAGCATCTAACACGTAATTCAAGCTGCTGAAGTGGAGCCATTCAACAGCTGGCATTATGAATTAAATATGTAAATAAAAAAAAAATGAACACTGAGATCACGCCATCAACTTGCATCCATCTGTGTTGACCAAACTGGTTGCAGCAAAGGAAAAGAAGACAATGTGTAATGTTGATTTTGCAATGTGAGTTTGAGGTAAATATGTTTCTTGGCAGTACCATTACACTAGCTTGCCTGTGTAGTTCGCATACTTTCATGTCTTACCGAATGACATATGACAGGCATGAGTCAGAGCAGCAGTCGTGATGTGGGACTTTGGTCCCAATTTTCTGACACTGTCAGAATTTTGATGCAACCTCTTTGGGCTTTGAATTGCCCGTCAGTGGACTTGTCACACTGTTTGATATCTGACCATTATTTGTGACTGATGACAAAAGGTTTTACCATGTTACTCCTAGGCTGACAAACTTTTCTCTGGGACAGCCCAAAATCACACAGTGTAAGCTTTTGTTCCTCGCCATCTTTACTGCTGTGCATGAAGAGTGCTCTGTTCTCCTTTGATTCACTGTCATGAAACAAGTCATAGAAGCTGTCAAACTTGGCAAGTGATGTAGCAAAAAAAACATTCAGACACACTGGTCTGGGTCAGGATCTCGAGAGGTGTCCAGGTGCTGTGTTAGTTTTCTTACACAATGACAGATTCCACTTGACAAGATGAGTAATTTTTGCACCCTGTGCTCATTTTTGCTCCAAAGCCCAAAGCTTGATATCACATAGTCTGAACCCAGAAAATAGCATTTCTATGCCTTGTTTATGTTGATGGCCTAAACTAAGCCAAAGTAAACTAAACTAATCAACTTCATGCTGGTGTAGGAGAAAAAAGCAACTGACCTTTTAAAATGCATAATCTCTTTGTACTCAGCTATTATCTAGATCTTATTTTCATGAAAGCAGCCCTTGTCAAAAAGGTCACTTTTCAGACAAGTAAGACGTCACACTGAAAATACCTCAAAGTACTTTATAATCATCTCTCCTTGCACAGATATTTTAAATAACTTCGCAGTGGGATTTAGAAAGCAAGAGCCATATCACTAACACAGACACTTTCAGTCTAATTGAATGTAACTTTAAACTTAGCGGGCACCCCCACAACATCTGAACTCATTAGTTGGAGAAGTTGTGCTCTGCAGTACTTGGTATTTTGGCATTAACAGAGAAGGATAGAGCTATAATGGGCAGTGATTATGGAAGGTAGATACTACAAACAGTATAGTGCTGTTTCAGTGTCCTTAAATGGTTGTTTTTTGTTTTGTTTTTTTCTCTGAATGTGAAATGGGTCCTTATTTTTCTCCAAGTCTGTCCCTTATCTGATGACATGTTTTGTATAAAAAATAATAGATGTGAACGGTTATTTCTCCAACAGTATTTATTTTGTTCCACCTTGAGGATTGTCTTTTTTTTCCTCAGTGTGCTTATCAGTATCCATAATAAACTGTGTGAGTGGATTACCATGCTCATATCTACGTTGCCCTTGAAATCAACCCACACAAAGACACTTCTTCCCACTTCTTGGCCATATGATAAGACATTAATTGGTTGTGATGGTTGTGAAGGTCTCACTGAGTGACAGTCAATAACACATTAACCAGTGAGGACTTCTGTCACCAGTCATTCACCAGATACAAACCAGTGCACACACACATACGGCACACACAAACATATATAAACATGCTTACAAATGCACAGAAACACACACTCGCACACATGCCAATCAACTGGCACTATCACAGAGGGACAGAGAGAGAAGGCAATGCCACAAACGCTCCAAATCCTGCTGTGCCCTGCAAACCTGTGAGGCTACAGTGCTCTGTACTGTACATCTCCCTTTAAAGACCGCATCACTAAATATTTCAAAGGCATTGGTTGCCCAGATCCACTCCTTTAACCTGCTGCAAAAGTGCAAAACACAAAGTTTGTTTACACAAAGAAAGAACTGGTGTTTGGAGGCATTATGTTTATGGTATGAGACCCCTGTGGAGTGTCATGGTACTTGATTACAATTGAATTAATGCTTGAATAAAAATGCATGTACAAATTCAAAGCATTTTTTTTAACTGTATTCCCTGTAGCTTTTGAGACAGCAGGGTACTTCAGATCTTTCCTCTGTGGTGTCATTTCATATTATTCATGGCCTCCCCCCAGCCTTCATATGTGTCTTTTTTTCATTCCTTCCTTGGCCTCATGCCCACCCCATCTTCTTATCTCGCCTTTTCTCTTCTCCTCCTATTTCTTTGAATCCACTTTCTGCATCCATTCCACATCCTCTCCTGCCTCACAGCATTCACATGGCAGCAGCAGGGCTGAGGCTGTTGAGTGCTTTTGCGCTCCAATCAGAAAGGACACTAAAGACTCATTAACATACAAGCTGCATCTGCACATGCACATACAGGTTCATGGTGAAAAAGGAATTTTCTGACACAAGCAATTGACAAGTAGAACAGCTCTTGATGGACTCCTTCTCTGAGTTCTCCCAATGGACTTAAACTTCTCACAGAAAATGCTGATGTGTGAGAAGACATAATACGTAATACTGAGATAGCATAGTGCTGTGGAAATGGCATAAAGAAGGAGGGAAGAAGAGGGCAAGGAGGAGGGAAAGAGGAAACGGCAAGACACAAAAAGATGACTTTCTGCTCCAAGATGACAGTGACAGTGGAGGTACCGCATGATGAAGTGAGAGAGGGGAAAGAGAGATCAGAAGAAAGAGATGGAGAGTGAGAAAGAGAGAGACGGCATGACAGTTTTGAAGTTGACAGGCTCCATGGACAAATACAAGCAGTACATAGGTTGCCTGAGGACGTGTGTCTAAAGTCAGAAGAGACAGCACTCGGGAACACCAACACACCCTGGGCAAGGAGACCTCTTGCCTGGTCCAGACTCCTTATGTAAATACAGATCACAGTTTCTCAGTGTTTTGGGGTGATAAATAATCCTAAAAATGCAGATGAGGAGAATGTTTGCGCTCTAAATTCTTCCCGCTGTGAGGCAGTGAGTAAGCACAGTCCCAGCCTGGACATGAAAGGAGTGAGGCTGAAAAGAGCAGTGTGGTAGTGTAAGCTGGTAAGTCTAAACCAGCATGTGTAGCCATTACACTGTCAATCAATCAATGCATGGCCTTTGACTCGGACTGTGCATGCTTCAGTTACACTCCCTGTGATGAAGGTGGAATGTGCTGGGTGAACTGTCTCTGCGGGACCGTGTTTTAGACATGGTTCATTTCTTCACATTTCATGCGTTTCTTGTTTGCTGACACATCTATAGAGGTCTGTGCTCCCAGGTCTTTCTCTTCATTAGTTTTCCTTGAGTTCCCTGAGAATGAGAGGCCAGTTTCGGTCACAGTTCCTGGCTTTTATAATTGCAGGCGGAAATTAAAACATTTTCTTAAAGAACAGCTTATACAGGTCCGCCGTGACCTTCACTACTAAATAAAATATTTAGCTGGAGTGATGGATCCCCTTGTAGCTAATTAGAGAAGGGCACTGTGGTCAGGTGGAAAGACCTGACAGTTCATGGCTCGGCCCAGTGGTAAAGGGCAAAGGCCCTTAATGTCAGAGATGGCAATAAATCAAGCAGAATAAGAACTACTAGGGCTTCTCTTATCATTTTGTGGGCTGTTGTGTCTCAGTAAGAACAAACTCCCAGCAGATCAAGCGACCCTCAGCGTAAAACACAGTAACAGCCTTTCTTAGCATCAATTGTCAGACCCACCACTGTGCTGTCAGGACCCAAGGCCAACCTGTAATATGCACATTTTCAGCCAGTAATTGCTCTGTTTCAAATGTCTGCCTGAATGTGCCATGCTACATGTTGATTCCTGCAGAGAAAAAGGCACTTAATGCAACAACCCGTAATGAGACATTTAATGTGATTGGCAGTGCTTTCGTTCTTTTGTTGTGGCGTTAAAGCCGATACCACTCATCCAACAAATGAAGTTGGCACACTGTGAAAGCACAACCCTTTGATCAGCTCTCAGGCATCCATCTCTCAAACACTATGCAGTCGCTGCCTTCACCAAACTGAGCCTAGGTGTAGCAACAGAGCACCAATTGCCCCATTTCTCATGTTGCTAGGAAGTCCAGCAGAAGCAGCAGCAGATGCTCCCTACAGCTCTTTCTGACATAGATTTATTGTTGCTGTATGGCGTCAGTAGGTGTCCTGGATGAATCAGATTATTCTTGGGTATTTTCCACCCTTGTGAGGTCTGACCGTTGCCTTACTCCGTCCTCCGTCTCTCCATCCAGACACTTGTGATTTTGCACTTTGGTACCTTTAAGCTGGTCTAAAAAAAGTCTTTCCCTCTTGGTCTTGTCTCACCATCTCTGCTCATCGTCCTTTCTCCTTCTCTCACTCAGGTGGAAACCTCCCCACTTGGACTAATGATCACATCATAGACTCACATCTCTGCACTCACCAGCTCCCAATAATAGTCAAGAGTTGGCTTCTTTAAAATAAAGATCCTTATCCTCCTGCTACCAAGGGCACTTCAACTCCTGCTGCCTTCATTACCCAAGGTTCTCTGTCCGTCCGTCTGCCAGTCCTTCCGGCCCATGAGCCTCTCATCCATCCCCCTATCTTTTCTTTCATCTCTTCTTCTTTTATTCCTTTGTTGTTTGTTTGTGTCTTCCTTTCTTTAATGGACCAAGCTTTTCCTGAAAGCATGAACAGTCTTGATCCAAACTTTGCCCTCTTCATCAAATGATGCCAAGCATGGGAACCGTCTGACTTAACTTTTAGTCAGATACAACGGAACTAATTCCTCATGCTGAACAGAAGGAAAATTACTTCTCTTGAATGTAGCTGTGGTCTTTAATGGCAAGAATGATGTTTCATCAAATTGAACAGGATTTACAGACTTGATCTGCTGAAGTAGTTTGCACAGTTTGAATGCCAATGAACATGGCCACAGCTGGGAGCCAAGAAATTCGGAAAAATTAACAAGCTTTTTACTTTGAAGCTTTGCAGTGTAATCATTGTTGTCAGCACTGTAAGTTGAAGTGCATCACATAGTGTTGACTGTTGCAAAAAAAGTCACCAGCATGTTTCCCTCAGCCTCTGCATCCATAAAAGAAAACAAGGCCCTTTTAGGGAGTGGTTGAAAATAATGAGTCAATCTGGGCATTAGCATGGAGATAGAGGGCAGTTGCAAGCGGCACACTACTGGGGTTAAAAATGTTCAAATTAAATATTCAGGAGAAATGGTGTATGTGCGCACCCTTTTCCCATAAAATGACAGCACTTACAGAAGCACACAGATGAAGACACATTCTTCTGGATGATACTCACTTAAACTCAGTCATTTTCCCCTTGTGCCTTATCCTCTAAGAGATCTCAGTGATAGATGTGTGTGCGTGTGATACACATCCTTGTATACTAAACTAGCTTTCGCTTGACATTTGTGAAATCTGAATGTAGAATCCTTGTTTTTGCAGCTGCAGCAGTGCAATGAACCTTAGAGAAAAAAGACAAACACAGATTTTAAATAATGTCCCCAATCTTAACTTTCTGTATGCCTTTTCCTTTCACACTGTCTCTTTACATCCATTCAGCTGTTTTCTACTTTCTCCCACACACTCTGCTTTGGATTGCGCAGTAGTTCACAGACGTGTGTGTGTCTGGGTATGTTTGTGTGGTTAAAGACCAGGGGGCAGTCTCTGTGACTCTGGGAAAACAAAACTGTTGGTTGTTCTTTCTACTCAACAGATGAGGGCCAGTGTTCAAAACAAAGTCTCAGTGGGAAGGTGAGACTATAGATGCTTTGTGAATGTGGTTCTCTGTATGCGTGGGTAGTAACAGAAACATCAGCAGCCCTAGTAGCAGTATGAAGTAGTGTTAAACATAAAATGTAAGCCAACACCATCTATCAGTGATCAAAGTTTTGATATCTTTGGAGATAGTCAGGCAAGCTGTTTACCCATATTTCCAGTCTTTATACCAGGCCATACTAAACAGCTGGTGGCTGTAGCTTCATGTTGAACAGTAATCCATGACGTGATATTGGTCTTTTAACTCTCAGCAAGAAGGCAAATAAGCATATTTTCCAAAATGTCAAACTATGCCATCATATACACAGAGAAAATGATCCTGCTTAATTTGATCTTTTGTACTATATTTGTATTCACTATGTACTATTTTTGTACTATATTTTGTCATACTGTGTATAATGACATGGACCCCACTGTGGTATTTTTTTTTCTCACTTCTACTATTTACAGCATGCATAGGTATTGATACAATGCCTTTAGTGATTCAGCATGTGAAAGGATCCGCAATAATTAATCAAGGTTCATCTTACCCTCCCATCCACTTATGTGGAATGAGCTAATAATGACAGAGGTGAGAAAGGGGTGATAACTGGAAGTCCTTTAATATAACATGACATGTGTCCCTCTGTGGCACTGAGCCCACATGGAGCTGATTAAACCACCAGTGAAGCCTCAGAAGGGAATCGGTGCTCTCTGTCTGCAGAACAGTATATAGCCAAAAGTCAGTCACACACCACAGCTCTGCTGCCATTAACAGCAATATTGTGCAAGAGGTTAGATTGTTCTGCAGTCTTCTTGAAACAATGAAACAATATACTTGTTACAGTAGATCAATAGATCTATCTATCTATTTATTACATAGAAATATGCAGCCCTATATAAGCAAAGATACAACTGCAATCCCACAACAGGCAAGTGCAAACAAAGGCGAAAACATGAATTTATTTTGGATTCAATCAAGCTGTAAACGGCTCCTTTTCCATTTGGCCTCTGGATTGTGCGTAATCACTCCAAACTCACTAAGTGAAAAGCTTTTTCAATTTTAAATCAGCAATCACATCCGAGCAGGGGGAACAGGATGCATGAAAGCATCTTAACAAGCTCATTGCAGGCAAACAGTCTTTGTAGCCAGTCATGGGTGGCCATGAGGCTAACAAGCTTGCTTGTGAATTCAGAGGCAACTCCAAAGTGCCCCATCATACTATCCACATGCTGCTCGGCCTGGCAGCTTCAGCAACGAGTGACCTTGAGCTTCACAGTTACCACACTGTTTTCTGTTCTCTCCACCTTAACACTCCTCTGTCACCCTGATTTGACAAAGCTACAGTTTGCATCTGATTCTTTTCTTGGACAAAGATTCAGTGTTTGGCCATCATAAAGTGATGAAACTGTGATTTTAAAATTCATCAATTATTTACCTTACAGCTCGTTTTCCTCCTACACTTATATTTCAGTCAGGACATCTCTTTCTCTCCCTTCCTCCTACTTCCTCCTACCTGTCGCGCTGTAACGTCTGATAAAAATGTGACCATGAAACAAGATGGAAAGTTGCCATGAATGCTGTAAAGCTCCACTAAATTGTAATGAGCAAATCTCAGTCACACATTGCCTAGAAAATGGTACAATTAAACAGGCTTATGAAATAAACATAAATCCTGCCTGCCGAAAGCGGTGTCTTCCTTGTGTTCACATTGGCTACATCTTTCCTCCATAATGTCCTCTAAAATGCATAATTACTCTGCCTGAGCGGACAAACTAAATCATTATCTCTTAAAGGAAGAAAAAGTTAAGCAGCTCTTCAGTCAGTCTCTGGGGTGGGCAGTGCTTTGCCATATAATTAATTTTGATTTTTTAATCTAAATCACTTTACCATCATTATTTACCATTACAGTTCAGTCCAATTCTCCTCTTCTACCATCTTTCTCTCTGCTTCTTTTTCTTTCTTAAACCACACACACTGTATTTCTGGATTTTGAGCAGCTTTTTATTGTCTACAGTACTTTTCTCATAATGCATTTATATTTTACAACATAAATTCCCTTAAAGTAACTGTGACCATGTTATCATTTTGTTTAATTTTATTTTCTGTCATTCCCTCTTCCTTTCCTCCTTGTGATTTTTCCAGGCCAAGAAGACTCTACTGTTTGAAGAAGATACTGGTGTAGTAGGTTCTTCAGTTGAAGCGTGTAAAAGGAATAAGTAAAAGCAGTAACTCACTTGGTTTTACAACTGTTGTACTCCATGCCTTTATCAAAGGACAAGG
The DNA here is from genome assembly GCA_037833715.1 of Toxotes lorentzi. Lineage (NCBI taxonomy): Eukaryota > Metazoa > Chordata > Actinopteri > Toxotidae > Toxotes > Toxotes lorentzi. The sequence goes on along the minus strand of JBBMJY010000026.1, from coordinate 11,673,654 downwards.
CTGGTGTTGTTCTGTATTTTTCTATTTGTCAGCAAATACCCACGAAAAGACCAAAAGCAACAATGTGATAGTCTGCCTATCAATACAAATCCCCTGCCCTGTCTGATTGGCCCATTTTTTTCTATCATAAATCTTTAAAATGTTATCACAAATATATAGTTTCATTTTTAAACAAGACTAAGAGTCTGCGAGCATGCCCGCAGCTCTGAGAGGCTGTCCTTAGGCTCGGTGGTGCTTGGAGTGAAATGCTAATGTCAGTACTCTAATGTAATCACAGTGACAATGTTAACATGTTGATGTTCAGCAGGTATAATGTCACAAGGCAGGCATAACATTTGCCACATGCATTAGCATGCTAATGTTGACTAATAAGCAACAAACTTAGTTTTCCAGGTATTTAGTGTTAAATCAAAGTATTGGACAAATAAACATTTTGACCTGATGGTAGTTCTAGATGAACCATCAGGGAATCACCAAAGTTATTGCAATGAATCCTTTGAGGACTGTGAACATCTGTACCAAATTTAATGACAGTTTACCCAAAACTTCATTGCCTGGGCCTCTGACTGCAGCAAATTTTGTCCTAATACATTTAACAGATGTCTCGAATGCAAAATGTCTTACCTGCTTTTGTCAGTGGATCAACAATGTCAGTCAGCTTTGTGCTCTGGTAGCCATGAAAGGATCCAGTAGCTTTTGTGACATTTCAGTGGACTGACCGATCTGCTAACTTCCAGCATGGCTGAAAAGGCCAAACAATCATTTTCTAAATCCGCTGATCACTGCAGTCTTTAGCAAATGTTCCTCTGACTCGAGTGAACAGTGCTTCTATAGGGGGACTATTTTCAGCAGTGGTTTAATACACATTTGGTTCACTAGATAGCAGAATGAAAAAAAAAAAACTACACTGCTTGTGTTCATCATCATGAAGAAATGTTTTACCTGGTACAGAGATGTGGCTCACCAATGTGTTTTCATAGCATCCAGACAAGAGTGGAGATCTATGGCAAAGAGCAACAAGCTAAATCAAGGCTTGGCTGTGCAGGCAGTACTGGTCAGTAGGATTGATATATTGTTATTTTGGTGCTTTTTGATGGATTCATTGACAATAAGAAGTATAGAATATCGGCTGTGTTACCCCTGAACCATCTCACATCGCAGTAAAAGTAAATGCAAGCAAGTCTCTCCTATCCAGATGTCTCTCCCTAGTCTTCATCTCTCTCTAGTCCTCATCTCTCCTTAACTCCTCTCTGTGGTGCCTCTGCTGTCACCCACATCTCCCAAACAGGCAGTCATGCCAAAACTCTCTGTCTCTCTCTGTCTCACTCAGCACACAGTAGTCAGGTTGTAGTGCCAGTGCCAGCCAGGGAACGAGCCTCAGTGTCAAGCGTAAGATGTCACACTAGCTTATTTGGTGGTAACCAGTGGTAATATCATAAATTCCTTATTGGAGGAGGTGAACTTTAAGGTGATGACTGCTGGTGCATAAAATATGATTCCCTTTCAGGACCTTACTCAATAGTTGTGGTGTGTGTGTGTGCTGTGTTCATGTGAGTGAAGGAGGGAGTGACAACCTTTTATGTCACAGTAGTGTCCCCCTTCTTACCACATATGTGTCTTTCCCCGGCTCACCTCAAGTCGGCATCTGCTCACTGGTGGAGGCTCTGTGCTTTGGCCGGGCTCAGAGAGATGCCTGTGTGTCTAGAATATACAATCTGTCTTCCCAAACCCTGCTCAACATGAGGGTAAAAATGAATGCCAATTCCTGAAGTGAACTTACCCCCTATGCCCTGATATTAAAATGATTTGCAATATTGTGAATCTCTTGCCTGGAAGAAATCCTCTGTGTATCGTGAAACTTTTCATTAGCATGACATGAGGTTGAAGCCGGTGTGTAACTTAACATGAACTAAGCACCATCATCAAAGTTGCTGTGATTTATTTAGCATTCTGCCAACAACCACTCATCAACACAAGTTAATAGAGGCCATATCAGGCAGCACCAGGCTGCAGTGTTGCCTTATGGCAGTCAGTAGTTAGATGTGTTTGTGCCTCCCACAACAAGCCTGGGGACTGTACATGTTTGTGTGTGTACTGTATGGGCGTATGCATCTGAGTGTGTATCTGTATGTGTGAATGAGTGAGAGCGTCTAACTGTGATTTGGCAATCTGCTAGGGTACAGATGTCCCCACAAGAGCACAAAAGTGAGAAAAAAATCTTCCTTGTGAGGGATAGTGCCCATGGAGAATACTTCCATGTTTAGGTTCTCTCACTAATCTGCGATATTTCATCCATTGCAAAGATTTTTTTCCCCTCAGTCTGTGTTGCTTACTTTTGCTTCAATTACTTGTATCCTACATGTCCCAGAATGCCTTTTGGCAGCCCCAGAGAACATCTGCAACAACTTGTTGCATCCTGCCAGATTTTACATGAAGGTGAAGACAGCAATAATAACATGAGGTAAGATTAGTGTGAAAAAACTGATATTCAAAACACAAAATCTGGCAGTTGTGTGACATCAGGGGGATTTAGGGGGCAGAAATGTGTAGGCTGTTTCTCCCAGAATGATTGCTTAATACTATGTAGCAGGGAACGGACCAAAATTCAGACTACTGAGAAACCGGAGGGGCTTATGTCTATGTTGAGGCCGGCAACTGATTTAGTCATTGATAGGCCAGCAGTGGTAAATGAGAGGCTGGCGCGATCTCTTCCTTATCACTCTCTGAGGCGAGCTACGCTCTGGCTGAGCTAGGCTATTCATTCGATTGGCCTGGTAGCTCACATTCCTGCAATAGATATGTAACTGACTTAGGCTAGATGTTAACATTCCTAGAGTGGCCACCAGCATACCGAGGCTAGGTCATGAGCAGACACTGCGACTTGGCTTGTGATTTTCACAGTAAAGACTGTTATTTCTGGACTCACTGAACATTGAATGGCCGTGCTCTAGGCTATATTCCACCCTGTCTAATTCATTCTTTCTTTTCATTTTAGCCTTCATCTTCCTGGTATTCCTCAAATTACTTAAATGTCATAAACTGATAAAAAACAAAAACAATACTTTCTAATGCCGTTGTCTATAAAGTGTATAGGGGTATGCAGGAGTGCATGTTTTTTGTTTTTTTTTTCATTGCAGCATTTTCTTGATACTGGAAGGTTTTCATGACAGCAGCTCTGCAAATGAATGTACCTGAGGCTACTGATGATGAAGAAGTTTTCCAAGCCACATTTCCAACCAGAAGATCTCACAATTGGGTATACTCCTGGAAAGCACTGCATTCAGCTGCTCTGGTCACAGCTAGAGAAAAGAAAAGAGGTGCCATGATTTCCAAAAAACAGAAGGAAACATAAATGTATTGGTCTACACTGAAAAATATCAATGCATGAAATGTAAAATTTCATAAATGATAATGCTTAAATAATGCCTATCTCAATGACTGATTGTATGGTACAGTACTGTACTGTGATCAGTTTCGGACCGTGTCATAATTAATATCCCTTGTGTGATAAACGATACCCACAACTTCCGTAGTTTTGTATGTGAGACAATCGATAAAATTGCACATGAAGTCAAATGTCATTTATTCGTGTTCAAATTGAGACCAAAAAAACAAAAAACAATAAAAAACAACAGAGCTGTTGCTGTGAAAATCACGAGCCACATCACCTCATGTGTTTTTCAGCTAGCCTAGGAGTCCTAGTTGCAAGCCTGGTATTGCTAATGACCAGCAATAACTCAGTGTGTGGGTAGCTTGCCTTTACCGCCATTGGTCTATTACTAGCCAGTCTCCACATAGATGTTTTACCTCCACAGAATTTTAGCACTTTCCTCTTTTTTGTCCAATGGTAATGATCAATAGGGTAAAGGTACTCTATTGATTCAGTTTAGTTTTGTGTTACCATAGACAAGCAAGTTTGTGCTCTAACCGAAATCCTTATTTAAGGTTCACCTGTGTGGAGGAGTAGAGAGCAGGCTGATGTAAAACCACGGGAATTTTTGACAAAATGTGATCACATTCAGATGAACTTGTTTGGCAGGGATTTATATCATAAAACAATGCACAAGTTCCTTGAAAATAGTTAGTGAAGCTCTACAGGATTACTGTCAAAACACATAACTCAAGCTCAAAAATAATGAGATTCAGAATAATAATCGTCATGGCAGAAGGATGCAGACACAACCAACCACACTGGTTACAGACTCTTTGTGAAAACACTTGAAAATACTCTTGTGCTATTTATGACAAACATCATAAAATAAAACAGCTTCTGCGTTATAAACCCTTGTATCACAAACACCTGGGGTGTAGTCATGAGCAATCCTTTTTACATTAAGACAAAAGTACTAATGGTATGGTAACATATAAAAGGGTGGGATTAATGTAAAACGGTTATGTTAGTAATCTAACTGCGCTTCTCCTTGTTTGTACTTGTCTTAATAGGCACAGAAGATTAACATAGTCTCTGTGTAATTTGAGAGGGATGCATCTCAAGTCCACAGGTCCAAATAAATATCACTGATGTGATGTGAAATTCATGGTATATTGTTTCTCAACGCTTGTCCTCAGAGCTCAGAATACTACTGGTTTTCTCTCCTTCCTGCGAGTTAATTGCATTCACAAAGCATCCCATGTGTAAACTGGCTCCTGATTACATGGCAAGTATGAGCTGAGATGTCACTTAAATAACGACATGGTTTGTTAATGGAGAAAAGCATAAAAAAAAACATAATAATTCATTTTCTTAGAGAGAGAGAGAGAGAGAGAGAGTCTTCATTTAAATGTATAGGTCTAAATGCAGTGTTGACCGCAGTCCACCTATTCTCACTATATTACCTTTTTTTTTCATGTTGCACTAATGCACTAGTCTGTCACAGGCCATCACACATATTTGTGCTCCATTATCACCAAATTGTTTATCTTTGAAATGTCGTTCAGTCTATAAGCTGAAATATTTCATATGCAATTAAAAAAAAAACCCTTTTGCTCATTACTTACTAATTATTAAAAAGCGCAGCCCGTAGCGTAAAGTGCAGAGTGCAGTACGGAAACAAATGAGGTAATACAAGGTTTCACCAGTGCCATTGACATTAAGGGAAACATACGACCCTTCCAAGGTTTAAACAGATGTAACCCCGCCTTGCTTTTCCACAGTTCTTTACAGTCGCCGCGTCTCCTGCCTCCGTCAGAAGCGAAGGTACCTCCACTCCGTGCGTAAATCTGCTGGGCATCAGACGGACACCGCGCAGTTGCAGCCTCAGTTTCGCTTCTCTGAACACCGAAACTGAAGAAAAACGTTCCTCGGGGTTTTCAGTAAACAACCGGAAAACAGTAAATATGAAGTAAATGATTTTAAGTGGTTTCATTTTTTTTTCATGTGTATGTATTTTCATCCCCCCCCAATCAGCCTATGCTGATGTCTCGCACCCGAGCCGCTGCACAGACTCGGTTAATTTGTGAAAAGTAAACAATGTGCAAAGCAAATGAAGGATACAGTGGGAGCTAACTGTGGATGCTCTTGGATTTAACAGCCAGTGCCTGTAACAACAAGGATTCAGTCAAACTTATGGCGTGAAGGTAAGACAGTTAACTCAGCTCTCTTTTTTTCTGTGTGATGTGCCAAACTTGGGCAAAAAAAAGAAAAAGAAAAAACAAGATGATTTATGGTTTCAGTGAGTCAACAGAAATAAATATTGTTCAAATAGCCTATTGTATGTACAAGCATTTCTATCCAGCAGGGATCGGTGGTCCAGTCCAGCCTACCTCATGAGACATTCAGGGTGATACACACTGATTTATTGGTTGTGATTCCTGAGATATTAACTTTCAAGGTGAATTTGCCACTGCTGCAGGAACACTATTTGTCGCTTGACCCCAAAGCGCATTTTCCCCATTTCCAGTGTATGTGCCACATACACAGCTGTGCATACGGGTGGTGGGGGGTTATTTGTATAACAGGTACAGTATTGATCCAGGTTGGCGTTTAATGTAAAACAACTGAATGTAAACATTTTCTCTCTCCGCCTGAATCCAGCCCAGGAAAAGTGCTCTAAGTGAGCTGTCGTTTAATTCTTGAGAGCGGCAGTGTGTCTGTGTCAAACTATCCTTCCCCAACCCACGGAGCGCAGATTTCAGATCTGTTTGTACCTTCCAGTTTGTAATTAGTGCTGGTTTCTCTGGCAGCGTGTCTCGATACAGCGCCTCATACAAGGGCAGGTGACTGCTGTTCCGGCTGCACAACCCGTCCTGTATCCTATCAACAATCGCTGAGTAGCTTTAGCAAGTTCACAACAGCAGGTAATAAATGAGGTGAAAATACGGGGCGGTTTATCGGCAGCGCTCTTGATAAGCCCGTGTGGGCTTACAGCGTATTTGTGGTACTTACTGTAACAGAGAGTTTATAGTGGCCTTCTTATGATTCAGGTATTTTAAGTGCCCGTACATATATAGTCTGACGTTGCTGCACTGTAGTTATTTATTTATTTGTTTGTTTGTTAAGATATATATATTTCCTCCCTTTGGGATCATTATGCAACCACATGGTAAATTTCCCATTTTAAAAATAACATAAGACAAAGAATGATGATGATGATGATGATGATGATATCCAGCTATGGTTAGTACTATTAATGAGTCAGTTATAACTGAAGACAAAAAGGAAAAGGAAAAAAAACTGTAACTGATACATCAGGTTAAAAAAACACCTAAAAATTGTCTTGACATTTGGTCAGCAGCTGTTATGTAAGTCAGCAGGTATGGATCTCTTGATAGCTCAAACCTGGACAAAACACCTGAATTCCCAATTGGTCCTGTCATTAAAAAGGACACTGCCAGGCTTCATTTGACAAGGGAGATTGGTTATGTCAAGTCCACTTGGGCAGACATAACGATTTGAATACTTTCTTAACAGAGGAAACTGACTGGCTAATCCAAAGTGAAAGCATCTTTAGTTAAAAACCAGGATATCTGCTGAGACGGATGTCCTTTTGCTGTCTGTCCTGTCACAGTCTTCAGGCACATTGTTCATCCATATGGATTCTACACCTCCCTGTCTCTCCCTGTGTCGTACCTTGTTTTGTGGAAACCAGCCTCACCAGCGCTGCCTAATGCAGCAAATGTCAAGCCCAGCTGTTTGACACAAACAGCTTCTCTGAATCAAAATGTTCTGGATGCTTTCAGACAATAGTCCATTTAAAAACAAATATTTATCTCAGCATGAATTACTTGAATTAATACCAGGAAACGATAACAAGGATGAGGACTTTATATTTTGAGAGACTGGCTTACACAAGGATATTAATGTTAAGATTGTACACAGTGTTTAAGAGGATAAGGCACAATATTAGCACAATAGTTAAGGGGTTTAAATCCAAATCACTTGCTGCAGTTGGTCAGTCAATACTGACATTTAAATTCAACACACTGCTCCCAAGAGAGATGACATGCATTCAACAAAAACAACACCGTGTCCCAGCCTCTGCTTATTAAATCCAATTCAGTCTGAGAAATAACAACCTCATTTAGTAAACAGACACATTCACCAAAGAAAGCCATTCACCAGAGAAATCTCACATGCACTGAAGTGGGGTGGTACAAGTGCGATTAGGTTTTTGAAAAAGTGCAAACAATAAGGCTTACAGTATCTTTTTTCATTAGGAGCTAGCAGTTTTATAAAATAATACAAAAAGCTACACAAGGTATAAAAAAAGACTTGTCACAATCCTTATTACATCTTTCATTTTGTTCTGTTTGTTCTGTAGAGTAGCAACCGGGAGAGGAGTAAACTCAGTACAGGTTCATTAGTGTCTTCAGTACTGACGCGATTATTTGTGATTGTTTTGTTTCAGAAACAAGGTTCAGAAACGCCTAAAAATTATGATGCATGTGTGACATGGCTCTTACACCCCAAATACTAAAAAGCAGTGGATGTTGCTTGTGTAAATGTAAGCAGAAAAAAAAAGCGTATGTTGGACCAGAATAAACAAAAAAGGCAAGGGAATGAGCGCAGGAGCTTCTGTGACCTTTGCATGTGTTTCTGTCTGAAATATAAGCAAGCTAAGATGAAATATAAATAGTTTACCTTTTCAGCAGAACCTAAAGCATACTAACTGAATGCACAAAATGGCCACCAAATTACAGACAGTGTAAACATCAAGCCCCTTTAACTAGCAGTGGAATGTATGTGGCTCACCAGCCCCACTGTGTTTTGACAAGTAAATCATTTAATTGTATTGGATATCTGTGAATGTATCCGACTGGCCCACATTTTCTCTCTCCTGAAACCCATTCCCCTGCATGTCAAATATGTCAACACTCTAGGGACCAGCGCCATCACTGAAAGGATGGAGGATCCACCGTGATCTGGTTATGCTCCAGGTTACAGTCATATGCTGAGAAAGTTATGTTAGCTGGTTGGTCTGTCTGTCCATTAATGGTGTGTCCATGTTACATATTCATCCACATGCTGTGTATAAACAGTATCATGCATTATGTATGAGAAAAAAGTGTCCCCTTTTGTGGACACTACACACATAATATGTGAGGCTAGTATTTTGTTGCTAGCTCTGTTTGTTGTCTCACTAAATATTTATTTTGTATATATTTTGTATATATTTAGTTTTTGAGTGCCTATACTGGTGAGGCATACACACACAGTAATGTATTCTTTGCCTTTACAGTGCAGTTTATATCATTAGAATATCGCCAACACCTTCACAAAGTCGTGTCTTGCAAATATACAAAGTTGTGAAAGTGACTGGCTTGTCATCAAAAGGGGACCAAAATAACTCGTACACACCTAATGCTCTGCTGGATGGAAATGCATCATCACACATTTTTAATTTGCAAAAACAGCTCATTGGTCTGGGTCCTCTGAAGCTTGAGCAACAGGCAGTTAAAACTCATGTAGAAAGAACACTGAACCTTTCCATGACTCTGTCTCCATGATTGCAGGGACACACACACACACACACACACACGCACGCACGCACGCACACACACACACACACACACACACACACACACACACACACACACACACACACACACACACACCATATTCCCCTGAGAGGTGTGAAAGGGCTTTAGCTACAGTTGGGCTACACTGTCAGAAGATATCAGGCACACACTTGTACAGTCATGCACATGTGCACTGCATACAGACATACATGCACAATGAATGTCACTGGACATGGAATGTCCCAATTGGTTGTGGCTCCTGTAGAGCTTGATAAAATATCAGAGGTAAATGGCTTAAAAACTACTTCCAGGCCCACAGGGGAATTCTTTGAATGTTCCAGTGAACAATCTGGACCGGTGTGATGGCAGACATTGTGCAACATTTAACAAGATGACTGTCAGAACAGAGGGACAGGGGTGAGGATTAATAGCAAAAGTAGAGAGAAAGAACAGAATTTCCCAGGAGAAATAAAATTCCTTCCCAATTATCTTGCTGTGCAGTGTGTTTGGTCTGAATACCCTGAAACCGGACTGTGTGGTCCATTGAAGAGTGTCTCTCCGTAGACGTTAAATGAATAGCACGTTAAATGAATAGCACTAGTTCCTTAAAAAGGCCAAAAATTAAAGGGTGAAAGTGAGATGAAGAGGGGTGATGAGTCAGATTCAAGCTTGGCATGATGTGACTCATGCGTCACTTTGAACAATTTTTTTTCAACCTCATGTGTCAAGTGCCAAATAAAAGCTGGGGCTGGACAGACTCTCAGTGGCAGCTTCCTTGACATTTTCCTCAAGAGTCTGGGAGTCTTTTGTTTGGTGAACAAAGCAAGCATAGATCCTCCTGTCTGTATGACCTTTTGGTCTTAGTTTTGATAAATTAATGTTCAATCACGTACTTTCTTTGCAACTGCTAATCTCTGAAAACAGCAAGGCCGACGAAAATGCTTTGAAATAATCAGTGGCAAGACTTTCCATAAAGTAAACAAGTGAGCTACTAGGTGTGCAATACTTTACTGATTTAATAGTCCTGGTTATGTAAATGGTTGGTTATGCTGCCAAACCCACTGAGAATTAACCATCAACACTGTGGTTCCATTATGCCTGCAGCCACTTTCAACTCATTGTTTCGGTTCTCCAATATACACTGTGTGATTGCTTGCCAATGGCTCTCATCAACAACCCACAGAAAACCACAGGCAGCCATTTCCCGCAGACAAGCTCAAATTAGCTGAGTGAGCACCATCTACCCAGTGTGAATGGCACAGAAACAAAGGTAACCAGTAGCTTGTAAAGGACGTTGAGATGCTTCTCAAGAATATGGAAGTCAAAGCAGGGGTAAAAAAGTTGCAAATACTGGATTTATCAGGTGGACAGAACATGACTCCTGGGGGATGGTAGTCCTTGTACTTCATCCTGTACTTGTATTTTCCTATCCCAATCAAATAGGGGGCAGCATATTACCAGACAACAAAAGACAAATAAAAAACAAACAAGGAAATGCACATGGTGACTTATTATCGCCTCTTGATGCACAAAGTGGTATTACGAGGCGGGACAAGCCAGGGCTACCTGGTTAGCATGTTAACATAACGTCAAAACTATTATTTCTTCATGAGGAAGAGGAATGGGGAAGTGAGGATTCTAGCGGACAAAGGTGAGGGCAAAGGGGGAATGGTGGATGGCAGGCTGAGCTGAGCAGGGAACGTAGCTGTAGAGCTGGTAGGTGAAGCAGGGGATTGAGGGAAGCAGGAGACTGGTGAAGATGAGAGGGCAGAGGCAAAACAAGCAAACAGGTAAGCTGGGGATGGTCCAAACTGGCCAAAGCAACAATCTGGCAAAGAATGAATGAGGGCTGATAAGTTGATGGATGGCAGGTGTGTAGACAGATTGGCAATCAAGCAGCCGGGAGACAGGGAGGAGCGCCACGCCCACAGCACAGACACTCAAACACTCATATACACACACATACACAGAAAGAAACAGACAGGGGGAGTCAGGAAACATAAGGGAAGAGGAGAAAAGACCACAAACACAAGGGAGTCATCATAGTGACCATTGCACTTATATAATAGACCCTGCAAAACCACCACGTACCTGGCAGCAGTGTACTAAAAGTGCTACTTTTCTGGCAGCAGTGATTGATTACATCTTGTTATATTCACAACCACAATCAACAACTGAATCTTTCTTTCCTCTGAAACTGTGGACAGGTTGTCCTTTCTTGCACACCTCTCTGCGATCACAGAGCAGCTTACATCTCTTTCACATGCGCAGTATAAGTGACAACTTTGTGACATTGTTGTGGTTTGTGTTGTCCCTACTAATCCATTTGGCCACGTGACGTTTATGCAGATTCACTCTTGTTGCAGCTGAAGTCCCACTGTGGTCTCTGCGCAGGAAGTCTCGCACATACAAATTCTGTCCTCCAAAATCCCATTTTCACTTAGATAAGGACTGACATATTTTCATACATCTAATTAGTTTGTTATCATAGGCCCCAGAATTTGCATGTACTAGTGATACTGACACAGACACCAAAACTTGTCATTGATGAGAACCTTTTGTCCACAGTTAATTAAAGAAGATAGCTTTGCTGCAAATATTTCAGTAAGTCATTTTGGCTTGGCATTTGCATTACTTTGACGGTTTCCAAGCGGTTGTCTCTTTAAAACAGACATGACTGATATCATGCTGTGGAAGGCAGCTTGTGAGTCTGGTTGATTATGACACTTTTGAAATCTTTTTCTAAAACATTTTCAGTGTCGAGATAGCTCATTATTTACCCACGACAGTCAGACCCACCCACAACGCTACAACTGCAGTCATTAATGGGGCTTAAGGCTAGGTTAGATTATGATTATACTGAGGAGTGGTCCCAATTTATAATGAGTTAAAGAGACTGTATCTTTGTGCAAAAGAACACAGAAGAAGGAAGAATGCATTGTTTATATTTAGCTTGTATTGATACTACGGCTATAAAAATCAATCACACAAAGACGCAGGTATCACAGTATCCATGCTTCGGTATTGATCTACTTATCACTAGTGCAAAAAATCTGCCTGCGTTGCTGCTCTCTGATCCTGCCAAAAACCAGCAGCACCATCTAGGTTTATTCACCTCAAACAACACAGTCATAGACAGGTTCAGCGGCACTTGATTTACCTGTGGCTGACAAAGACTTCTGTTAAGCAGGTAAGGTGTGTCCGGAAAAAACAGGGGCAAGGATTTTGTCTGTGTGTGCACACACCTGCATCCATATGTATGTTTCATGCAGTGTAATGGAAAAGCAGCCAAGGGTGTTTTTGTGTGTGTGTGTGTGTGTGTGTGTGTGTGTGTGTGTGTGTGTGTGTGTGTGTGTGTGTGTGTGTGTGTGTATGTGTGCAGCATGTGGTCTCACAAGAGACTAGACCTGTTGTTAGGTTGGAGCTTCCCTACAATCTAATGAGGTCGATGGAGGCTTGTTACCAGCCTCCCTCTTCTCTCTTTCGGATGCCTCTACCATTTTTATCCTTATGACTTGAATTGAGTAGGTAATGGTTGAAATCACCACTACAATAACCTTTATGTCTTACTATATCAATAACATTGATGCATAGGTACCCTGAGGGCTTTCGTCTTTGAACATGATGCATCAGTGCCTTCTTATTTTGCCTTTTATGTCCCTCTCTTCCTTTCTCTCTATGTGACTTGTCTTGAAGCTTCCTTGGATGGTCTCCAGTATTTCAGTTGTTTTCACCTCATACTGACAGCATCTCCACAGTGAAAAGTCCCTTGTCAGTGTTAAAATGTGTACTCTGAATGCCATTTCCAGTGATACACATTATTGCATATGTCAGTCAAATAAATGACAGAGTGGTCCCTGTTGTACTTTTTTTTATAAGCAAAGACAGGTAGTTCAGCACCCTGAAACAAACTGCTGTCTGTCTTCTTCTTTTTCTGTTGAAGTATAGAGATGCGGATCAGGTGCATACTGTCTTAAAATATAGATCTTGTTAATAATCATAGATATACTTTCTTTCAGACTGAAGTACTGCAACTACTATGATTGGTGACATTTATTAATCACTAAAAACACAACAGACTGTGGCTGTGAGACTTGCTGGTTCTACACACGGAAGGAACCAGGAAATGCAATGTACAGTATATCTTTTATTAAGCAGGCACCATACTTCCATTTTTAATGTTAACTGTTTATTGCACTTATCTCAGAAGGGTGTCTAACCAAACCAAATGAACCTTTATGGATGTTACAAGAAAATCTTCCATAAGGGCATGCAGAGAGAAAGGAGGCATAATTGCAACGGCAAGATGATGACACAGTAATTGCTACTCTGAATGAGCAGGTTTATTTTCAGCACAGTAAAAGTCATAGCAGCTACCACCTACACAGCCAGCCCCTAGAAAGTGGCTTCACAGTTGCGAGGACTCGCTTCTTCACACCTACGGCAACAAAAGGGAGCTATTTTCCAAGATAGGGAATTCACAAGATAGTCATTGACTTCGGCAGCATCAATGATTTTGACCTGGAAACTAAGAGGGCTTAGGATGAAGGCTATCGCAGGGTAGAATCAAACACTTTGACAGTATTGACACAGTGGTATCAGCATGAGGATTTGCTTCCCATTTGCTGGTACTGGGAATTAGGAAAGGATTTAATGTTGCAGAGGCTGGATAGGGGTAGCAAAACTAAATAACCTATCTGTACCACTAGAACTGCATATTCTAATTATCTTACTACACAAACAATTCTGTGAGAAAGGTGTACATAATTGGGATAATCAATTTGGAGAATTTATAACTCGATATATTAGCCGCTCAAATTTGATTTATGAATCCATTGTTAGTTGACACTTTCTGTTTGTTCCAGTTGGGATAATTGCTCTTTCAAACAGATTTTTGAAACACATTTCCCATTGGTGTTAGAGCATTTCAAACAATGCCCAAGAACATACAGGGAATGTGGAGAAAAAAGAGCAAAACAACACTAATGAGATGTATCACCTACTCTTACGAGGTAATGATGGCACTCTACTAAATGGTGTGTTTCTGTTTGTGCAATGTTCTGTTGCATGCACACACGGTATGTGTTTGTGTGTGTGTAGTATGAGAGAGTGCATGCATGTGTGCGTCTTTGCATGTGTGTGTATTCCTGTTTTAACAATCAAATTCAGGGGCTGTAGAATAGCAGCGATTCAATACAACCAAATTGTTGATTAAATGGGGCTTTTGTTAAGATTAACAGTGCAGTTTATCGCATGGTTTAATAAACTGATGCCTGCATTGCTGTTGCATGATTGAATGAGAATTAGTACTCAACAGCAACAAGGAACATGCCTGATCATTAGTGTTCCTCTGCCTGATGCCTGTTCACAAGCTGCTGAAAATGTTGTGGGAGATTGGACTGCAGTTATAAAACAGTCGCTTTGTATGAAGCAGTATAAAAGCAGCTAATGTTAGAACAGAATTGCCATTGCATGGTAGCAGCATTTAAGGTTACAGCCCAAAATGATGCTGTAAGTTTTTACTAATTAAAATAATTTGGGGTATAAAAACAGTCACAGGGAAAGCAAAACAAAAACAATCTGTGTATTTATGAGAGAATTATAAGTTAATTTGGTTTAAAAAAAATTAATTAGGAGATGCTTATAATTACTGGGTAAGGTCGTCCCTATTTTGTTCTCCTGTAACAAGATTATGTCAACTCCTATTTTTTTTATAAGTGCCCCATTAATATGAAATAATTATACCATAAAAAGCCGCCTGTAATTTTAAACAATAGCAGCAATGGCAGCTAGTAAACTGTAACTAACTGCACCCAGTAATGTTATTCTGTTGTAATACACATGTTTACAAATCAGAAGATTCAATCTGTATAAGTATTATAACCTGTCAATGCTTTTGTAAATGTTTGTGTCAGATATGGCCAGTGTTGGCTATTTTCCTTTTAGAATAAAAATTCCTCTCCTTATCTGATGAAAGACAGAAGGCAGCCAAACCCTACATGGAAGACATGTAGTTACTGGGTCAAGACAAACACCCTCACTTGTGCTTCTTATCTGCTTTTGTCGGGCAGGCTGAGGCCAGGGAGCTCACCAGTCTGTAGAGAAAAGCCTTGTCACTTCTGTGGAAATCCAGAATAGTCAGATAATGCCTCCTGCTTTCATAGATCACCTGCGGTCACCTGGGAATAAGCATATGTGGTTAGATGTGAGATTGAGGGATTGTGGGTAGAAAGTGAGGTCAGGATATTTAAGGATTATATCCAGGACAGGTAAATTGCTCACAATTGAGAGTTCACCTGGTTGGCTACGGCGCTATTTAACTGTTTAACGATGACAGCTGGATACACTGTAGCTGATCTACCTTTTTAATAATATAAAACCTTCATATGAATATATGGAACAACTCTCAGTGTGCTTGTAATACTGAATCTTAGTGGCTCTCTGGATAGTGGTTGCACAGTGTGTGTGAGAATAAGAAAAGGGCATATTGAAAAATTACAGTGTTTCCATTGCACACACATGACTTAAACTCACTCCAGATTCTTAAATCACTGCCTCTGCAGTGATTTAAATATATTTGCATTGTGCATTCTGATTCACCAAAGACTGCCCGTGCCCAGTGAATACATGCAGGAGCTCAAAGATCCTGGCCACAGGGTAAAGTAGCTTTGCTTTAAGTCTAATTGGGATGTTGCATTTGACCATTTACTAAGCCCTGCCCCCCAGAGTTAGTGTTGCAATGCCTGTTGAGCTTTTTACAATGAAATTCATTGTAATTTAAAACTATGAGGCTTTGACTTCACACAGAGATTAGAAAAGCAGGTTTTTCATTTCCAGCCCATTTTCTCAGCTGAAATGAAATCTGTTAGCAGATTTTATCAACCAGGTAGATAAATAATGCCAATTCCAACAGGTGATTGAAAACTCTGTCTCCAGATGATTTTCCCACTTGTTTTAAAACAAGAACCAAATAGAATTGATCCTTAATATGCACTTAATGGCTACATGCTGTACATGATAAACCTAAAAGTAAAAGACTGAAGTTAAAACTGTTCTAGGTAAAAATTCACCCTCTTTTCCAGTCATGATCCATGTTGTAGACTTTCAAAGAAGAGGCAGCATTGCATGAATTGGATGTAGCATGTAGTGCATTGTCGAGCTAGTAAGTGCTAATATTTTAGCACAATATTATTAAGAGCATTATAATGTAAATAGTAATGTTATTAAAATATATTCAAAATGCAAAGGTTTAGTCTCCTAAATCACTGAATGATTATTTAATTTTACACACAGGGCATCACACGTTAGATCCCTTACAGTCTGCCTACAGGGCAAAGAGGGGAGCGAAGGACACTACACCTACTCTGTTAATTCTTACCGAGGCTCTTGGAGGAAAATAAAAAACGTTCACGTTTGCTTTATATAGATTTTTCTTCTGCTTTTAATTGTATTCAGCCACATGTTCTTGCACACAGACTGTTATCTATTTTTAACATGTCTCAAGATTTGTCCTTAATTATGCTGATGACTCCGTGATCGCGAGTCTTTTGCAGGGTGTGGAGCAAGATCACTGCCCAGTCCTTGATGAATCCATGAAGTGGTGTGATCAGTCTTTCTTTCAATGCTAAGACCAAAGAAATGTTCATTTATGTTCAGAGGAGGCCCCTTTCCTCTGCGCCTGCATCGTGTGTGATTAAAGATGAGCCAGTGGCAGCAGTGCAGCAATATAATTATTTTGGCTCTGTTTTAAGTGAGAAGCTGAAATTTGATGTAAAGGTCTCCCTAAAGGTAGCACTAATAGATATAGATTGTCGTATTGGTTTTTTAATAAACTGTAATGCTGGAAGTCATGTCACTGTATCTTGGTTTTCCATGAGTCGTAGCGACAGTATAGGAGATATGGACCTTGTGCTGTGTTGTATGATGTATGTATTTGTGTTGGACCACTGTCTGGAAAGGAAATTGCCCCTTGGGGTCAGTAAATGTTTTTGAATCTGTGAATCTGAATCTTTGAATCTTGTTTTAACACAAAGCTGTTTGATTGCTTATTCTAATAAAAGAAGCAACATAGAACTCTGTGCTCTACCACCTTTCAAACATATAATTTACAGAAAAATAGTTGAGGACAAGGACTAAATGATGAATATGACTAATGTAACTCTGTCTCAGGTAAAGTTTTGGCCGGGGGCTACTGGACTAAGCTTCCCCATATCCAATGGAGAGCAGGACAGAATTACTAATATTCACCTAAACTCTATTACAGTATCATTCAAGACTGGCTTTCTCATAGTGGATGTTCTGGCCCTAGCCCTAACCTGTAATGAAATTATCTGATATGCTCCTTGAATTAATGCTAGGCTATTACTGCAGATAGATGGCTTGTTGACCTGACATTGTCAGTGTTTACAGCTTATGTTAGAGCAGACAAACATACAGTTTAATCCGTTTCTCCAATTTCCGTCAGTTGGTGGCTAGTTTGCTAGCGACGGTACAACATGTAAGTAATATAGTGTTAGAGCTGTCAGAAGGTGTATTTTTTCACTTTGAAAGAATCTTTTCCCACCTTTGACAAAACAGTCTCAACTGAAGGTCTACTTACACTCTTGCAATGGAGCTTTTGACCATATCAAGCAGCCTTCATCAGCAGATGAATTTGGCTCTGTGTCCATGGATGGAGGCTTACTATGCAACATCACCGGTTTTTGTATCCTTAAGTCTTTATAATATGTGTTGACTTTGACTGATTACCCTGCTTCTCTTGTCTGAACAAAGCTAGGATAAACATGCCATACATTTTCAACAAACACTGATTAAGACAGCAAACAAATGTATTTCTAATTTTGTATGTTGTGCACTTTGTCTTACAAAGTCATTAGTTTTTTGTGTACTTTCCAAACTACCATTCATGACATGACAGTATTGAAAGTTAGACTTAGAGTCTGTAGAAGAGTATTAGAGTTATTTCCTGTAGCTGTTTCAGACAGCTTATCTGCGCAAGTGTTAAATGTTTGCATCCCAGAAGTCCATCATTCTAAATATTCTCATGGTGTTGTGACAGTAAGGCATTTTGTGACATACTCTTTGCTATACTGTAATTTAAAAAAGTCTGCAGTCTTGCTTTTCTCCTGAGAGTGAACCAGGCAGCTCTTTGCAACCAGTCTAAAGCATAGATGTCAGTCTAATTACAAACACATTAAAAATACTGCTTCCATTATTTAAGATGGAAATGCATTGTACAACAAGTCAGATTGTGATGCACATTTTGGGACTTCACTGGGCTTTTATCTTCTCTTCTCCAGTTTACTGGCAGCATTGATCTCCAACACGCAAACACACAATGCCCAAAAAAGATCCATCAGTTGAAGCCAAAATAATGAAAGCACACACTAACACTTGTATTCCATCAAATAACTGATGCAACGGGTGCAACATTTTTCACATAATTTCAACTGTAATAGTCCATTTGATACTTTTTTAGCATTGCTTTCTCACTTTGTTTACTTTGCTGGCTGCCAGGTTTGTTTAATAGGACACGCAGAACACCCACTGGGCTACTTCAGTTTCTATCTGTGATTGTAAACTCCACTCTGAAGTTAAAGCTCCCAGTCGCATCATGGTCATTTTATGTATTTGTTTGTGTGTGAGAGTTTTCCTACCCGCAGCTTATTGACTGCTGTTCTTATTTACACTCACCAAAACACAGCAGAAGCTTATGAGCTGAGAGGATAATAGTACAGGGGATTGCAACACCACTGACAGGTGCCTGGCACTGCTTACTGTGGCCCCAAACAGGCATGACTAAAACAATAGACACGCATTTAAGAGTCACATTTTCACAAAAGCAGCTAGAAATATGGCTAATTACTGGAGCACTTCAAAAGATAATGCATCATAATGGACTACAGAAACAATAGGTGTTGTGACACTGTGCGCTTGTTTATTGCCCCTTTTCTTTTGTTGGAGAATCACAAAGTGCAGATCTTTGTTCAAAAACAGAGAGCGCAGACTGAAAGATGTGTTTTTGAAGCAGAAAAATGCAGCACCTAGAAAAATAAGTGCAGAGCAACTGGTATTGATCAGCAACACAGTTGCTTTGATATGAAAAGGCCAATTTGTGCTCTGAGAGTGTAAGTGAAATATACTACAATGAGTTTACATTGTAGTATATTTATCATTATATTATTTATTTATATTTATCTGCTCTATCAATAAGGCACATTAAATATAAAATTATACCAAATACTGTGTAAGAGATTGCCTAATACTTTACTTGGAAAACTTATGAAGCAGCATCATTTTGCCTTGAAAACAAGATTTGGCACCAGTGTAATTACAGGAGGCTGTTTGCTCCATTGCACTGGCTTACATAAAAAAAACCTTGTCTTACTTCTATAAAGTTTGCTTCACTGCCTCTGGAGTTGTACCCGTAAACTTCTTCTGCTTTCTTAAAGCAGTTGGCAAAGTACCCTCAGAGTTTTCTATAAATGTATGTACATGTTGTTCTCTCAGATGTAACCCACTGAAGCCGTGAGTTGTAGTTCAGCTCTAATCAGCTTGCTTTGTGCTATTTGAAGTTTCTATTTCATGCCTTTATTGTTGGCCCAGTGCCATGAACTAATCAGACAGACAAAATGACACCAAACTGGGCAGTGGGCCAGCTGCTCAGGCTTCCGCTGTCAATGAATTTTGCATTCCTGGACAGTTATCTATTTAATTTGTTTGCTCAAAATCTTCAAAACTAAGCACAACCCTGTTCTTGGCTTTGAAATAATCATCAGAGGGATTTTAAGTGATTTCCCTCCAATTTTAATGTTCTAACTTAACCTGGTCTCAGCCTGTTCTTTGATCATGATTGATACAGTCCTGCAGTGTGGTAAGAGTCTGATTTCAAAACTGAACTATTATTTAGTATTTTGCCCAAACTAATCACTGTGACTGATGTGCGCATCCACCCAAGATCTTTTTCACAGTGGCTGCGTTAGTTTTGAAGCAGTTAGCTTGGTGTTTGTCAGTTGATTGAAGTAACATGTTCTTTCTAATATGTAAGTAATGAGTAAATAGTTAAATATCTGCTTAACAACTTACCTTTTCATTTCCACTATGCCCTCTAAGCTGCGTGGCTGTTAAGCTGAGCCTCTTTGCTTCTATTCCTAAATCCTTCATCAAGGCAATAAAAGGAGAAACAACTATAAGCACCAAAACCTCTTGAAATATTTCTTCAAGTACCACAGGGGCCACTTGATAAATTAATCTTTTTTCCAGAACCCTCAGGGGCAACAGCAAAAACATTTTTCTTTTTGAAGAAATGCCTTCAAGTGCATTTTCTTCTGTTCTGTTTTCTTTCAGTGTAATGTTTAAGAGCTGTTAATTCAGTCTGTTAATTTAAAGCTGCATTGATACAGTAGCTTTGTAGATTGTCACCTTTTTCTACTTTAATTGCATTTACAAAGCAGCTAATTGGCTGTTTCCAAAACCAGAAAACAACCATCAGTGAGAACAAGGAATGTAAATTGAAACCTTTCAATTAAGATTTGAGATGTTGCCAGTGATTCTGAGGTTTTGAACCCAGCAAGCAGAACCCCAGTGTCTGATAATCAAGTCTTTACTCTCCTTCACTCATCAGCCAGTGCTTCCTGCGTTATATTATGTTAGAATAGGTTAGATTATAGTCACACAAACACAGAGAATTAGTGCAAGAAAATTTTATGCCATTTGTACAAAACAAAAACAGCAGGGGACTCTGCACACTACCCAGGGGAGCTCCACAACTAACAAGCATAGCCTCTGACAGAAGCCCACCATCCTCAATCCACTTCCTGATATACTGTTGTTATCCAGAGCAGGATTTGTCACAAACACAGGCTGGCTTGGAAATCAATTGCATCAGACCAAATAATTTATGTAAATTTACATAAGCACTGTAAATAATACAGTGCAGGCTCCAATGCAGTGGGCGGTCTGCTTGTCTCAAAGACGAAAATATGGAAAGAAAAACAAGCCATTCATGTGGTGCCCAGGTCACAATGGGGACCTGGACACAAGAAGACTTGTGGTCAGTCCTTCAAAGCAGAACCTGGCTTGTGGGTGGGAAGCCAGTGAGGGATTAGAATTAGTGGCTCTCAAAGGTGGGAGGGATGGTGTCAGTCCCTAAGTAAACACATAAGCTACAAAAAGTTGCAGTTGACTATTGGTCAAGAACTGCAGCCAGTCTGAAATGTAGCCAGAATCCAAAAATAAAAGACCACTTTCAACTACCCGGTCATGGACAATACAGACACATTAGAGCTTAAAAGACTGCCATGGGGATACTGAATATGAACAGGAAGCACTGGTTCATGTTTTAGCATTCAGCAGGTATCCGCTCTGTTGAAGATTCCTTGTGCAAGACACTAAATCTGTTTTGGATCATTGACCCTGACCTGTGACTTACCTGCAGGAAAGTATATTATTATTATTACTATCAGGCACAGGTCACAGAGGACATCATTTAAAGAAAATGAGATATCGAAGGCAGCAGGGAGAGAGCAGCGGCTTTTGTTCATAAGCAAGCATTAGCTATCAGGCCAGCAGTGAGAACAGTCTCACGTACTATAAGTAAGGAAGTACAGCAGGCAAATAAATAAGATTAGACAGCACAGGGCATCTGCAGGGTACACACACAGACTGGTGCCCCAGAGCAATGCTTACACATCCTAACAGGAGCACTCCTCCCTCACTCACTCCCATATTCTCCCTCTGTTTTTTCTCCCACTGCCTCCCTCCAAATCCTTCTTCCCCCTCTCTCTACATTAAGGCATTCCTCTGCCCTCCTCTGGTAACTTTTCTTAGTAATTTAGCTGACTACTGGGTACAGAGTAAGTATAAGATGATTTAATAAGTGCAGTGACATTCAGACATACTTTAGATGTACCTGACCCTATTAAAAAATTCACAAGTTGCTGAGACAGTCTGTCCTTCGCAAGTGAAACGTGTCCTGATCATCAGATATTTTCAAGGACCTTCGACTAAGAACATGTCATGCTCATATAAGGTCCCAAAATCATCTCTAAAGAATTTGACCTTCGTAAGTCAACAGTTAAGTAGATAAATGTGACTAATGGAAGCAAAAAAAAAAAAAAACAGCATCTCCATATTAGGCTCCATTATGTGACTTAGGCTACATTATGTTCCATACTGCCTTTTACACTGTGTTCTTTAAATAGAGAAGACAAAGGATATCATAGCATAGCAACACCAGGACTTACAGGATACAGTAGATTCTTAGTCAGGTCTATCATAATATAATACTTATATGCCCACATTTACACTGAAACAGTTTTTTTCAGTTACTTTAATTGTTCCACTCCTTAATGGCTGTGAAAAGAGATCTAGTGCAGAAACCACTATGCTTGTCCTGCCCAAAAATGGTGTCTGAAGTTCAGCTCAAGCTAAAGTGATGATTTACTGTCTGAACCTTGCTCAGCTGAGCGATATTAATGCACAGGAAATTTACTTCTAAAAGGCAGTAACTGTGGAAGATGCCCTTTTGATTTGTCCAACTCAGGCTGCATATTAGTTTTAGCTGAACTAGGGAACGAATTCTAACACAGGACAAGGATTACATCTGATCCCCCATCTCTCATACTGGAACTGTTTCAGTATGTATATGGTTATGTGGGTGCTGTTTTGAGACAGACTAGAATGAAGGAACAGAAGAGTCATTAACCTAAATGGTGAGGCATCACCTGAAGGTAGTTATGGGAGAGATCACAAACATAAAATGTACATATGTATCGACAACCTTTTAAAAATCAGAGCAAGGCTTTGAAGTTGTACACCTGTGCAAAAACTTTTGAGCCAAGCGTAGACACATTTTGGACACAATGTGCATCCAAAAAACTCTTAATACTCATTTAGTCTTCAGCTTTATTCAACCAGATTTCTGTAGTAATGCTGTTGGCTAGAGGCAGGAGGTAACAGTGATAGATAACAGACGTCATAACTTCACAACTACAACCAGGTAAAATTACAAGACAAAAACGATCTACAGAAACAATTACAAGGGTAGGAAAATAATTGTTGGGTTGTGAAAATGAAATTAGGTGCAGAGATAAAAATGAATTAGATGTAGACAGGGATTTGAAATAGATTCCAGTCGGCAGGAACAGCAGCCTGAAAGGCTGTAAAACCAATTAGGGTGTGAGTGAGAGGGAAGGAGCGAGTGAAAATGGAGCTGGGAAAGTGGAGGATGACATAAACATTAATCTAGACAGGTACGAGGGAACTGCACTGCTAAGGGTTTTGTAAAATAGGATGTACCTGTGTATTTTCAATTTTATTCTAAAAAGATGAGGCACACAGATTCATTAGGTTTGCAGTGGTGGGTTCATAGTGTGACAATGGAAAATCAGTGGTGTTATTCTGTCAAATCTACTGAGTGCTATAAATGAAGAATAGTGTCACTGTAGTCAAACAAAGAAATCATACAAAGTACACAGATATCAAAGTAAGCAGACGTCAAACATTCATAAGGAACATCCAGCAGAATCACATCCGATACAGTATTTATGCTGTTTTAATCAAAAAAGTTCTGTTCAATTTCTTAATGTAGTCAGAAGCTCATGCAGTAACTGCAACAAACACAAGGTGTTACACAATTAGACTGACTGTCACAAGGTTATATAAGTACTGAGAGTGATGATGCATAATGATGCGTTGTGGCTGGTTTGTGACACATTGGCTGAGTACCTTCAGTGTCAAAGTCATGTATTTTTAGTCAGTTCAAATGAATGTGAAATGTGGAGTGTGAGATTACGCTCATCCTTTTGATAAAACAAGAGACACGTTTAATCTGCTCTAATGGAGTGTGTTTTTCAGGCACTATAGCACTAATTAAGCTTTCCTATTATCATGTGATCTGTCTGCCAAGGGAAGACAGCTCCACCATTCACTTACTGGTGTTTCTTTCTTTTATATATATAAATGTTTTCTATTTGTTTTTTAAAAAACAGATTCTGAAGCACTACCAGCTGCTTTCAAAGCCTCTACTGAACAAACGTGTTATGATACACAATTACAGACTCCCCTCCCCTTGCCTTAAAAGTAGCCTGTGAAGTTTTTGACCACTAGTAGTGCTATGGAGCAATGTTTCAATGAGTGTGTCACTGTTTTGATTTTATATCAAGATCTACTAGCATGCACATGAAAATGAATGCATATACTCACAGACACATGGGTGGCATGACTCAAATATCTGACAACTGCAGAGGGCGGGAAGGAAAATGTAGTGCATTCAAGTCACACTAATCCATCAGTTGTTGGTGGTTATGTGCCAAGAAATGTAGCAATGCACCTGCAAAAAGGAAATACAGGTTTCAAAGTAGTTCAAATGTTTTTGCAAATGTTTATGAGGAAGGAAATGCATTTAACATGTTTGTTGGGTCTCACAGATGCACACAGTGCCTTTTGGTGAGAAACACTGAATGTAAACACAAGTGGCTGTTTGAAAGAAAACCCCACAGGGTACTTTTAACATTCCAACAACAACAACTTAAATTTTCCTGAAAACTCTTCTGAGTCTCACTGCTTTTTCATCCCTTTTCTCCTACAAAAAGAATGAAATGATAAGCACATTACACATTTTTTTAAAAGTGTTTTCTTGTTGTGCTGTTGTGTTACAAATGCTTGAGTAGCTGTAAAAGATCATTTAGTTTTCTCAAGAAAAACTTTCTGCGCCGCAGGAAATACATAACTTTAATACATCACAATACACAGATCAGCCTCAATTGAATGGGAAAGTAGCCTCACACACTCACAAACACACAGACACACACACAGGGTAATCGTAACTCTATTCCTAAGGCAATCACAAAGTCCAACAGTGTACTTTACACCAAACCTGATCCAGATCCTGGCCCTAACCATAACCAGGATCAAACATGATCTTAACCCTTAGGACAGGGAACCTTGAAACTAGAATAACAATATTAGGTATGGGTAATATGGGAATGGAAAGCTATTGATAATGTGTGCCAGGCAGTGCATTGCCTTTGGCCCCCCCATCTCAATTGCCCAATTGTTGGGCGAGGCAGGGGGACTCATCGAGATAACTCACTGAATCTAGCCCTTAACCTATAAGAGTAACCCTAAAACCAAGCCTTAATCCTCATAAGCAGTCTCTACCCATTAACCTCTGCCTTAAATGGGCAGTTTAGATTTTTCCCTTTAAGTCAATTCAAGATTCAAGGGACTTACAGTTATAGTTTGCTCAGATGGAAAAATAGTAGATGCCTTCTACATCATTAAAGTTTAAAATAAAGATGGCACCATTACAGCGTGCAGCAGGGTGTAAGAGATTAATCGACAGGTTGCTTCTGGAAAGCAGTTACTGCAAGAATACAGATAATCCCAAAACACTGCAGTTTTCTTTTTTTACTTCACAAACTGCAAACATTCACATGAATACAACCGTATTCTCAAATGCTGTTTTCTCTCTTTATCTCCCTGTTTTGCAGGGCCCATTCTTGGCCTTCATCACTCACAGCTAATGGATGTCTTAGCCCAGTATGCCTACAATGACAGTTTCTATGACAATGGAACATGGAGCTTCAACCAAACAGATCAAGAGCAGAAGCACCCTTACAACTACTATGCCATGCTTCTTACTCTGCTCATTTTCGTCATCGTCTTCGGCAACGTGTTGGTGTGCATGGCTGTGTCCAGAGAGAAGGCTCTGCAGACGACCACTAACTACCTAATTGTCAGCCTGGCTGTCGCAGACCTTCTGGTGGCCACGCTAGTTATGCCCTGGGTCGTCTACTTGGAGGTAGGACCTCAAAGACGTACACACACCCACACACCATTCACATACATGCACACTGTTCGTACATACTTGAAGAGACATACAGGTAACATATAAGCTGACATGCCCTCTGCAACCTATCCAATCTTTTTCTCTATGGCTTTATCTTGTGTCATTGGAACAGCATTAGAAATGACTTGCTGACTTGCAGTATAAAAGCTATGAGAAGGCTGCTGCTTCTACATCCTCTCCAATACCACAAATGTGTATAGTGTTGAAAAAATATGAGAGGGTAGGTTGTGTTATTTTTGCAAAGAAAACTACCATCTTAAAAGACAGAATCCAATTTGGTATCAAAAAGTAAAAAACACCAGGCATTTATGCGAAATCTGGTGCCAGTAAAATAATGGTGAAAAGGGTTCCAGCCAAGCTGCCCTCAGTTATCAGCAGGTCGAAGGCTCAAGGTGAAACAAGGGTGAGGGCTAATGTGTTCACATCAGCTCTGTAAATATCAGTCCTGCAGTGATTAAAAGCCTTTTCATAGCAGAACTAAGTGACAGTGTCAAAACACCAGACAAGTCTGTTCAGTCAGAGGTCACGTGTTTATGAATAATTCTTCCTAATTCTGGAATACATCGTTTTGTATTCACTCCTGTGTGGGATAATGTAGATCTGCCTGTCAACCACTGCAGCCTTAAAGAGAACAGAGACTCGGGTCGAGCATAAAATCATCTCCAATCTACCAAATCAATAGCAAGCAGGATGTGGGCTATCTTTCAGAAAGATATCTCTCTGCTGTATCTCTCGGTCTTTGCTCATTTCTTCTGTTTGTCTTCTCAATCCTGGGGTTATTTCTGACCATCAGGCTTTAGGTCACGCTGTCTGATGTAGGGAAAGGCAATCTAAGACTACAGGGACTCTAATCCTCCTGTGTCTCTTAGTGAGTCATGATGATTATCACTCTGATCAGATTACAGTATATAAATCCACAGGATGTCATGGTCTCAGCCTGTTTCGATGTATGTTTATTTGCACATACAGCAGAGTGGGGTTTGGAAATGTGTCACTCAATAGTCTTAAAGAAATATTTATACTTTGCAGAAGTAGTGCAGAATACAATATATTATTATCCCGTCACCGTTCCTGTTTCCAATAAAAAAAAAAAACTTTTTTGTGGTCACTGCCATCAGTCATCAGACTAGAGTTTGTTTTCTATAATGTATGCAACCTGCACACCGTGTTTGTTTTCATTTTTTCTTTTTTTTAATCAGAATTGTTTACTTGCTCTCTTTGTTGAGGTGGGAAGCTGGATACACACGAATGGAGCCTCCATTCAAGCATTTCAGAAAAAGTGTGAGTTGAATTGTAATCAGCCACGTATCAAAGCTCCAAATTGTAGCATAAAAACTTTGTCAATAAAATATTAATTGATATCAGAGCAGAAAAGTGAGTCTCACTTTTGGCATGATTGGCTTTCAGCTGTGGGTGAGAGAGGGGTGTGGCGATCATGAGATCTGTGCCAGGTGAGTTGATTGACACAGCTGGTGCTTGTTGTCTAATCACACTCTCCCTTTAAATGCAGTTGCCTGCTGGCCCTCAGATGACTACCAAGTCATTACATCAGCAAAAAAGTTGTTTTAAGAGGTTGAACACCTCGTGACGAGCACACAGACATTCACACTAAGAGTTATTTGGTATAGCGTTCTGTAAGATCCTTTGAAAGGAAACAGGATGCATCTGAGATCTGTTCATACACAATAAAGGGTTGTTGCTATTTTTTTTATTTAGACCACAAATTTCTGTTAATTCTGTTCCGAATTATTCCGAATTATTTATGTGAGCTACAGGAATTCCAATCTAGATCACAGACTGCCATGATTATTTCATTTAGGTTAAGAATTAATTACAGTTTCAGTGTTTTCCTGAACACATGTTTGCGCGGATGGTGGGGATGTGATAACTCACCAACAGCAGTGTTTATGGGTTCCCGATTCTTTGATAGTAACATAGAGAACTGCTCCATTTATGCAGTTTTTCACAAAGAGAAGGACTTGAACCTTCTTTTTTTTTTAAAGGCATCTTATCCCGACATGCTATTAATAACAATTTGGGTGAAATCCTCCATAGATTAATATGCCAAGAACTGTTTGTCAAAGTCAAAATGGATTACCAGCCTGTGTTTGGAATGGGATGCTCATCTGGTTTTTGGTGTGGACTGGTATAAATCCTTCCAATTATTTAAAAGTTATTTGGTAGAAGTGGGAAAGTTGATATTTCTGATTGCCTAGAGATTATCTACAGACAGGTAAACACAACTCACATCATTCTGAGGCAAATACCAGCCAGTTTATATTAATCTCTAGGTTTGGATTTGTTTTGTGAAAGTGACATGCCAGTTAAACATGTTATACAAAGCACAGCTCACAACAGCTGAGCTTTGGCTGGGAGATTTTTTTTAATTTTTATTTATTTATTCATTTCACATCCTTCTAAACATGCGTCTGCCGTCAGAGACGCAATCTAAATTTATGTATGTCTTCGGATAATGAAAACAGACACACTTAGCAATTCTGTTCACCGCTTGGTATTATAATATTGTTTATCACTTTTTTTTTCTTTATCTATGTGCCGACATTTTATCTTTTTAACTTGGTTTTCACAGATCATAGCCGTGACTGAGTTTCTCGTGTTTAGTAATGTATCCACATGAAATGCACTGAGAGCTTAGTCACAGTGTGTGCAGGGCATTCAACTTGCCCTTTATTATTAAATGCTAAATTAGCATTAATTACCACAGCTTTCGCTTTCTGTGACTGATTTTGAGAGCATATGGAGGGGAAATTATGCATGACTTGAGGTTCAGCGTTTGTTTAAAATCAAGGTGAATAAAAACCCCTTTTTTTTTGGATAGTGGAATTTCATGAGAGACAGAAAATCCAGCTGAAATGAAATTGCTTTTTTTTTCCCAAGTCTGTAAGTCACCATATCTGCTCTGTAAATCAAATGTCATCTGCTCTCTTTTCAAATTATTACCTTTTGGTTTCAGATTTTTTTTCTTTCTTTCTTTTGAAAAACCAGAAACCAAAAGGTACAAGTTCATATTTTATATTTTTGGGGGTATCATGATGGTGTCCCTAATCTTTGCATTCATTCCAAATATTTTATTTCTGTTATTTCTAAATGTATTATGCTCAGACAGTACTCTCAGATCACGAGAGACCTCGGTGGAGACATTTAAAGTCAAACAACAATAAACCCTGCATATAAAGTAAGAACAAGACATATAAAGCCAGACAACCAACAATCAGGCTATAAAACGGAATTAACAGAAGCAGTCCCAGAGTCTTTCAATCATCCGGTAGTAAAACTTCAGAAATTTCCAAGTGAAATGAAAAAGTCAAGTTTAAGAGCAGTTTACAGTTTATTGTATTATAATGGTGCATAGCACAAGAAAATGGGTTTGTAAATAAATATCATAAAATGATTATTCCTTCATAGCAGTAAGGAAATCCATTCCACGTTGTGATACAGAGATAAATGATGAGTAGTATTTGTCAGCTGTCATTGTTATGTTGCTGGAATGTAATATGGAAATAACATGTTATGTGATTTAAAACAGCTGTTTGAGTTGTCGACTTTGTCCTTGTACTATACTATATACTTCTAAACTTGTTTCTACGCATGCACTTTAGCATTTCTGCAATGATTGGTCCTGTATCAATAAAGTTTGTTGTTTATCATCATTATTGTGAATGCCATAAAGACAGCTGAGCTTTAGATGAAAGAGCACGGTGCGTTAATTTCATTTCACCCTCATTTTAAGTGACATCTCAAAT
Organism: Toxotes lorentzi; assembly: GCA_037833715.1. Lineage (NCBI taxonomy): Eukaryota > Metazoa > Chordata > Actinopteri > Toxotidae > Toxotes > Toxotes lorentzi. Next base: position 11,644,080 of record JBBMJY010000026.1, on the reverse strand, counting down.
TGCTATTTCTAACCACTGCCCCCAGTACTACATTTTCAATTTCCCTGCAACTTACCTTTGCAAATTAAATCAGAATGCTGATACATTCTGAATTATGATATGCACTCTGAAGTTATAAATTAAGTTGGAGAAGTAGGTGGGGTGGGGAGGGTGTTGGGAGAAGGACAAAACTGAGAAAATGTGTATATCCCGGAGTCAACATTTCATAATAATGTATTCCCTTTCAGAAAATATTTGCTTTGATTTCAGTGCCTGAGACATGGTGCCTATAAGAAAGCCGTTAAATATCCGTTGAATGTGCCTCACTACATTGATACAAGACCTGTGTTGCAGCCCTGAGGGCCTGTAATGGTTTTCGGCTCTTGTGAGGCTTTTAAATTTGTTATGGGTTGCAGCACTGATGAGGGTGTAAAAACCATGGTTGTGCCGGTGGAGCTGGTGAGAGGCGCAACCTGTACGTTGACTTATAAAGATCAAGGACAAGAAATTGAGTGATGGTAGTGAAGGGGAGAAACAGACAGATTGAATGCAGCAGACAAGAGGATAGTATAGAGATACAGGGAAGACAAATGTCAGGAGCAAAGAGTGGAGAGGTTGCGACAGGGAGAAGGGCACTCATTAGGCTGTCAGATCATTCTGCAATCACTGTTAGTGTTGTAGACAACAGCAACAACATATGGCTCTTTAAGCTGGCGCTTCATTTTATAAAGACACGGCCTAGGGACAAAGATTAATCAGTCACAGGGAGGTGGGAGTTGCCCCTGACACACACGTCTCCCTTACCATTTTCAGAGCTGTGGGAGGAAGCAGGTAGGCTGTAGTGTCAAGCGAGGCGTGTGGCATCAAACCTGTGTGAGCATCACTGATGATATTAGTTTCATCGTGGGGTTTGACCAGGTAACAGAGAGCAACAGAGGTATGAATACAAATAGGTTTTGATCATGTCTTTGACTGAAAGACACCTGAGGCTGCAGACCAGGATGCATGTTGGAGGGTAATTATCTCACAAACACTGAGGGCGCCTGTAGGTCTGCGATAATCTATAGTGTTCAATTCCTACAGTTGGAAAGATGTACAGAGCCATGAGGACACTCAGCACTCAAGTCAGATAATCTGTTAACTGCTGCCATGTCAGGTGTAACAGTCTTTTGATAACATGAATACAACAGGTCACTTGGATTTTGTGCAGACTGCAAAATATACGTGCCAGCTGTTTATCATCTGAAATGTACAACTCATGCCTGTTCAGTCTATTTTCTGTTAGACCCCACTAACAACTCCGAGCACTCTGATTTGCTTTCATGCTTATTCATTTTAACCTCTTTCATTCTTTTTCCCCATAGTTCAGTTTGGCATTTTATTTCACCTCTTTTTCTGTTACTGGTGTGGAACTAATATGAAAAAAAAAACATATACAAGTAGGCTTAACTGTCAGGATTGCTTTTTGTTGCAGAAGGAAAACTACATTAGCTTTGATCTGTTGACTGTTGCTGTAAAGTGCCATTTGTTGATGTTTTTCTCTTCTAGGTAGTAGGAGAGTGGCGCTTTAGCAAGATCCACTGTGACATCTTTGTCACTCTGGATGTGATGATGTGTACAGCCAGCATCCTCAATCTCTGTGCCATCAGCATTGATCGGTGAGTTCGTCACTTCAGATTGTTTAGACCTGCCTGTCATCCTTCCTGCATGGATTCTCAATGGAAAAGTTTATCTTCTGAATAACAGAAGGGAGCTGCTACCTTTTTAAGTGCAAGACCATTAAAGCCACATCTATACATATTAAATGCAATTTCCACACATGGATTTCACACCATGCACACCACCTTTATTTCATGTATATTTATATAGAAGCGCAATACCCATTCTAATTACTGGCCACCAGATGTTCTAAAGTTGTGAATAGTGTGAATATCTTAATATGAAAAATTGCAGTAATTTCAGAACTAAAAAGTGAGCATAACCTAATGAACACCTGTAAGACAGTTGTGTAGGAGAATGAAATCTTATGGCAAAATTGTGGACTCCTATGCACTGGCAGCACAAACCTGCCAGTGCTGTGTTTCAGTTATAGACCTTTATCAGGTATGAAACAAACAAACAAACATCTTTTATTGACAGATTTCAACAACCCATCACAAAAGCGGGTCAATCACAGGAACGCCTAAAATGATTACACACTCGGTAATTAAATTCTAAATACCTAAACAAATCTGTAATTATACATAAATCAAAAATACATACCAGATTGTTGGAAGAAGACCAAATAACAGAAGTAATAAACAGACTGTAGTGATGGCTGATAGAGGAACAGAGGAGAAAGTTAACACAAAACAGATATAAAAAAAACAATATTTATCAATAAAAATAGTTAAAAGGTTGAGGAGAAGGGAGGTTGCATTCAATTTAGGCCTCACTGCCCAAGAAAATGTATAATCTTATATTAAGATCCCATAAGAGAAGCTAAAGTAGAGAACAGCTGCTGTAAATGTTGACCTCCAGTGGTTTAACTTGCTACAGTGATGTAGAAATTTCCAGTTGTTACTCTTCAATAATGACAAAACGCATTTAAAAGCCCCTGAAATACTTTTATACTACAATTTCTGTATGAGCGCACAGCCACTCTGTTCACCAACTCTGTTCATATATATATA
>JBBMJY010000026.1:11602427-11627424 GCA_037833715.1 Toxotes lorentzi | reverse complement strand
TACAACAGGACGGCTAGCTGAAGCTACTCTAGGCCGGTCCGCACTAGCTACAGGGGACTGACTAGCTAGCGTAGCTATGGGGTGGTTTTCTATAGTGTTATGTACTTCAGTGAATCTTATTTTCTAGCAACAGTGGCAGAGATGAGATATGAATAGCCCTAGAGAAATAATAAAGGGAGAGGAAAATGAACAATTAAATTTAATTTATCTGGATCCAAATTCATTACAAAGTTCAAATAATTACCATAGTCGAGTTTACTATCTTAATTAAAAATTATTCATTGACTTGTCTGCACTGAACATTTCCAGCTTGATGTAAGGTGTACTTTCCAAATTATTCACTTAATGTCGCAAGCTGTTTGTCAAGGTGAATGGTAATTACGTATCTGTCCATTTGCACCTACACTGAGTCTGTTGCATCTTCAGAAGAGGTGAATCAGTGCCAGTCATGATACCATTAGGGAGGAAGCAGTCCCTCTTCGACAGTGGTGCCAGCAAATCAGTCGCATGGTGAAAGCAAAGTGTCAAACAAGAACACAGTGGAAGTCATTTAATCTCAATGTGTGCTTTTGGGTGGGGTGGGTTCAGAGAGCTGAGCTTTTCAAATCACCCACCCCCCACTTTCCCTCCTCTTTGCAACCAACTCATTCCACCTGGCTCTCCTGTGCTTTAGTGGAGGTCTGTGAAGAGGAGCCCGAGTCATTTGTAATAATTTACCCCCCTAGGCAGAGTATCAATCTAAATCTTAACACAATCTATCAAATCAGAAGCTCAGGGTTGGTATAGGAGCAGTAGGAGATGTTGTTAATTGTGCTGGGAGTGAAAGTGAGAGACTGGAGAGCACTCTCGGTGCAAATAGTCATAATCGCATTCTTGGTGAGATGAATCCTTCCTCTCTCTCTCTGTCTCCACTTTAGCCCTGTTGAATATCTTCCACTCTCTACTTTTGAACACCACTCCCCCCAGTCCTTTTCCTCTCCTCACTCCCCTCTGCAATCATATTTTTTTTTGTTAACATGAAATTTTTCACTCTGCACTAGTAGAATTTAACTACCACTCTCAAGGTGCGTTTCCTTTCCCAGTTGACACTTCACTGATCCTCCCTATCTCCCCAAAAGGTACATCAAGGTAAAGGAAATTATGTTTAATTGATTCACTGCTCACAGAGGAGGACATTTAAAACAGACTCAGATGAATCAGAGAGAGAGTTTAAAGCCATGCTACCCTAATCAGGCTGCATTATAATGTTTTGTGGAATCAGCAGACTTTCTTTATGGTAATTACATTTTTTTTTAAAAAGCAATTATCAGCTTTGGGGTTATGAACATTCACTTGACTGTTGCTTGTTCTCTCAGCCTTTGCCCTATTGTCAGCTATCTGCCCAAGAGACCACATCAACATCCTTGCGGCTGAAGAATCACAGATACTGTTTAACAGTCATTAAGAGAGTGTCATTTACCATGACATAACTGTCACCCAGTTATGTGTGGAAGTGACATCGTGATTCGCAAGGAAAGAGAAAATTAGAGAGAATAATTTCAAACTGATTCTTTCTGAGTCTTTTTGAAATGTTTTTCATACAAAGAAAAGGTCCTAAATATTAGATATGCTGAAGAAATGTTTAATAACTCATATCTTCACAGACAGTGCACAGAGTGACTAATTAAAGGTTTTAGGATTTTTCCAATAGTCTAAGACGCCAGTCTCACCTTAATCTACACTTATATTGAATGTATTGATTCATTTTCGTGGCTAGATCCTGGCTTTAAGACTGCTGTGAAGGGGTGTGGAAGGGTTATAACAGATAATCTATGCTCCATTCATGTTTTCTACCCTGGCTGCTGCAAAGAATATCAAGGGGATCTCAGTGATGCTTTTGAAAGGGAGCCCAAGTTTATTGGAACTTTCTAAAGTATAATATATGACCTTGATTATGGATTTGAGCTAAAAATATGAAGCCGCACTGTTATCAACACAAGTTAAATAAGAAATCATGTGCCATCATGAGTTGAGTTTGTGGCAAGGGACTGCCAGCTTGGAAGCACTGTTACCTGAGGCACTGTAATGTTTCAAGCTAAGTCAGATAGGAACTGCCCATTTCTTTAAACAAATGTGTATTTAGCATCAGAACCTGCAGGAAATGATTATCAACAGGTTTGTGACTGGAATGCAAAGACAAATCGCAGCCTGCATGTTTAGCTATAGTTTTAGAAAGCTAAAAAAACAGCCTGTGACTGCCTCATTTTGTTCAAAGAACATATTTCTTATCAAAATCCTAAGCTTCATTGAATCATGTTGAGCCACCATATATCTTTTTAATGCTGTTTCAGCTTGTGCAGTGCAGTAAATTTGTGTGCGTGCGAACATGCTGTTTGACATACCTGCATGCCATGCCTGACTTACTGTGAATAATGCATGAGAGACTGAGGAGTTACAGGGATTGAGCAGGAGCAGCAGCACTAACTGATGGTTAGAGGTGTGTTGTGTTAGGGGAGGGAGTGGCTTGTGATGAAAACAATTCTCGTTCATCTGCAGAGGTTGGATATAATCTTTACCGAAGCCTGAAGGGCAAGAGGTGAAGGCAGGAGGAAATGAAACAGATACATATCTGAATAGTGTTCAATTCACTATCAGTTTGGTCCTCCTGGCAGCTTGTCCAAGGAGAGAAGTGTGTGGAGACATTATGATATTGTGATCTCCACTGCACTTGCTCTACAGTAGCAATATATCTTTCTGTCATTAATCTGCACAGAGTAAAACTTATAAGGAGTTAGCTCTAAAAAGTTTCTGAAATGCCCTGCATGACTCGTCTCTTTCTCTCTCTTTTTTTTTTAATTTATGTATGGTGCAATTTGTGCGCAAAGCGATTTAGAGACAGAAAACACAACTTTATTAAGTCATGACACCAAAAGCCCCCACCTCACACTTGCAACACCTCACACACACCTCTTAAGAGCCAATAAGTTCTTATTTGTTTGACGTGTCTCTTGAGTTGAGAGTGCTTGTTGTGAGTCTTGCATAATTAAACAGCTTCCATAATTGCCTAACCTTTGACTCAATTACAGTCAGAAACTACAGAAAACTTCTCTCAGATGATATTATAGTTCAGATGACACACAGTATTAATTTCTTTGTAGCTTTGTCAGTAGCAGTTTCTTTTTTCCTGGATTGCCTTGATCATTACATTTGAACTTTTCTGTGAAATATCTGACCGCTCTATGATTGCTATTAACTGTCATTTCGCAGTCACTGAACCTGTGCAGACAGGGCTGTGGTAGTGACAGAAGTAAAGTAGTGAAGATATCAATTTACAAAGGGAAAAAAATGTTGGCTTTACTGTAAATTAAGTGAATTCTCTTTGGTGCTACACCTCATAACAGGACATAACTGGACACTACAGCCCAAGAGCCTAGCAAATACAGAATTTATTATTTTCATTGTGATACCAAGGGGCTTAAGGCCAAATAACAAACAAATAAACTACAGAGGTGTTTTATAGGAAATTGTGTCACTTATGTTCTCTTTTTTATTTCTGTCTAACCTCCTTTATAACCTATCCATTGAATTTGATTGGAGCCTTTGAGACAGAACACAAACAGCTAATGCATTATGTGAAAATGTGCAGGGGTGGTGCTGAACTAAAAGCAGCCATCAACTCTTCTGCTTTTCCTGACAAGTACAAAACAGCCAAACAATTGCACTTTTCACTACCATGAGATTATTTTTACAAACAATCAAAGGACTACTCAGCATTGTGGTGGCTAATGGATTTCTAGCCCAACAGCTATATTGTATTGTATAGAGACAGAGCTGAAAATTGCTTCTCACTTTAATTAATTCAGGGATTGAACTCTTTGAACCATTAATAATTTTGAGGAACACAAAAAGAAACAGAAACAAACTCTGAGTCATTACAGATCACTTATGATTATAAAAGGCCAAATTAGGTCTTTTTCTGAGTGAAAGATAAAACATAAGAGAAACAAAGAGGCATGATGCATGAAATTAACACACATAGACTTAATTTCTCTTACACTCATCCCCAGTGTGAGATGCTGTTAACTATTCAAATAGTGTAACTCTACTGAGTGTTGGCGGGGTTCTGCTCCATGCTAAGGAGATAGCAGTGAGATCCACCATTAATCATTTCACAAGAACATGGCAACTCCAAGGAAAGGGAGCTGAGGGGATAAGAAGAATGCACAGGAGAAAACAAGGCCATTCAGTAGCAATAGTTCAATTGCTTTGAGAATACAGTCTGCAGTATAAGAATAGATTATCATTTTTAAATCTTTATAGAAAAAAAAGTATCATCTTTCTGAAGCCATTGTGTGCTGTTTATTTATGCAGATTACTTATTCAAAAGGTTGATGTGGTGACAAAGTCATTAACCCGCAGCACTTTAGAGTGAGTGAAGATTCACAGAGGTGAAAAAGAGCATTCACTTGCACATCATCGAGCAACAACCTTGGGGATATAGAGAGACCGACCTGGGGTGTTTTTCCACTGTCATATTGCAGAGTGAGAGGTCGCTGAGAGATGACAGGGGCAAAAAATGTTTTCCATATAATCACTACGGAAAAAAATCATCCCCCAGGAGACACGATAGATCACTCAATCACTCACAGTGGCAAGGACCAGAGATGCCTGCCTAGATGCCTGCTTGGCCCTGCTGAGGCGGCACACCTGGGTCAAAAGACGCAGATGCATCAGTCATGATTGCAGCAGCTTAACACCACAGGGCACAACTCAATGGTGAGTTTAACCCTGCCAGTTAAGAGGGGCTCTGCAGAAAGCGTGTAATGGCTCTCCTCTGAGAAGCTAAATATACCGATAAGTGGCCAGATTACATCCTATCATTAAGATGAGAGCTGTGAATGTCAGACAGACCTTCTTAACAGTGTGTCAGAGGCCTTGGTGCCACAAAATAACATTTTAAAATGCAAACACCACATCTGTACTCTCAAACTTTGGTAAACAGCTTAAAAAGTGTACAGGGGTTTAGGTAGCTTCAGAGAATAAGATTAAACAGCTCATCATCATGCTCAAATGATCTACCATATTTCCTCAAATAGAGCCTCAATTGCACAAAGTAACATGCCTTTATTTGAAGCAGGCTTCTATTATAAGCAGGTCTTTATTTCTAATTCCCTTTGCTTAATAAATACAAATGGCCATATTTTAGTACAAAGCCTCATGTTGATCTGCTCCTGTTGGCCGTGTTAACTTTACTGTATTATTCTGTTAATACAAACTCAACACTTCCTATTACTGTTTCAAATTAAAAGCTTTCTAACATTTCACTGGACAGAAACTTTTCATTTCTTAACAGGGCTTTTATTGTGACACATTGCACATTACTAGAAACTGCAGCTGACTGAGACATTAAGACACACATACACCCACAGTGACATAAATAATAAAGATTTAAAAGAGATAATCCAGAAGAAAGTGCTGAAAATAGCATGATTAAATTGTTGAATGAAATTCTGCTTAACTGACATGCACATTATGTTGCAGGTACCAGGAGTTTATTCACCCTTGTTTTCTCCTCGGACTGTATTTGGGGGGCCTACCTTTACTTGTTGGTGTTGACCATATTTGAGGAAGTACTGTAAGGGTGTTACATGTTGAAAATACGATTATGTATGCAAATTTCTCCTGATTGGTTTTACAACAAAGCCTTTAAATGCAGCAACACATATGAACTGTGTGGGTGGATAGCGAGCTGTATTCATTTTGAACCAGTTCAGTCAAAGCAGTATTAAAAGCAGTATTAGGTATTAAAGTGTGTTGCACAAAACATAAGCAAGAGTGTGGAGTAGCATTTTAAACTGAGCACTGAGCGATTGTTCTATTTTGTATGAATGATATATGTGTTAAATAAGTGCAGATATTGAAGAAAGTTATTAAAGAATGCAGCAGGGAATTGTGCCTCCACAAATGAAAGCACAATAGTGCAGTCCTTTCTTTCCTAAGCTCTTTGGTGTTTGTGGTACCAGCAAACTTACATGACATTATCTTGTTCCTGCTTGTCTCCGTGTTAGAAAATAAAATTAGTTTAGGCCCCTGCAAACCCAATTACTGGCAGAAGGTATCCGATGTGTCACTGTATGTGTAAAAAGGCTGGGCTGCACCACTGATTTAGGTAGGCCTGATTAGATGTTGCTGGAAAAGTAGGTTTAATTTTTCAGCTGCTGGCATCAGAGGAGTGGCATAGTTAAACATGAAGGTCAGGTTGATATGAACGTTAGAGGACAAAAACGCTGCTAGACAGGTTACACAATGACACAGCTCTGTGGATTCCACAGACGACTGTCATTCCCATCTGTTAAATTGTCATCAGACTGTTTAGTGTAGATAACAATCACACAAATGTGGTTTGCTTCCAATTTTAAAGACATTGAAAGCCTCATAAATTTCAAATGGTAGTTGCTGCAGTGAAAAACGACTTTTTCAACTATAAATCATCCTATCGAACCTGAAACACATAGTCCTCTCCAGAGAGCCTCTTTTTATAATGTGATAGCTGATTTGCAAACTCTAGTGGATAAATTACAGCGAGAGCAGGGTCAGCAGATACTTTATTTTGTCGGGCACCGGATACTAACCATATGACATTATAAATCAACGTTTTGCTTATCTAAATCTAAGGAAGCCCAAGTGAGTGCTTCCTGATAGCTTTCTAAAAACGATTCAAAAGTAAATCAAACAGTATCACAGAATTGTCAGGGAGAAAAATTAGCAATGTTGTTGTTTTGTTAAAATAAATCAACACTTCCTGGGGCCACTTTTCATGAATTTTAATGGCTTTTATTGTGAAGTAGCCACACTCATCTTAAAGTAGGTTAGTTAGGTTTTAGTTTAGGTTGCAAGTTGGTGCATGGCAATGTTTGTGCACTTTCAAGTGTTATTTGATACAGGACTAGTTTTACCCTGTGTGCTGGTCAGATGAGAAATCCTGGACAAGTGTAACTTTAGTGAACCATAAACTCCAACACACACAGTAAGCAATGCACTCAATCCCCCTGGGATCAGCAGAGAAAAATTAGCTAACACTGAGATACAAACAGAATATACTCAGGGTAAAACAAGCCATGGAGAAAAATTTTTTTAGAATAAAATAACTAGACATTCACTTAACTCCAATTTAACTCTGCCTTGTTTGCTTACAGTAATTTAATTCAGCTCAGCTCCCGCCCCTCCATCAGAGTCAGTCTCTTGTGGTTTCAGGGAACACCCTGTGGACATGTAGGTCAATACAGCTCCTGAATCCATGCATTTAATTTCAGTGTAATAAGGTGTGACTATGGTAAATGAGTGTGACACAAGCTGGGCAGTGCTTCCCTCAGTCAGGGGACGACTGGTAATCAGAGTTATCTTGCCTTGTCATAAACATATATGCACTCATAATTTGGAAAAATCCAATAATTGCTGTTAATGTCAGTAACAGAGATGCAAGAGTTCTAGTATCACTTTTTTAACTTGATTATTGGACACACACTACCTTCATAAAGTTTGACAGGTTTAATCAAATGAATCTCTCTGTGAGTCATTATAACAGTGGCTCTTCTATATTCTCATTTCATCCATGTGGCGCAGCAGTGTTAATGCCATTCACCAGGAAAGCACACATTAAGAAGCAAGGTGATTCACAGAAGAGAATCAATATGTGTTTTGTCATTATAGTCTACTTCACCTGACTCTGACCCCATGTGTTGACTCACCCTATTAGGTTTTATTATTTTCAATAGGAATGGTTGATTTGATCAATGGCAAGACCTTATATGGTACTCCACTTGTAACGTACAGAACGGCAATTATGAGAAAAATTAGACAAAAAAATCCTTTAATTTTAAACCAAAATAACAATTTACAGTCAAATCTTCATAATACAGGGATTTGATTAAATCCAAAGTGCAAGGGGGCTTTTCAAATATATGTAAAAAAAAAAAAAATTGGAAGATAAAAAAAATCTGTTCTGAGCACGCAAGCCAGATACAATACTACAGTTGTGTAGTATAATGATCTATTTCTAAGAAAAATAATAAGACATTTAAATATATTTTCAAAATCTTGCTTTAAGCTGCTTAATAAAAGCCCACTCAAAAGGAGGATAATACTCCAGTAGTGTCATTGATGTTTTCATTGAACCATAATCCTTCCATTCAAATTGCTTTAGCCAGAACTATAGTCATGTTTCACATCCCTTTTCCAGAAGTTGCACTATTTCCCATTTTTCACACCTCTGAGCCACAAGCAGAGCTGTGGATCCAGAAGAGTCCAGCAGTGTTCTGTCTGCTCCATTCAGCAGTAGAGCCTTTACAATTGGAACACAGCCATGTTTGGCAGCCAGGTGTAAAGGTGTCGCCTTTCCTGAGTTTACAGCATTGACATCTGCATGATGGGATATTAAGTGGAGGACACTTGGGAAACTGACGCTGGTACAGGCCACGTGTAGGGGTGTCCATCCTTCGCTATCTTCGGTCACGTTTGGGTCTGCTTTGGCTGCCAGGAGCTTTGCCACCACTTCTGGCTCGCTCTGGTGGCAGGCAAGGTGGAGAGGGGTCCATCCATTCTCGCCTCTAGCATTCACACAACCACCCTGATTCTCTAGCTGGACCACCGTGGCTTCATGACCCCTCAGGGCACCCAGGTGCATGGGAGTCCAGCCTTGGAGGGTCCTGGAGTCTGGGTTGGCCCCATTTGACAACAGCTGCCTGCATATACCTGTATGACCCTTCAGAGCAGCCAGGTGAAGTGGAGTGTATCCTCTGTTGTCTGCAATGTCAGTACTCGCCCCACTCTTCACCAGCTGTCTCACTACTCTGTTATGGCCTTCCTCGGCTGATAGGTGAAGAGCAGTGGAGAGAGACCAGTCGGTAGCATTGGGATCTGCTCCCTGAGAGAGGAGGAGCTTGATAATATTCAGATGCCCGTAGGCGGAGGCTAGGTGGAGTGGCGTCCTCCCTTGTGAATCCTCTCTTTCTCCGACTGCTTCCTCTGACAGCCGTGAAAGCAGCAGGCGCACCACTGTTTCATGGCCGTTCTGGCAGGCCAGATGGAGGGGCATCCAACCGGCTTTTTCCCGGGCATCTACCACAGCTCCTTTGTCCAAAAGGAGACGTACAGTTCTGTCATCCCCATTCTGAGCAGCAAAATGTAGCGCTGTCCAGTCATCCTCATCTCCCTGGGTGACGGATGCACCATTTTCCAGCAACAGAGAGATGATGTCGTGAAGGCTGTAGAAAAGATGTTTCACCCTGAGTGTACTACTTTTAAAGGAGTATTTTTTAAGAATTTTTCCCAATTTGACCAATTTAATGATCCAATGGACCTAATAAACCACTTTTCACTTAGAATAACCTTAGAACTGCAGACGTGATCAAAATAGCACAAATTACTTTTCCCTGTGTCTCTCTTAAAACAGTTTGCAAAAATATTTTAATACAGACCTGTGCAGAACAGCAACTATAAGAGGAGTGTAACCTTTGGCAGTCGTACAGTTGACTTCAGCACCCAGACTCAGAACCTGCTTGACACTCTCTGCATCCCCGCTGGCTACCGTGTAGTGTAGGAGGCTCTTTTTCCCTGAAAACTGTGTGTATACGTGCTCTCTTTTCACAGACTGTCTGAAACCACCAAAGTCCTTGTTGGACAACAGAGAGAGAATGCTGTCTGTGGCACGTTGGTCATCTGTGAAATAAAAGCAGGGGGAATTATTTGAAAGGAAAAAAAAGATCATCAGAACTTTTATTTTTATGCATTTTGCATTCTCATAGTTGAGTGTCCTCATTTTATTGTGTAGAGCAGTGTGTATGTGTTCATAATGGTAGCTTCTTGGAGCCTGTGGTGCTCAGTCAATATCAGCTGTTGTCTTGAAATGTTTACCTAGGGCATTAGTGTTTGAACATGTGTACCTATACAATTCTGTTTTTAATGGGGGGTCAGAAATGAAAGGATCAATAAAATACACTTTATATCATCTATTCAATAATCTTGTCACCATTTCAAAGAAATAGCATCTGAGAGGCTGCATAAATGTTTCTTTTATTCTCTCCACCACAGACAGTTGACTGTGCTTTTCAGTACTAAAGGTAATATTAAAAATGTGACAGCACTGTAAATAGCACTTTTTAAATGTCAGCCCTCCAGGCTTTGCTTTGAACATGATTTTCCATCCTGCTCTACCCATGTGTTTACCTGAGGGAAGGTCAGGCATCTGAGGCAAAGAAATCTGAAATGAAAAAGAAAGAAAGAAAATACTTCAAAAGTCATTAGCTGTAGCATCAATCATCACAAGTGGCTTATAAGCACATATATCAATCAATATTGTATATTGTACATCTCCACAGAATAATGCATAATTATTAATAATATTTTTTAATAATAAATAAATAAATAATGTTTTTTTGCAGCCATACTAGATGCTAAAAATGCCATCAAAATTTCATGGTAGAGGATGAAGTCTAATGACATTGGTGAGCGCCTGAATTTTTCCATGGCATCACCATGAGGTTGACATTTACAGTTTTTAGTGAAAGTTTCAACAACCACAGAATGGATTGCCATGAAATTTTGTGCAGATCCATGGTGCCTGGAGTATAAACCCTACTAACTCTGACAACCATCTGACTTCTTATCTAGTGCCAGACACATTCATGGAATTCCTGTCAGCTGTACTTTGTGCAAGTATTTGAGCATTGTACTTATACTGAAAAGTATAAGTCATGTTAGAATATTAGAATAGTCTTTTCAGATTTGACTGAGGTATAACTCAGTCAAATACATAAATGATATAAATTGCAACAATTTTTTGGGTGGAAAATGTCTTGATCTGGCAACACTGGTGCTTAACTTAAAGCAGCAGTCTAAACTGCATCACCTTTTCCCACATTCCTCCTTATATTACTATTAACCTGAGCTGCCCATAATGTCCAAGGTGGAGTGGATACAGTATCACTGAAGCAGAGTATCAAGCAGAACATACTTTATGAATCGGGGAAACCAGCCAAGAGTAATCTGGTGTCTGTTTCTCGTCATTGTTTTTGTGACAATGGATTGGTCCTGGGACCTTCAGGACTTCACTCAGAGCCTCGGTTTTCATCACAGTGTCTGCAAACAAAACAGCAGTCAAGAACTGATCTCACTTTGTCCAATCAAACAAATGCATTCCCAGACTCAAAAAAATCTGAAAGTGAGATCTTCTTATAATTGCATCACTACAGAGAATGAACAATCATGCAAGAATTTTGGGTAAATTCTTTCTGGTGAAGATCACAAATGGGAATAGCTGCTGTTCATGAATAAACATGAGACGAATTTGTATTTATTAATATGACTTCTCAAGCCATAAATGCTTGCCTAAACAAAGGTGGTTTGTATGTGTTTCACTCAAGCATCACAACATTTTCATTCAGCTGTCAACATAATGATAACATACAAAGCCAAACAGGACAAACAACATGGCTGCTTTGTTTTGTTGGGTACATTTTTGTTGTACAGAGCCAGTACCTGCAGAACATTTGTGGATAAAAAGAGAAGCATCTACTGTGACATTCTCATGTGGGGAATATAATTAATAGCATTCCTGAATGTCTTTGCAACATTTTTGATTCAAATATTACTTAATGAGGCATTAAAATGACAAAGGCAATTACACACAATGTCAGAGCAATATGATACAGTGCACATCATCATGCTGTGGATGCAGCCAAGATATGCTGCATGCTATGATCTGCTCCCTTGTGCATTTTGTTACATCTTAAGGGCACACTGGTGATGCAGCAAACAAATCAGTCCAACTAAGCCTTTAAAATTCTGGTATCATGTCAATATTCCAAAATACTGCATAAATATCATTTCTCCAGTTTAGAGAATTTAAATTTTTATTCAAATGTATGTCTTGTAAGCAATTTCTTGTTCTTGCTTATGTTTTATAAGAGATAATTTTGTTCTTTTGTTATCTTAATGCATTTGGGCAATCCATTTTTTTTTTTGTTTTGTTAAAGCACCAACAGTATGTTTGTTTGTTTGTTTTTGTCTTCCACACCTGAGAATTGTGGCCTCTTCCTGTGATCCTGGTCCCAACACTGCTGCATGATACTGATCATCTGATCACACTCACGGGGCTTTTGTTCAGGTATCATCTCCAGACAGGGTCTCTTACCTTGTGATACCTGTAAGAGCACTGTGGTCACACTGCACCCTGGGTCCACAAAACAGACGTTGGACATGAGGTTCAGCAAAGTTTCAACACATGCAGAGTGTAACCACATCAGCAACTTGTCAGAGCTTTGACAAGCTCTGACAAGTTTGCCTGCTAAGCTAAGCTAATAGTTGGTTGACTGTTTAATGGACAGACTAGAGAGTAGCACTGATCTCTCTGCAAGAAAAAATGTCAGACTGTTTCTTTAGAAACATTTAGCTGGTCATGTTTAACTAAATGAAATAAAATATTAGGGCTGAGTTGTGGCTTGGGTTTAGGTAATTAGTGCTTGACAAGGGCTGAGGTTAAATTCACATAAAAAAGTTCAAAAGTTAAAATTGAGGTTGTTGCTCATAGGAAAAAAAATTAGAGGAAAAAAATTAAAATAACTTAATTTGCTTCATGAATTGAAGAATAATGAACAGGGGGGTCGTGTCTATTATTGTAACTTCTGCACCAATATATCTTTCAGCATGTTGTTTCAGTGAGGTGCTGTATGGTCACTGGTAAAATTTCCCAGACATTTTCACTGTTTTTCTCTGCTTGTTTACAACATTTGGGTGAGCTTGGGCTGTTTGCTTAGTTGTAATGTGTTCCACTTTGAAATTCAGTTCCGGAAACAGTAAGTAAGTAAATGATTTCACCCTTATGCTGTTTAAATGATAATGTTGAGTGTTACATGAGTCCTTCCTGCAGTTACACCTATAAATCTATTTGATGCGAAGATGTGATTTCAAATGAATTAATTCCTACCTGCATACGGCTTCTGCTGTGTCAGAATCTCCCACATCACGATTCCAAAGCTGTAGATCAAAGCAGAAAGAGGCACTTCAGTCCTAATTTTCTCACTTTTGCATATCCTGCATTCAAAGAACTTTGTTCCCTGTTTTATATAAAAGGCACTGAAAAAAATGAAGTTGTTTTTTTCAGTTCCATAAGAAGACATAATGCTTTTTAAGATAGAACAAAACAAATGAATATAATAGGGTAAGAAAAGTGAGTCAGACATGAGTAGAATATATAGAACATGTCCCTGTGACTCGTAATGGAGTAAAAATGTAGACAGTGGAGAGCAAGGTTAGGAATCAGAAAAAAAGCAGCGACTCTGATGGTGCAATTTCGAAAATGCCCTTGGCAAGTCACCTGTAAACATCAAAGGTAGTTCCTGGAGGATCAGGACACTGAGTGAAAGTCTCTGGAGGAATGTAACTTATGTTCCCTCTTGCTGTCAGATGCTCCATGAACAACTTCTTGCTCATGCCCTCTTCCCATTGGATTAAACTGAAATCTGAAATCTTAGTAGAAAAACAAGAATTCCACAGTAGTACAGAATTACCATATATTGCTCTACAGAGCTCAGAAATGTCAAGAGATCACTGTAAGCATTTACAGTCTCTTTGTGCAGTATTCACTGACCTTGACATGGAGATGATCATCTACCAGGATGTTGGACGTCTTAAGGTTAAGATGGAGGAGTGGAGGTTTCAAACTATGAAGGAAATTCATGCCCAGTGAGGCTTCATGAATCATCTGGAACTTCTTTGGCCACATCAAAGTGTGACTGGCTAGGAGATTGTTCAGCGATCCATTACTCATGTACTCCATCACCACAGCATTCGCTTCACTGCACAGTCCATAGATGGACATCACGTACTTGAATTTCACTTTGGCTATGTTGGACGCCTCGTCTGTTATTCTCCTGTGAAGGAAAAAGGGGCTCTGGGCATTAAATACATATTTTGAACTTTGACCACTGGAAATATTATTTTCTGTGTCAAACGTTGTGAGAGTAACCACAAGGTCTTTGTAAAGCTCAATAGTAATCTGAAGTGCAAAACTGTGCCAACAAACTAAGAAATTTGTGCTAGTTTTCATAGTTTAAGTCCCACCTGTAAACGTTGTTAGCACACAAGGTTGTGTCAAAGGTTTTCAGGGCACAGTTTTCCCTCCAAAGTTTGAGCTTGACCTGGTACACCTGACCAAATCTGCATTCTGCCACCTTAATCCAGTTAGCCTCAAAGTCGTCCTTCTTGAAGTTCCTGAACTGCCCAGGGGATCCATCAAAGCAATCCATGAGTACATAGATCTTCTCTGACACAAGCCCCTACAACACACTCTCTAATCCAACACATAAACAGGGTTTATCCTCTAGATCAGCATCGATCAGCAGCACCACAGGAGCTTGTTTGTCACGCAGGGAAAGAGAAACTTGTAGAACATGGATACACATTAAAATCAGACGCAGCTAGCTGTGTGAAAGGCATGCAGAGTCACAAACATACTAGACTACACTGTTGAGCTGTGGGAGGAGCTGACCAGCAGAACTTGTTTGCACTGAAATGTCGCAAAGCCGGTTCTTAGCTGCCAAGACTGCTGACCTAGCTTTCAGACATCCAGACATAGTGTGTGACTTCTAATCTTTCCCCTCCAATGCCAAGATTGGCTCACATCCATCTATCTGAAAAGAGAAGTAAGCAATTCCTCACAAATGTATAGATTCAGCACCAACAGAGTATCAGTTATGATAGCTGATATGATAGACATGCCAAATGCAATCTGGGTCTGTATAGACAGTAAATGAACTGCCTAATCAACCATCCACTTCTATCAAATTGCACTTTAACAAGGCACTTAACCCCCAGCAGCTCCGGTGGAACAGCTCAGTAGTTGGCAGTTTGAGAATATGGCAGTTCTTTGTAGCACCAGGGTGTGTGTGTGTGTGTGTGTGTGTGTGTGTGTGTGTGTGTGTGTGTGTGTGTGTGTGTGTGTGTACAGCCCACACGCTCCCACACCTTTGCTCTAAGCAGTAATGTCTACATAACATAACTTCATTTATGAAAACAAAAACTGATAAAGCTAATTAATGTGAAAGGCTTGTCTTTTATGTCAGAACATGCAACATATTTTTATAGCTTTTGACTCCCACACTCCTAGATGTTGAACTAATAGTTCAACATCTTGGGATGTATGTTTGTTCCCTTTCTTGTTTGCCGAGAGCTACGTAGACCACGCAGGACCACTACCACTCTCATGTCTGTAAGTTAAATATGAAGTTTCAACCAGTGCACAGTTATTTTAACTCAGCATAAAATCTAGAAACATGGTTAAAGAGCTACACTGGGTCTGTCCAAGGGCAACAGAGTCCACCCAGAGTAGCAGCACCTATAAGGTTTAGCTGGTTTTATGGTTAGATATTACAAGGGGGGTTATGTGACTCTTCTTGTCACTGTGAGGCAGCCAGCAGAAGAAGTTGCCACTGCTGGTCAAGAAAACAAGGCCACCTGTGGCGCAGGAGGTAGTGCAGGTCGCTCAATACTTATCCAACCAATCTCCAGCCACTCCTGCCCATGTGTCTGTCTGTCCTTAGGCAGGACACTGAACCCTGAATTGTGCCCGATGGCCAGCTCAGGCCACAGTCAGATGCACATAATAACCCACAACAATGTATCATTTTAGCGCTTGATGTATAACATGTTTATAACAGAGCTTTAGAAGGGCTGGTAAGCAGCTTTCGTTATCTCTGGACAGAGCCAGGCTAGCTGTTTATCCCTGTCTTTATGCTAAGCTAAGCTAACCAGCTGCTGTCTGAATCTTCATTTTCACCATGGGGACATGAAAGTGGTATCGCCCTTCTCATCTAACAAGAAAGCAAATAAGCGTATTTGCCAAAATGTCACACTATGCCTTTAAAGTTTATTGCGAAACATTTTTGTGTAGGTACTTCTTTTCTGCAGATTCCTGTCTGAGATAAATGTACACTCTGGATGGTTTGGGCAGTGACTTGAATGCCAGCTTCAAGCCTCAGAACTGTCCAGACTATTGTGCAAACACATTAAGATTACTTTGTTACGTACATGTCACGTAAGGTCACGTAAGGTCACGTAAAGGCAATTTCCTTTTGTGGATACTATTCCAAAGAATCTAAATTAAAACAATAAAAGAAAATTCACACCAAGCCAAAATAATCATATTCATAAGAACAGTTTGTACTTCTTAATAATTTAAAGACCTAAAGTGGTTAGTGAATCGCCTCAAATTGTGTTGAACATTTACTATAATACATTGTTGGCAAAGTCCAAACATTAATTGTGTAGCCAGTCTGGCTAGTTTTCTCTGTTTAAGACACCAAGACGCAGGGAAAACAAAATGGGATCAAACGCTTTTGAATTTATTTGTGTGTTGAGGCTTATTGTTTTCAACAGACAAAAAGGGAATTATTTCATTTGCATTACACTTGCTGCTTCTGTGTTTGATCAGACTGTTTTTAGTTCAAATTACTTTTGCTTCATTCTCTACTGGAACTGGTCATGCAACTCATTCAACACACTGTGAACTGATCTATAAATATTCAAGATGAATTGTAAATTTGGCAAGCTGACTTTGAATGTCTTTCCTGAAGCTGTAAGGACTGTGATTAGTGAACTGCATCCATTTCAGTTCCCAGTGTCTCAAGACATTCTCTGCCTTCTACCTTGACTTCCTCTTAGACCCCCAAAACTGTGGATTTCATCTTTCTGCATCATGAAAGCAGGGTGTTCTTTGAGAGAATAGATTTAAACTGCATGGTTTGTGTGAGAGGATTACGGTAGTAAGAATCTCATTCAAGAAGATGGGGAAAGAAAGACGTCCTCTACCACCTTCCCTTTTACTCCCACCTGCTGTTCTGTTTTATTGGCTCATCAGTTATAATTTACCACCACTCAACCCCCTTTATGCCTGAATTTATCTGGGGACATGCTTTGTTGTGATGTTAAAGAAAAAGATGAAGTCAGATATATACATTTATAGACATAGAGTTTATTTTGGGCCATCTCCCATGGGTTTCTTCATTGCTTTCACATAGCACATTTAGATTCAGTATAGTTCCTGCTGAGAGCATGACTCAAATCTCCACCACAAACTCATGTGTAACCCTCACCAAGCAGCCATCCATCTCCCATCATCTCTATCTTTCTCCTGCTTTTATGAACAGTAACTGTAGATGTGATTCATTAGGATTTCGGTCAATAACTGTCTCATCAGAGAGCGACCATGGGCCATGATTCTGCAGTCATTTTGTCTCTTCCTCTGTGCTCTGAGGTGGCTCTCTGTTCAAACTTTCATTTCTAAGACACAGTTAGAGATATTTCTTAATAATTCCACTTCAATAGGATTTCCCCTTCCTGCTTCTTTTAAATCTGCAAGCTCACCCTGCAGGGCTGTGGTAGGGAGAGGGTGCATATCTGTGGGATGATTTGCATTTAGACATGTCCCATGGCCTACATGTCTGTGTTGTCATCAGGCTGCAGACACCCAAAATGGGGAAAAAGGAGCTACAAACACATCATTGTGAGAATTTATATGACTACAGATTCATCATTTTGCAGCACGCTAATACACTGGGGGTCACAATATGGTGGGCTGTCAAAACTTTTTTAGCTGAAATTTGGGTAGACATGAACAGAATAACCAACCATAAAACACGAAAGAGCATCATCATGAAATCCAGTCAGTTCATTTTGATATTAAACAGCATTTGTCTCCACACAAGCCGTTCACAGCTACATTGAAACCTATTATCATAAGTACACACTGTATCTGCACCATCCTTGTTTTTATTTATTTATTTATTGGGCAGTACTCTGCAGATTTCTTAAAGTGCCAACTCCTTGCAATACAAGGTTGTTCTCCCAACAATTCATCTCTCTCTCTCTATGTATGCGGGCGTGGTAATAGATGAATTTAACATTCTCAGACAGCCATAGTTTCATGCTTCACTAACTCACACTATTATTTAGGACAGACTCATGGGTTGATGTTCCAATGAAGATCAGGCAGTCGTGATTGGATTCCTGATAGGCTACCTGAGGGGAGAAGTCTGTCTTCATTGATGGAACCAACATCTCGCAGCTCAGCCAATCGCATTAGCAGGCTCCACCATGCTGGGTAAGCTGACTAGCTGGAGCCAAAGGCTTTTCTATTGCCCCTCATGTCCTCTAATAACTAACAAGCTTAACTCCAGTGTCTCTGATCCATATTCTGTGAGCATAGACAGTGCTAAACAAAACCATGCAAAATGAACAAGTGGGGGGCATTGCAGCGAGCAGGGTATTTAATCTGCTGTGTGCTGTGGTAAATGCTGGAGTATGTATGCTGTGTGTTTCAGACGAGAACGTTAATTGGTTCCTGTGATCTCTCAAGAGCATTGGACGTTTTTAATCAAAATCTTATCTTGTACAGATATTTTTACCATGTGTATTTCTGCAGAATTCTAAACATGCAAATGTGACAGAGAGCAGTAACGCAGTGAATCATGAGGCACAGGATGTCTAGGATGTACTTGTGAGAAGGAAAAAATGCAATATGATAATGTATTCCTCTTTTGTGCACTGGTTCTGTGTATCATTAATTTAGAGGCCTTTGAAATCTTTGGAACCTCACTTAATATACAGCAGTATCTGTTTTGATTTGCCTCGATTTTTTTCTTTTTGGACTTTGAATTAAAGTAGATTGATTATTTTCTATGGAGATGAGGCAAAAGATTTCTGAATTACTATTCTGACAGCAGCAGTTGGTTTCAATAGCAACCTGTGCTAGCAGTTCACACTACAACACTGAGCCTTTTGTCAGGTCTGTCACGAAATAAATACTGAAACACTTCTTTTATCTACTCCCACGTGCCCCTCTTCATATTATCTGTAGGCACTCTTAATCTAGCCATTTTGTGGTTTCTTAACTAAGTTTTTCTGTGCATATTTTACTGCTAACACAGCTAGCCATTATAATAGCAATGTGTGTTGCTAATACAGTATTCTACAGGTAACTAAGTTATTTTTGGGCTAGCTGTTGATATTTGGCATTTTACTTTTACTCCTTTTTACTAATGCAAATTCTTTACAGTCAGTCAAAGAACTTTATCTGTCCCCTGGGGGGCAATTCAAGACTGTACAACTGCAGTGCCGATTTTAACCAAATTTCCAGAAAACTGGAAAGAAATGTGAATTCATGTGCATTTCCATCGTCTGCTTTCATGCAGGTATTCACTAAGATAAACAGTAGGTTGCGCTAATTGTCCAGTCAGGTGCTGTCATGTAAGTTACTGAACTGTACACGTATAATTGTTGAATCAGTGTCAAGAATCATTACAACCTTATAACCTGACATGTCAGACTGTCCAGCCGTGAAGACTGCAGTGTCAGTATCTGAGTTATACTTGCTATAAACTATTTTTACTGGACTAACGTTGTTGTCACTGCAGTTTTGTATAAGAAATTGATGTTTTCTTGTGTGGACTACTTCCTGTCTAATTCTATTTCCATTGTACTTTGCCACATTTTTCTTTTGTTGATACACCAACCATTTTTTTTCTGAATTTGTGGCATTTCCTCTCAATAATTCATATGATACACTTTTGTGCATCCAATTTCCTCATTACTGTACGAATTCTTCTACCTCTTGCTTATGAAATTTGAAGTCTCATCATTTTCTGAAATGTAATCACTGCTGTTGTCCAATACTTTTGTCATAGTTTCGCAGTTGCTTCGAGTAGAAAACCTCAAAGCTCAGCTGCTGCCTTCAACCTTTATGAGAAATGTGTTCGGCTCTCTGCATAGATATGCACCTACAGACATTAGTAAGGGGGGAAAACACAGTGCTGACAATGTAAATAATGTTATTTTACTAATACAATTGAAAATGGATGAAGGACTATAATGCTAGAAATAGACAGCTTTTCCATTCTATATTATTTCATTGCAGTGATTAAGGATTCAGGTCAGAGATTCAGAGCATGAATTAAAGTCAGTCAATGGTGAGCACTATTCATGGAAGACAGATCAGAAAAAAGGGTAACTGCTATATACAGTATATTAAATCAGTTATTACACAGCAGATAATGATTAATGATTGTGCATTTTACATTATTTGCCACATATTATATCATGATGCAAAACGATAAGTCATTTTGATTGGACATTTAAAAAGAAAACAAACATTGCAGAGTGCTCTAAATGAGGTTGAATTTTTCTAACCCAGTGAGAGACATTTTCCCTAAACAGTCTATCACAGGAGCTCAATATAACTGTCAAGCCACGAATGCATACATTATTTTAAACCAGTATTAACGAGCTATCAATCTCAAAGTGGAATACAAAGAGTATTGATTTCTTGCCACTGAAGGAAAATAAAGGGATCAGAGCAGCTTTTCTATTTGGGGATGGTGTTTATTTTCAGTGAATGATAATAGACTGCTCTTGGTTAAGTGTGAAATTTGACTGCAACAGCTGTGTCACCTATGAGAGGAGGTGTGAATTGGATTGCTCCTCATCTAGTCTAGCCTATACCGGCTGATGCGACTGGCCGCCTCTGCTCTGTGGCTAATATGATTGACTGCTCCACTGTCTGTTGACTAATGTAATTGTCTGCAGCTATTTTGGTGAGTACGTGATCAGTGTAATTGGCAGTGGTTCCTCCTTGGTCACGGTAGGATCAAGTCACCTCCCTGGCGCAGACAACCGCAGCAGGCTCGTGGCGGAGCTGCCGAGTGGAGTGGCCAGACTGCCCGGCGACGGTAGGCGAGCCACACCAGCAGCAGTGTCACAGTGACAAGAGAGGAGCCAGCCACCAGGCTGACGATGACCAGAACCAGGTCTAGCTCTGATGGGTCTAAAAAAAAAAAAGAAAGAAAAAAAAGGAAAATCTGAGGTGAGGCTACTGTCATGATTGGTCTCCATTTCCCATCCACTTTACTCTGCCTTCTTTGATATTGTGGAGTAGCTTTCCATGATAAACCCATGAAGAGCTACATATATGTTTGCACACAGAGGGCCACCTAACAATATGGCTCTTTTCCTCACATGCTATAGATAAATAGCATGGTCATCTCTCATTTCCTGTCCAGGAGCATCTCTCCTTGCGAGCTCCATTATCTCAGATTGATCGTTTTTGTTTTAAGGCGCAGCCAATAATTACCTATCTCCTCCAGGAAGGTGGAGTTCTTCACTTCTTTCAACATGGGACCAAAGGATATGCGATTCCTGAGATTGGTGACAATAGCCTCTAACGGAAATGCACTCCTCTGCTGAAGGCACTGCTATAAAAAGACAAGGGAAATGTGTAGCATATGAGTATGAAAAATGATAGAGCAGCTAACAGGTAATTAACTTTTTGGAAGAAGAATGGTGTTCCTGTTTATCATCAAACATAGTGGGAACAGTGCACTTAAATGGTAATTGAAATAATGCAGATGCACCACTCTGATACATATGTCTAAAACTTGTTTTCCTTTGTGGTATTTTTTATTTTGATTAATAAAAAGGGCAGGAGGAGAAACATCTATTTAAAAAGGAAAGCTGGAAATAGGATTTTAGCTTGAAAACACTTAATCTAAGCGGCCCACTCTGAGTTGAAGCAGTTCAAACAAGATAGTTGAGATATAATGTATAGCTCTTATGTAAATTAAATGTTTCAGGGACATGACATCAAGTGCCATGAAAGAAACACCATTTCAAGGAAAGAGGGAAAAAAGATCCATTGCTGTGCAGAAAGAAAGCTGCAGATTATGTGGAAAAACGCGAAAGTATACACATAATGTAGTCTTGTCTGAGCAGAACTGACCATTACCTGTGGCAAAAAAATGCTCCTGTGGGAGAACTTTGCAACACGAGGCGACACTAGAAACATAACTGTTGAGAGAGCTGTAGAAGTGTACGTCAGCTCACACCTGACATTAAAATGCACCTCCATGTGCATCTCAAGTGACCGCTTGTGATCAGATCTCACTTCTCCGCTTTATACGCAAATAAACACCATTTCCATTTGCAAAGGCCAGATGAGTTGTTTTTAATCAGCGGGTGGCAGCAACGCACCTCCCGTGCGTAATCTGCTGGATAGTAAAAGATGAAGAAGAAGAAATCAAAGCAATACAGACTGGGTCTACTCCTTGGCGTGTTCCAGGCAAACCAACTCGCCTGAGACGTTTGACGCACTCATTCAATTTTAGAACCAACTGAATGAGTACGAATGAGTACATACTTCCACTAACGCGGTTATCGGTTGAGTGAGTCCTTCAGCCCAGGACTCACTCACTCATTACCCACTGTTAACAGCTGAACACTGTAAGCATCTTTTCCTACTCTGCAAGTGCAATTCTATAATTTTGCAAAAACCCTTATGTGACCTTCATGCTGACATGATAGATGTTTTCGGCTGAATGCCTTTGGCTGTCAGCCTTAGCCTTAGTCAGTACATATCACTTTTTTAGATTTCCTATGCCTACGGCAGGATATTGTAATCATACTTCTCCCTTCCTTTATACTTCTAGTTCAGGAAAATGATTTATCCCCTTCTTATTTGGCCATATATTCATTTACCTCTTCTCCAGTTCTTCGCCCTCCTTGGTCTCCCTTCTTGCTCGTCTCCCCAGCCCATTTACATCACCCTGTTTGCGCCTCGTCTGTCTCCCTGTTTTCACAGTGTCAAACCCCGGGTCACTAAATTTAAATCACTCTCAGCCGCTCATTCTCTCATCCTCTTGCATTCATCACACTGTGCACCCACTGCAGTCTTACCCTTTCACAGTCAGAGCGGTTCCTCAGGCAGACGCTGAGATCACAGTGTAGGTACACTACTGAGTAATTAATCATTTGGAAGAGACTGATGGTGAAGCTGGCACTGGTTGACAGGGCACTGGGCAGCAGCGTGATCCCTGCTGGCTGTGCTGCTAACCTAAGGTACCAACACAAACACAGTATAACCTTAGAGAAGTCATTCCCCTTAAAAAAAAAATAGTGAAATGTTTAAGGAAAAATTATAAAACTGAGAATATACTGCCGGTAAAGTCACAGCTCCCAAAAGCCTTTGACTCCGTATTGATCAATAAACATGGAAGCAGGGGGAAAAAGCACAGTCCAGCTTGTCATGAGTATTTTATATTGAATTGAGTTGAAAGCTTAAGAGAAAAGAAATCGTTTTAGATAAAGGTCAGCTATCACTTTATGTTGCTGTCAGATCAGTATCATTACTCATGCTGTATAATGTTAATAAGCTGTGTATTTAACTCGAATATTATCATCTAGATTTTTTTTCACCTTCTTGCTGAATTTTGGTTAGTTTGTCATTATTTCAGGGTGATGTTAAAGTTTACTTTCTTTCTTCTGTGCACCTAGAAGAGATACATATTGAAAAGGTTTGTCCCAGGTGTACATACTTTTTACAAGTGTTCTGTTCAGATACACAGCCAAAGTCAACAACCAGTGTATTCAAATTTTGACATATTGAAGAGGTTGTTCATTTATACTGCTGCCTGTATGGTGTGCAGGAGTACACTGCATTTCCATCTATTTGTGTGATGCTGGCTCAGAGAGATAAAACCATCAACCCACAGCAGTCCCCTATTTACTGAGCAGAGACTATCCAGCTGTGGCGGTAGCTCACCTGGTGGAGTGCATACCATGTAACAAGGCTGAGTCCTTGCAACTCAATGGATGGATGGATCTCAGTGACAGTCTGACCAAGTTGTCTTAAGGCTTACAGATGTTGAAAATTTGCATTAGTCATGGTTACAATATATATATATTTTAAAACCAGAAGTCAGGTTTTTACCATTAATTTAGAAAACCTTGGTCCAATGTCTACCACATTAGGCAGCATATGAAATTAAAAAAAAAAAAAACCCACAATGAGAGCTCGCTTTTCCTTTCATGAAATACTGTCCAGATGGTTGCACAAAGATCAGTCAGTGTACTGTAGATTTCCTACTGTGTAAGTCCTGCATTTGCTGACTCTGCTCAACTATATTTAGTTTTATACCACAGGAAAACACATTTTTCTAGTTTTCTTGTCCTTGCATTATTTTTCCTCTTTATTTATTTATTTTTTTTTTTTTTACCTTGAAATGAAAACACAGCAAACCCTACCCCACTTAACATAAAACAACAAAATCTCTTCCCAGCCATGTTGTTTCAGATTTCCCCATGTACCTGGAGAAAAGGCAGCAGGTGGAGTTGGTGAGATCAGGCTGAATGGTTGGGGATAGGCAACAGGAGGTGACCTCAAGGTTTATCTGAGTGTTGTTTGTCTTCAAGTTGATAACCACTCTTAGGTTCCCCAGGGCAGGCACAGCATCACCAGGCTCTACACCTCTCCCCAGGTTCAGACTCATCTCTGCTGTGTAGTTCCCACTGCCACACAGCTCATCTGAAACTTCTGTGACACTGGCAATAGATTAATGTTATTGCAGTTTGCAAAAGGAAACAATGATACACACTGTTTGTCAGTTTATCTAATAAAAGTCTAATTAAAGGACCATACCAGTAATTTTACTTGTTTTAGGCCATAAGTGTCTTAGCAGGCTAACATTTGCTAATTAACCCTCTACTCAAAGTACACCAGAGGCTGATGGGAATGGAATTTGTTTTGAAGGTATTGGTCATAAGCCAAAGCACTGGATGAATAAAAAAATGCTGGGGTAATGATGCTGCTGCATGCAAAGTTCAGGGATTGCATACATCATGACTGCAACATTTTTAGCCAGCAGACTCCCAATTATTGGATTTCAGAGTGGTTTAAATGCATCATCGGGAAGCTTTTCAGAGCTGTACCTCATTGCTGCATTACCATCTGACAATATTCATTTTGGGAAAAAAATAAAGCACTTCGCTTTGATGGATTATCTATTTAATAACATAACTCCTGCAAAATAACCAGAGTGGTTCTTTAATTTGTTAACACGTGATTGTTTTGGCCATATTGGTCTACTTATATTTTCTCTTAGTTCTCTTAGTTTAGTATCTTGTTTTGGCCATATTGGTC
>JBBMJY010000026.1:11444896-11602327 GCA_037833715.1 Toxotes lorentzi | reverse complement strand
ACTTCACTTACTGGCTGTAATCTTGCTGTTGCTAAATGCAATTTCCCCACTGAGGGACTAATAAAGGATTTCTTATTAATAGATAATGTTAAAATAATAGGGTTACACAATAAGATTACCCAGATAGATAGAGATGAGGCGAGGTCCTTCTCCTGTGTGTCATACTTGGCTGTTCTGATCCAGACTCAGACTCTGTCTCTGGCAGTAACAACCTGTGCCCAGTCTCTTGAACTGCTGTCTCTGCTTTAGCCACAGCACGTGCTGACCTAGTGGCCTTTTGTGCTTCAAATATCTCAGCTTTGGCTGCTCCTCTGTTTAATTGTGTTTGTGAATTTTTTTCAATGAGCAGTGTCCGCTCAGTAGACTTTATAGTAGTCTGTGCTGTAGTTGCTTCAGGTTCAGATAAAGTGACCTTTGTTACAACAGCCTCCTGAGCTTCAGAGGTCTCTTTGTGAGAGTGTCTTTGTGTTCTTTTCTCTGCAAACCGAGCCTGCTCAGGTGTCCTACGTCTTTCCCAACGATCACCTTCAACAAGTACTCTCCGTGTTTTTGTTGAAGTTTCACCTGTCATGCTCTTGGCATTTTTTGCCATAGTTTCATCAGTAGTGGCATGATCATGATCCTGATTACTGGTGGCTGGTGAAAGCACTGCATAGCCGAGGTTGGTGGCCTGTGGTGTAGCCTTTCCAGGTACAGGACATTCAGTGCTACATTTGCCATTTTCTGGTTTTGTGTCAGGAGTGCCAGGAGTGTGTGCTGCATTGAAATGATCTCTTCCAGTGCTCTCAGCCTGTGTTTTATACATTTTTTCTGCAGCAGGATGATAATTCTCACCTGCTCTGGTTGTTGTTTCATTAGTCTCGCCTGACTTAGCACAGCCAATTGAGCCACAGCTGGTTTTATTAATAATCTCTGTAGGTGAGATCCCTGTAGGTGGGACAGAATCAGTCACGGTTCCAAGTATCTCTTGACTCATTGAGGGCTTTTCCAGCAATGCATGCTTCTTATGTTGGACTGCTCTGCCAAGTGTATGTACTGCAGAAGTCCTCTTATGTAGAGAATGTTTGGCTTCAAAAGCACTCCTTGTTGTCAGACCTGTTTTTATGTCTTTAAATGATGAATATTCTACTCCTTTAGCAGTGGTGCGTGTTCTGTCATGTACCTCTCCAGCTGTGTGGGTAGCCTTTAACAAACCTCCCTGCACAGGTTGAGTGATAAGTACTACTGCAATCACACTGGGCGGGGCATGCTGGTCTTG
The DNA here is from genome assembly GCA_037833715.1 of Toxotes lorentzi. NCBI lineage: Eukaryota > Metazoa > Chordata > Actinopteri > Toxotidae > Toxotes > Toxotes lorentzi. The sequence goes on along the minus strand of JBBMJY010000026.1, from coordinate 11,601,069 downwards.
TTCGATAGAAATTTCATGCTCAGGCGGCTCAACAATCTGTGTTTCTGTTGCACTTTTTTTTTTCACAGCAGGGGTAAGTTTGCCAGTAGTGGGAGTTGTGGGAGACTCTCTCAGTGACAAAGACTCAATATGACTGTTGGACTGTACCACACGCTCAGCATGTGTAGCCCCAGATGACTTTTCAATAGCAACTTGCATGCTCTCAGTCTTAGCCAGCCCTGATTCATGAGCTTCTGTGGACACAATAGGACCGCTTAGGCCAGCAGTGGGTGCAAGAGACAAAAAATCATTGGTTTTAGCATTGATTATCTGAAATTCAGACGTAAAATTCATTATCTGGTCAGCAGTCCGCTGTGTAGATATACAGGGGACCTTGAGGTCACTTCTGAAATTCTGTGGAACAGGAATTACATTGTCACTCACAGTGCCATGTGGTGTGGAGGGATCATGTTGCTTTTCAGTTGCTTTTGCTACATGGTGCTCCATATCAGAAATAGAACTGTTAGTCAAATCATTGGGCTGTATTTTGGGTATTTCAGGTGGACTATCTGACTTAACAAAAGCAGTGGGACCAATATGATCAATTGTGTCAAGCACAGGTATACCAAAATCATTCCTAATGGGCACAAAATCCTCACTTTCTGCTTGCTCACTCTTGTGGATGGTCTGCATTGTAAATGTGGTAGGTTTAGTGCTTGTTTCCTTATTACCTTCTATCTGGGACAGATGATTATTCCCAAGGATAATTTTCTCTGTATTGTTTGCTTCATCATTGGCATCTACACTGAACAGGTCATCGTGGTTATTCTCATTAGTGTTTTTTACTGCTAGTTTCTCGGTCCGTATCACAGACAAAGAGTCGAATTCATCAGTGTTATTAGCATGGTGTGGACCAACTGTTTGTGTGATAAAAGGGGAACCGTTCTTTTCGTCTCTGTTCTCTGCCATTTCCTTTGTGTCTGCATCTGAATGCTTTACTGCCGAGGTCACAGTTGTTTGCACACTGTCGTACTCTTTAGTTGGATTTGTCTCAACAGCAGACCCTAACAAGGACTCACCATGGCCCCTTCCACTATTTGCATGTTCAGCGTCAGAGTTGACCCTCAATATTTCTTTTTCTGAGGCTGATCTTGTTAGCCCCATCAGGCTATAGGTGCCAGGTAAAGTGTCACCTCCAAACAGCATGAGATTTAGCAGTGGTGACATGCTGCTTAGAGGAAATTGATCGTCTTTTGCTTTAGGGCTCATTGATGCCATTACAGATCTCTGCTTGTTATCATCAACAGGAGCATGCAAAGCATCTGAATGGGCTGTCTGCTCTGACAGCTTAAATGAGCATGGCTGGCCTGAAGTCATGTCAAAGGAGGAGGAGGACTGACTGATCTGAGGGGCAGATCTCCCTTGGTGAGGCTGCAACTGGCCTATGGAGGTGTGGGCCTCAGATGAAAAGGATGGGGCTGTGGGTGGCCTGGTAGATGAGTCATTATACATCTGCTGGGGCGGCGCAGGATTCACTGAAGTAGATATATGTATCTCTTCAGTTATGTTAGAGGTTAAAGGGTCCTTGATACTGGATTCAAATGTACGTGCTGGTATAATGTGTTCTGCTTTCTCATTCTCATTGGTGGTCTGTAAAAGTGAATTTTCCTTCGAAACTGAAGAACTAAATTTATGCCTATGATCTGGAATGCTGTAAATAATTGATATACTGAGAGTAGAACTATTTACTGGAAAGTGGGACTGAGCGCTCAGGAACCCAGCTGTGATTGCCAGTCTTGGGGTGGTGAGTGACAACATATTAGTGTTATTATTTAGTACAGGACGAGCTGATTCGGTTACACTGCTGAGCGGAGAAACTGTTGGCTTCAGTGTGTGACTAAATTTTGAAGTGCTAACTCCAAATCCCTGTGAGAGTTTTGGGATGATTTCTGGTTTAGCATTCACAGCAAGTGTAGCCTCAACAACTTCTTTCTGAGGTCTTTCTGTAGCAGGTGAAGACATATCTCCATGCTTTGTAAGCGTAACTCCTTGTGAAGACAGATGAGTTGTGATCTGTGTGTATGGCATTTTTGAAAGAGATGTCATTCTTGATAGTTTTGGGCTCTGAGACCTCAGAGTTGAGTGTAGTGCTCTGTGATTGCTTGTCACTTTGTAGGAAAATGGCTTATTTTTCATGTCAACAATTCGTGCAATGTTTTCACCCAGATGAACGCCCTTGTGCTCAGTTGCTCCCGACTGTTTAATCAAATTTTGGCAGCAAGACAAGTTTGTAACAGTATGCCCTTTGTCTCTGTGAAGTTCTATAGAATTAGTTGTAGGTCCATGAGGAACATTTGTCATGTCCTCACTGTTATATTTGATGTCTTTGTTTTCTGTTTCTGTGCTTCTAGTCTCTGCTCTTTCCTCAGCTACATCTTTGGTGGAATTCTCTGTACTTATTTTAGTCGCCTCTCCTCCAGCATCTTCTTTGTCCCTTACTTCACCTTGTCTTGGATCTTCGTCTTGTCTGAAAGTTACATCCTCCTGTTCTGTGGTGCCTCCATGTTCCTCTCCTCTTCTTTTGACCATGTGTTCATCCATTTCTTTATCAAATGTCCTCTCCAGAGGGATTTTTGATGGAGTCCCTAAAAGTCTGTTTATTGTCAGTCTCTCATAGAATGATTTGCCTGACAGTGTTGTAAGAAACAACTTCATAGGCACAACAACTTTTCTTGTTGAAAAGGCTGGCGTTTGTGGTTCTTGTTTAACTACTTTATTTGCTAGCGCTGAAAGAGCAACAACAGACTCTTTAGAAATGCTGTTTACAGTGTTAAGTATCGGAGAATCTTGCCTATCTGTCAGATGTTGATTTGTGGTTACAGATGCAAACTTGATGACAGAATCCTTTTGTAACAAAGTCGATACGACTTCTTTGATCTGAGAGCTTGGTTTAGCTGTTGTTTGGCTCTTCAATACAGAGATCGAAGCTCCTCCTGTCAGAAAGCGAGACTCTGGGTTTTTGACTGCAGACGTGGTTGACCCACTAAGCCTGAAGGGTGTGCTATGAGATTCAATCAACCACATTCTTGCACTTGGATGTGATGCAGAGCTGTGATCACTACCTTCTTGAGGAACACTTTTCTGACTGCTTTGGGGAGCTTCAGCGTTGACAGGCGTGTTGCTCACTGACCCGTTGCTGAAGTCCAAAGGTTGCTTTTGGATAAATACATTTTTGAAGTCTGAGAGACTGTGTGAAGCGTTTTTACTGTTATTATTGAAGTACATCAGTTTTGACTGTTGGTCCCCAATGCTCGCCTTTTTTCCAAACATCTTTTGTTCTCCATTTTTTACCGGTTTCCTAACAGTATAAAGTGACTTTGATGAGCGATAAAGCGCTGTGGTTATTGAGCTTGGTCTCTCAGTGACAAAAGGTTCACTAGGATAGGTGTGCCTCACTTGTTTCTTGGTGTCTTTTTGTGTTACTGATGACATCTCAGCAGGAGACCATGTGTCAGATCCAACTGTTCCTGTATCTGAGAAAAAATATTTGATCTGGGAATTTTTCAAAACGCTTTGACTATGATTCACAATTTTATTGAAGCTAGAATTCTTGATAATGTTTCGGTGAATTATCTCTTTGTTCAGTATTTCTTCTTGTTCTCCAGCTGACTGTTGATGTTGACTGGGTAATGCGGTTGTAAACTGATTGAAATCTAAAGCGACCCCCTCTGTACTAAGAGAGTCAGACGGTGCAGGCAGAGCCACAGATTTCTCAGTGGACTCTCTTCGATCTTTCAGGCAGGTCAAACACAAGTTTGTCACAGTGTTTCCTCTCACTGAATCTTCTGCTGTATCATTTCGGAAGATGGATTGCATCGTTCCCAATGGATACTCATTTCTTCCCAGGTTTGAAGTCCCCTTTTCATCCTTGCCTTGAGATCGTTTGTCATCATTGTCATTACGCAGCACAGCCAGGTTATCAATTACACGAGAATGTGATGCAGATAGGATTGGAATTCCCGGCCCTCCGTTAGCAGATGTTAGAGTAATAGAGTCAGTGTTTCTTTGATTCCTGTTATCAAGCAGAGTATGATGCCAAAGAGAGGCTTCACCTGTGGACAATTGGACCTCTGGCTCGGAGGTGCCATTCATCATTGATTTAAATGCAGCTTGTGTAGAAGAGAAAACAATCTTCTCATAATTAGAGATCAATGGGATTTTTGATTCAGTGTGAATCTTCATAGTTGATGGATTGTCTCTCGCTGGTGTGAGAGAGTTTCGCCCATTTCTGGAAACAAAGCGCTCTCCCCTCGGTGAGGCAATTATAACTGAGGCTTTCGTGATTTGTATTCTTTCATAAGGTGGTGATGGTCTGCTGTCAAACAAGCCCACCCCTGAAAACTTGGCTGTCACTGCCACCGCAGTGTGTCGATGTGTATGCTCTATAGTTATTGCATCTGTGCCATGACCGATTGTCTTGTCCTTTTTCAAAAGCAGATCTTTTGTGACAGTTGTGCCTTTTGTTTGTTCTGTGTGGTAACCTTGGAAATCTTTTTCTGCCCTGACTGCAAGGAAAAAAAACAGAAGATGTCACTCAAATGTCTTCCCCAAAGGCTGTCCTTCCAAAACACGATCATGTAGAAAAATACTAATTAGTATTGTTGCTCAATACTGTACTGTCACATATACAAATGTGAAGAGTTCATTAAATATACAAATCAGGTTACTCCCAAAACCACTGTGTAATTTTGAAGAGATGTATTTCTAACACTGTTTTGATGATTGAAGGGCGCACTGTTGCCCTCACTTAATTTGTGCTCATCTCCCTCAGTGATTGTGGACACTTGGAGAGAAATTTAGGTGATAAATTAGGATGGCTACTAATTAAGCTGTATTTTTAGATGTCCGCATTCGCATCTAGAATTACAGCTAAAGTTCAAGAAGTACAGTCCACTGGAGGACATATGGAGGAAGTAGTGCTATCAGTACTGGTTGCTGGGTTTCTGTAAAAACTTTCCAATGTCCTTCCCACTGTTAGCAAGTCTTATCATCGTGATTAAGGGATGTTTTTTTTTCTTTCTTTTTTTTTTTGACCTCAAGCGCTGCTATAGAGAACTGTTTTGATGAGTGGGTTCTCCCCATGTTATTAATATATGCTCTTCTAGCACAAGGTCACATCTATGCATTGAGACTGGCATGACATATATTTCTGCTGTGTGCAGAGATGCAGAAGTCGTAATGGCCAAACAATGAACAGGGTAGATTTAAGGTGTATTCATGCTTCTCTGTCTACATGTTGTTCTGATCCTTTGTACTGATTTATGGTTCAGAGTAAAATTTCACTTGCATATTTGTACAATATAAGACAATGTTCTCCAGCCACATCCCAATGTAATCATGTTTGCATTCAACGCAGTGATCATACAATGATACAATTTTTGTGCAAGACTACAAAATATACATTTGTCTAGAACCCAACTAAACATAACACAGCTAAAAAAAAAGCCCAAGCTGACTGATCGGAATCTTCTTCTCCCCAACGTGAGAGTACCTGTAAGAGGTCCCGGCATTTCAAGCACTTTCATGCAGACTATTGTTGAAGGAAATAAAGAAAATAAGCTGGTTTAACAATGTCGTCTTTGCATAAACTTAAAAAAAAGTATTTATGCAAATGTTTCCTGCAGTAAGAACAATATTTAACAGTTTTTTGGAAGCAAGTAAAACTGATGCTTTACATTCAGAACTCCACAGGGTACCTTTAATAATTTGAACCCTGCTGTGGCAGATACAAAGTGATAAAAAGTTAATGATGTTGACACCCCTTGGTGTGTGACTGATGCCTAAAATATGGAGTTAGATGTTTTCACTGTTAATTGTAGTATTAATATTAGCCAGTTTTCTCATGAAATTTAATTGTGTAGCTAATTTCAGGATTCATCAAGTCAGTTATCAATTTAAATCATAAACTATGTGGATGGCAGTGACAACACTAAAATGCTCGGAAGAAGAAGTGATCAGAAACAGGTTAATATTTTTATGTAAAAGAAGCATAATGTGAATCCAGAAAAAAAAAAATATTCACAATACTGGTGGCACTGAGATATGCTTCATCAGCACGCAAAACATTTAGCAGCACTTAACTGTGAAAGTATTCAAATTCCCAAAATGAATGCAGCTATCTATTCATTTAAAAACAAATATAATGGAGTATATAAGGGAAGTAACTTCTCTACTTTCCTGTTAAAAAATAAACACATACCTGTAAGCAGGAAAAATCCTAGAGTGAAACAGTAAAGCCTCCTCATTTCTGCTCAGTCCTGTTTACAATCACTCAAGCTTCAGTGAATATGTGTTCCTATTATTGTTTAATCCAACTGAGCAGAAGGCATCGGTTGTTTGCACACATCCACAGATGGTGTCATCCCTTCCAGGGAGCTTTTGTCCCCTGCAGATCATTTATACATGGATTAGATTTCTCAGTAACTGTTCCTTTTGCCGTCACCGCAGGTACTACGCACTCAACAGGTACTAAAGATGTCAAGAACTCTAAAAATGTTTTCTACCGACATTTAAATATTTATAGTATTACACATGTAATAGAGTGTATGGAAACGCACCTTACTGAAAATTGCCATCACAGTGTTTGTGTAAACGTTATGTTAGCTGAGTTATAGCTCTGACCTTCTCACAGTGGTTGGGTTCTACATTCAAGTATTGAGAATGGCACTGTGCAGTGGTTTAAGAAAAGTCCTACATTAAATTCCTGAGCCAAGCCCTTTCTGTGAGGTTACAAGTAATCCTCGAATTTCAAAGACATGCAGATCTGGTGGATTCCAGACTATAAACAGTCTTTAAAACGCAAATTAGTTCATTTTCAGATGATTTGTCCTTTTGAGTACTGCCATCCAGAGAATCCAAACACAGAGGAAAAAGTAGTTTTTATACCCAGGACTTAACTGACCCATAATTTGCGTTTAACACACTTTGTCATGGTAAATAAAAGACCTTCAAGACGAATGATTAAGTGCCAGGTTTCTATCTCTATTAAAAGCCTTAACCACAGGAAACGTTTCTCTAATCCATGTGTCACTTCAAATACGTCAACAACAACATCAATATGTAATTCTGCTGGATCAATATCAGTCCGTTAGAATCCAATATTTACAGTTTGTACCATCATACAGGTGAACTGTTCACTGTATTTGTTTAAGCAGTGTATTCTGTTTTACTATTTACTTTTCTTAAGGATTCACGACAAACATTTGGTTATATGTTATAAAATAATACTGATACTTCTATAATCCAAGAACAGACATAAAGATGATAAAACTGACTACACTTGCACCAACCACCATGTGAGTATATTCATGGTAATTAACCATATAAATTCGGCACAAAAAAACAAGGACACCCAAGAACACTGCTAATGTTTATGACCTTGTTTATGTAGATTACGCAATTAGGAGCAGAATCTTATTCAAATGAAATAAATCTGATCAGGCTTTCTTAAAAAAAAAAAACTGTATTAAAAAAGATAGCATTCAAATGGAAATGAAATTTATGACAACAAAGAATGGAGTATTTTTAGTGACTGCTCTTTGTGGTGTCTAAGCCTAAAATAGAATATAGAGGAGAACAACTGATGACACAATGATCATAAAACATGTTATTGTCATGAGTTCATGTGATGAGCTTCATACAGGAGTGCAGGATCTCAAGGCCATGTAGTTCTCGAAGTTTGTTCATATGTCTGGAAATGAAAACAAAAGACAAAACACAGTGTTCAGTGTGTTAGCACTAAAACACAACAATTATACTCTCATTGTCAGAAGAAAGGTATTATGGTACAGAATGTGGAAGATGGCCTACAGAGGCAAAACATCATTGCTCAGTTAGCATGTAATCAGGTTTTATTCAACCCAACTTTGAGTGTAGAGCTAAAACTGTGTCCACGCATACATTTTATCCTGCAGCACAAAATTAAACCATTTCCAAAAAAACAATAAAGGGAAACACTGAGCTTAAGGTGGAAGATATTAAAGATAAGATAAGATAGGACTTTATTGATCTCCGGAGGGAAATTAGGTGAAAATGTGTACGTAATTTACACTTGTAGCTTTTGTGAAATATTTATATGTAACACATTATATGTAACACATTTAGATGAGATATTTAGTGAAGCTCTCATAAACGTCATTTTACAGACCCTCCAAAAAAACTAGGCTTGATTTCTAAGCAAAAATGTCAAACATCCCAGCTTCTCCAGTGTGAAGATCTGCTGCGTGTCTCCATTTTTTATCACTATATATTCAATATCTTTAGTTTTTCACTAGGAGTTTTACAAAAGAAGCACTTTGAAGACGCTTATACACTGGGAAATTATACCTGGCATTTGTCACTATTTTGTAGCAATTTATTGACAAGAAGATCATCAATAAACTTGCTGGCAGATTAGTGGATAAATGGAAAAGTATATTCAACAAGCAGCAATGCCAATGGACTAAATGAACTACAATTTGATGAAACAACTCAAAACCTGAGATGAACCTCATGAAGTCTAAAATGTCTCTTTCTAAACTAAAAATGCAAGATGTAACCAATGGCAAATATTAAGCAAGAGTTGTAAGTCTATAAAAATCACCATGCATTAGCATAGTTAGCCAGTCATAACATGCACTGAAGCACAGAATGACTTCTGACAGATGGTTGATAGAGAGGGAGAGAACACTGACATTGAGATGCAAATACCAATATAATAAATAAATATTTGAATACTTTCAGGCCAGCCAGAGCTTGAAGTCATAAATGCCTTCTTTAACCAGAACCATAACATCACATTAGCTCATTGTCAGTTCTATCAATCCTCCTTCAGGCTTGTTTCTAGAATGTAATCAACAGCATGTGGTTTATGGAGTGGGGTGAGAGGGCACCTGGGCTCCGATCGACACAGCTTCCCCAGAGCAATGGCTGCATTTTGCTGCACAGCTGTCTTCTTTGCATCCCCTGCAGCGTGTCGCAGCAGCAGCAGCACAATATCAGTGCCCAGCAGGTTGCTGGCAATTCCCTCCAACTCAAGGCAGTGGGCCAAGCAAAGGGCTGCATTTCCTGACACCATCTCATCACAGCTGGAACCCAGCAAGTGACGTAAACTAGACAGTTCTGTGTTGAACAATAAATGAATGGCAAATAGGAAAAGAATAGTACTGTTAAATATATTAACAAACACATGCAATGACATGAAATCAACAGATACACCCTACACTGCACTCACACACATGCATATGTATGTAAACACACACACACACACACACACACACACACACACACTGAGTTTATTTGCATATTAGGTCAACCTTCAAATATTATTCATGGACTAATGAAGGAGCTTGTAAAAGTAATGCTAACATGTCAATCATTTCTCACTTTTATCAGACTTCACCAGCTTCTCCCGTGCCAAGTGACTGGCAGCAGTGCACACTGTCAGAGTCTTAATGGCATACTTAGTGGCAGTCTGCCCTGTTCCCTGGGTAGGCAGACACAAAAATAACAATGACATTAAAAAGTAGACCGTATGTTTGTAAACTCTAACTTTCCACTCAGAGGTCACACAGAGTATGAAGAAAAACTGACCTGTAGTTAATCAGTACACTTATGAAGAATAAATGTGCTGGCACTGAAAGTACTGTCCACATTCAGAAACATTAAAATGAGTGAAGTACTTTATACAAGCAAAAATAGCTTCTGGAGATTCACACCAGCACATAAATGCACCACATACTTAAAGTGTGTTTACACCCAGTAGTGATAGTGTGGTAATCTGGTTAGTGTAAATCCACATATACGTGCAGCAGTTAGAAAATCCAGTTTCTCCTCTGCCCCCAGCCTGATTTTTGGACCATGGTTTTCTTATTATCTTGAATGTAGTTGTGATACAAGATGATGTGAGCCCTGAGGTCCTGACTACTGTCTTTAACAAAGTCAAGTCAAATGTTCAGCTGTGGAAACCAACTTATTTAGACTTCTCGAGGTTACTTTGTGTTCGTTTTAGTTTTTGTCAGACTTTGGATTGAGTTATTTTAAATATGAGGATGCATTGCTCAAGATGCAATGATCTCTCTCCCATCCACCCTCTCAGCTGTTACTTCCCCTTTTCTGAGGTCGCTGTCATGCACATATGTACGTGTAAAAAGCCAAGCTGAGCTCTGGTTAATTGTATGCATGGCCAAGAAATCAATGTTCTCCATACAGGAAAAATCTTGTTGGGGAAATCAGAGACTTCTAATCTCCGTCTGCAATTACAGAAACCAGATTTCTCATCAGAAATCTGAATCAGAATAATGAATCCATTTAAAGGTGGTTGGGAAATAGAACATCATTCCACAAGTGAGATACAAGTATATGCTGATTTGTGTATGTATTCACTGAAGCTTTAGGATGTACAGTGTGTACCTTCAGCAACCGGCTCATGGTCCGAATCACATCCCCCTGAATAACATGCTGAACAGCCTCAGAGGACTGAGGGAGGACAGTGCTCAGCACGCCTGTGGCTCTCTGGAAGACAAAGAAGAATGATGGCATTAGAAAAGGAGATAATAGTGGATAGAGTAAAGTAGAAGTACAAAGATAAATGGCAAAATGCAGCAGAGACATAGGCAGGATAGCACAAGATCAAGAGACAGCAGCTATGGGAGAAAGATTGCTGCCAGTGAGAAAGAAGCAAAGAAAAACAGCTCCAACTGGAGACAAAGAGAATGGGAGAGTGTGACAGGAAAAAGGTGGAGAATAAGAAAATAAAAAACTGGTGTTCCAAGGCATGAAATCAATTGGTGTTATGGAGTGTGTCTGCCACAAGTACAGAAAGTGCATTGGAAAGATGGTGCAAGAGTTGTAAACATGTTTGAGTGAACATGTAATTATAGCGACCCTTTCAAGGACAGGATCAAATAAAAATAAGAGAAGCACAAGTGTAAGAGTAGAAACAAACACACACAAACGAGCGATGCTTGACTCATTTGGGGGCACAAGTAATTTGAGTGTAGGGATAACCAAATAGAGGGAACAAAATTAGTATACTTAGTGTGCAGAGTAATAATTTGAGAGAATGAGTTATAAGTGAGGACACAAATTAGTAATTTGAGTGAATAATATATCAAAACTCATGCATCTTTGAGACAGATAAATTCATCTTTCAGTTGAGCATCACTACTCTCATCACCCGTGTTCATAGCAGCAGCAGGCAGCCATTTTCATAAAATAGGCTCTGATTAAGTCACTGCATGCTGCCTACCCAGCACCAAATGGCAGACGTTAGTGACTAGCTGGTGAAGAAAACTAAACATCTAACAGCTAATGACCCAGACATTTTCCTCAAGAGCTGGTGGAGACCAAATCAGAGCTAAGCAATGGACACAGCATGTTCATTTGTCAGGCAGCCAGTAACACGTTGCTCCCTGCTTGAACTGTTTTAAAGTGAAATGGTTAGCTAAAATGTTAGTCACAGCAATGTTTCAAGACAATAATGCTGTCAGGGTTATCAGACCATAGTGTAAGTGAATGGATGCTCCTCTCAACAAAGCTAAATGTACAGTATATAAGTACATAAAAAACACAGCACTGCAGTGATAATTGAGGCAATAGGGACTCTATGGATTGGGGCTTTAGGTATATCATTATGGTGTAACCATTATGATGCATTAAAGAGAAAAGAAAGTAACTTAAATCAAAACAAGATAAGAAAGACAAGATAATACATTAGCAGATAAAATTATTGAGGAAATTCAAAGAAAAACTATGTTGACATCAAGTGACAAGGAAGAAAAAGAGCCATCCAGGCAATGAGTGAACACTAAAACAGAGAAAAGAGACAGATGGGTGGAAGAGTGGGCAATGCATAGGCAGGGTGAAACTGCTTTAACAGCCATTAGCACAGACAATAGCACCTGGAGCTGGAGTTTTAATCAACTATAATGACACATATACAGGATCCTCTGAACATTGTGGATTGCTGTTACCTCCTTTCAGGGCACTTTGCCAGTGAGCTCACAAGCCCAAGAAAAGGCCCATTACTCAAGATGAATGTCTTTTATTTTCATCTAGTTACCTGAACGAATGGCTTTTGCTTTATAGGATATACACAAGTTTGGAAACCAAACAAGAAAAAGTTTTCAGCGAGCATCGTCATCTACTGTAAAAATCTAAAAAGTATTATATTTCAAACCTTCCTTGGACCAACACAGAAATATAACCATAACACGAAAACCTATCGGGAGTTATGATACAGTGGAGCAATGATGTGTTGGGTTTCCAAGTCCTACTATGTGAATCTTTTTTCAAAACCTCCTGAGTAATATAGTGTAGTGCTAAAGTAAGGTTCACTCACAGTTATGACTCCTCCGTCACTATCCCTCAGCAGGCCCAGGCAGCAGTCACAGAGTGAAACAGCATGCTCCTACAAAAAGGCAGGGGACAGAAAAGTGGCCAAGTCAATTTTCACATAGATGTCAGCTCTGAATAGGTGACATCACACATCATGGTTCACACAAATGCTCCCTCTGCTTCCCTTGTCCATTTAGTTTTATCATATTTTTTATAATATATTATAATCTATTGATTTTCAGTGCATTTTCAATCACAATTTTGAATTCCTTTAAGTTGTCCAACCGAACATAATGAAAGTCCAGCTTGACCTTGTCTGAGATACATTGTCATCATCCATCAACTAATGCTGTGCCCAGTATTAATATAACTCTAGAATAAGCCAGGGATTTTTTGTTACAACACCACTCATAATATTCCCTGGCAGATGTCAACTGTGTTACCTGGATGACCGGAGAAGTGATAGTTGAAAGATTGATGATCAGCCCAAGCATGGTGTAAAGGATATCTTTGTATTTATGTGCAATGCACTGCCTCTGCAATGAAAAACAACAAATTCTGCACTTAATAAAATGCATAAAGCGAGTTTAAAGAATACCAAAACATTTTCATACTATCCAACACAGACATTTATTATGTCTAATTATGACATCTATGCTGAAGTGTGTCATTCCCTTTGGCATCTGAACTCCAATGAATAACTCAATGAATAAGTGATCTGCATTTTTCTGAATAGACTCTGTAATCATACTAACAATGGAAACCCAAAAGGCCTTCCAACACTCTGGATCATGAGCAAGCTTGTGACGGATGACGTCGTCTCGGGCAAGACAGCCAATGACCGATATCAGTGATGGAAAGACATGACGATTGGACTTGCTGATATTTCTCTGAAAAATGAGAAACAGATTTGCAAATTTGCCAGAACACACCGACACACACACACATGCTGTGTATAAATATCTACATATCTTACCAGTATTGTTGCAAATGGCTCAGTGACAGAGTCTGTCAATACGTCCCTTAGCTGAATGCAAAATCTGTAAGAAAGTATGAATACATTTCTATTTTACATTTCAGACAGATATACTCTGTGTAATGTTGTACATGTATAAATATTCACAGTGGCTGAAGGTCTTAAATATTCCACTATTAAACGGAAGTAACACATACATCTGCACACTGTTGTGTCACTGTGAACATAAATGCTTGGGCAAGGGAGTGAGTCAATTTGAATCTTAGCTTCACAGCTCAGCATGACATGAAGTAAGCAAATCAACAGCTCTGTCAACTGAGCAGGTAAAAACTTCAAAGAAAACTTTGGCAGGAAGCACAAACCACTCCAAGGTTGAATCAATAAGTGCCTAGTGTATCAAACACTACTATAGACCCATAACGTCTTTTAAACAAAATGTCTAAGTCACATAGGACAATTCACATCGCAATTCAAGTGAGTGGTTAAACAGCACTGAATGTCATGTCACTGACGTTTCTCACTAATCCACTTTGCAGGCAATAAAGGGCACAGTTCTACATTTACATTCCTTAGATGTTTTACTAGGAGGAGATTTGGAAGATTTGGAATCAATTTGGAATTTGAACCAGTTGTGTATTAATTTCCACTCCAAAACAAAAATATCTATGAAAGCCCAACATTGACCCAGTAGAGCTTGTACAATGAAGAGAAAACCTCTGTAGGATATAACATGTTTTTGTTGAGTAACTCTCTTTGAGCTATAGACAGGGAAAATTGATCTCCCCATTTCACTGCTTGACACCTCGACTTATTTCCTGCTGTGTTTGAGAGCCTGGGTTGTCCTTTCATGTCTATTTTCATGAGGTGCCAGAGAGAGAAGCAGGTTAGAATGGCCTTTTGCCTTCAAGTGACATTAACACTTGGATAGCACATGTTGATTTATTAAAGATGCCACATTTCCCGTTTCTCAAGGGGCCTCTCCTCACATGGGTGGATTTTAAAGTGCTCTTAATATATATGTATTGGAATAACAGTATGGGGAGATAATAGACTGTCCCATGGATCATATTCTGAATTCTGCAGAGTATCTGAAAATATCTCTTTCCTCTTCTAGAAATAAAACTAATCATGTTTTATGGTGTGAGGAGAATAATGTTGTTCATTTGTATTGGTAGTACTTTTTTTCTGTTGCAAAGTTCTCCAAAATGTTGACCGCTGTGGTCTCCTGCTGCTCCTCTGGCTTTGAGATGCACACCATGAGGTTCCTCACTAACCTTTAGATCCAGATTAAGAGTAGAGTTTGATAAAGAAAGAGAGAGGGAAATAGAGGAGAGAGAAAGAGAAATAGAAAGAAAAAGTGTAAATCAATTAGCATTTTGTACCTAGATAATGATGGAAAATAGAGCAACAGTATTACTCATTCTTCCTAATTTTCTAAAAATCCAATTAGCTGCAACACAGATATTATCAGACAGAGATAATAAGAAGAAAATAAGAGATCACTCAGTGTCATTTTCTAAATTCTGTAACAAAGCCATAAACATATAAAATGTGTGGCCCAGGGCTGACCTAAAGACCATCCAATGATTTCATTATTGCAGACAAAAATGTGAAATACAAAATCCTTTGAAAACCTACTCAGGATGGGAGGAGGTAAAACAAATAGTACTGTAAATAATCAGGTTAATTAGAACATACAGTAAGCCAACCACCTCTGTCTATATAAAAACAGAATTCCGTTCCTGCAATGTTCCTGGGTTTGGAGGAGCAGAAAGGCATTTTTACTACAGCTGTGTTATTGTTCTCTTTAGTTGCATTGGATGACATCATAAAGAAATGTCTTACATGTGCACATTCAGGCTGTCAATGGCCAAACGTCTGCTGTGCGGCATCTGTGAGTACAAACACAGCAATGCCAGGCATTCTTTCCGTACTGCAACATGTTCTGATGTTATCAAGTGAACAGTGGCCTGTCTGGTGAGTGGGCATGTCATCAGCACTCTCTGGTTTTCATCTGAAAGCAAACAAAAAACAATGAATGAGTTCACAGTACAATGACACAGTACCTGTTATGTTCCTAAAGAACAACAGCCTATGCTGTAAACACAATTACATGTATACTTACATTTATATTAAGTTTCTATACAGAAGATATGCTTTGTTGTTCATATGGTATTAACAAACACACATTGCGAATAGCTGTGTAAACAAATTACCACAGCTGGCAGCAATAGCTGATGAGCTGAAGCCCATATAGCAGACAGAAAATTAAGTGCAACTCAATCATCCACATACCATTTCCACAACAAATAACCCTCCATAATTTGAGAACAGAGACACATAACTCCTGGCTGTCTGGATCCTTTGTTTTCTGCAACAGGCAACTGTGGAGAAAATAAACGTCAACGATCTTGACTCAGTTCTCCCCTAACTAACATAACACAAATCAAACTGAAATATTACTGTCACATAATGAGAATGTATGCCTGTTAAAATGTATCTCAACACAACACAAAGTATGGAAACAAAATCAAACAAATAAAGACAGAATGTTAACAGATAACAACCACTGATAAACCCATATGGTCAAATGTTAATCAATAATATAAGAAATTCAAGACAATTCACAAGAGCAAAATGCCAGATCATTTCATATGGATATTACTTGCTGCAGCAGAATGGCAGCTACATAACAAAATTAAACTGGAATCTGTATGAAAAAACTGTTTTGTTAGCATACAGATGTACTGGCACTGATAATGCGGTTAGAAATAAGAGTGGGCAGTTTGTGTAACATTGCCACTTGGCCATAGGTCTAGGTCACATACCATCTGTTTTCCCACTGAGGTATTTTCAAACGACTTGACATTGACAGTTGTCTGACTGTTGTCTTTGCCATGAAGAGGCTTGTATGTGCTGCTACTTGTTGGCTGAGGGTTATAGCCTGATTTCTTATCCTCATACCTGTTATGTTTTTAAGAATTTAAGTATAAACTGACCATCTCAACTTTTTTATTCTTTGCTAGATTTTTTTTTTTTTTTTTTTGGAGACTGGACTGGCAGGTTTAATACCAGGGAGCACCATGAATAACGTTTTTGACTTTGAAGAACTCCAGACCTTTTTCCACTTTTTTCTTTAACTCTTAAAAATAATTTCGACTTTCTATAGCACTTACAAGAGCACATGCACTGAGAGTGGCTCTTCAGATTGTGATCAGGACAGGCAACATGGCACTGGCCCTCTTTGCTACATGGCTCACGTAGATGTCTGTTAGTTTATCTGGCTCAAGGCAGTATCCTCATTGGCTATTTTCATCAAGCTCAAACTGCAGTTTCTTTGCACTCTGTACTTCACAGCTCACTGTGTTCTAACTTGAATAATGACAGTGCTAACAATGGACAACATGAAAAGTATATGACAAAGTAAAAATAGCCTTAATGATCTGACATGAGGGAGTCATAATTTGTATCTTGTACAAAACACCCCCTCTTTCTGGGACAAAACAGAGAGCCTTTGCTCATTTCAGCACTCATGTCAGTCTCCAGTGTGATCATCTTTTCCTCTTTGGGCTTTCAAACAAACAGCCACAGAAAGAGAGAGAGAGGGGGCGGAGAATGATCTCTCTAGTTTAAGCCATCATTGTCTCTGTGTGCCCCGGTCTCTGGGTCCATCTGTCAGAGCTCCTCTGAGGACTGACAGCTACGTCTCCCTCTGGTGTCCTTACCTCCTCACCATGTCATTGCTGCTGATGATACTAAAGCCATTGTTCAGTCTGAAAAAGGTCTTGCCTGTACCTGTTAGAAGAGAACAGAAGATAGTGTAAGAAGACAGAGAAATATATATCATCACCAGGTAACCTCGAGAGAAACACAACACCTCTCTCTTTTTGTTTAGCTTGCCTTGTTCACTGGTTTACAGTCAAGGGCATGGGAGAAAAGACTAAATAAAATATGCTGAGAGAGTAAGGTTGTGAGGAATGGTCTATTTTCCACTAATAATGAGTTGGAGTATACAGAAAGTAGAGCAGAGCAGTGAGGAAGTACTTTTAGGGGCGAAAGCTTGTAATGTCAGCCCTGCTGAGATCCTTTCAGTTTTGAGTTATGTAAGTTTTGCCCTTTTCAGTTGAATGGCACTGTGAGACAGGTATGACATTGCGCTTTTATTCATCTAAATGAAGAAAAAAGAGCAATTGGATGAAAAATGTTTGCCATTCTTAAGAGGATAGCCAGTGCCCAAAAATATGGTGTGTTACAAATGGTGATACAAGGTAAATCAAAAATAGAGAGTTAGCATTGCATTGTTATGTGAGTTTTTAGAGCTTTATGGTTTGCTGAATGACAAGCTGCAAGACTCCCTCTATCAGTTCCATCAGCCTCAGCTGTGTGGTCAAAGTACCAGCGTTTCTGCATGGCTTGTATTAGGGCAGAAATGGGATGGAGCATGTCAGAACTACTTCATGACATCTTTCGTAGATCAAATATAATAATACTGCTAAGAGGGTCACTGACCTTGATGAATTGTACTGTTGTGCTGTTTTACAAACAGGTATAATTTCTGCCTTATGGCAATAGCTAAAAAAAACTTACATTAGCAGCGTGAAGTTTCAAAGTCACTTCTAGGGTCAAAAACATTCATAAAACATTCACAGCAGCTGACAGAGCAGGGGTGAACAACTTGGCGGAGAGCAACTGCTGCCTGTCTACAATGGCCTCTTTTCATACGGTGGAGGACTTGGTAAACAAATATCAGTTACTTTTCAATCTGATGCTACCATTATCAGATTTGTACTGAAATTACTCTTGCCTAACAAATGTCCTCTTTGACAGCACAAGATCACAATTCGTTTTCCTGTGCAGAGAAAACAATTGGGCTTAAAGGGCATGTTGCTGCCTAGTCTGTTTGGTTAGATTCATGTGAAATTTTCAGGAGCAAGCACGGCACCAGAAACCAAACTAAGGCAATTACAGATGTTTTGTCTTATGCAAACATTTCACCCCTGATGATGCAGTACGGGATTTATGCACAGGTGTAGCATGCACTAATGCTCTTTTTATGAGCTCTTTTTTCCTTGGTCAGGGACGTTGATAGAAATTCTTGGTCTACTGACACCACCATTTATATAAACATCGATACTCCCTGGCATTTTCCACCTTGTGGACAAGGTTAGGCGGTCATAAATCTACAAAGCCAACAGACAGGTACTACCAGTTACTAGCTACCTACCAAGCTATCTCCTATAAATCTGACAGGGTTGAGTGCCACTGAGGCATGGAATATGGAATAGACACCTGCTATCACAGATATATCATTTAATTGCACCCAACACAGTTCCAGAAGGCTTAACAGTGTTTGTGGTGATCTTACAATAACCCCGCGCTCTACTTACTGCTCTCGACACCAAATGCAACAAACAATACTTAAATAACCTTGTACCAACACCAAAAGGTGGTACACCATCTTAATATTAGTCATTTTATATCACAACAACATTAAGTAGCTGATGGAACAGCTGTTACTGCTTAGAACAGCTCGCTCGGCAGTTCAGCAACCAAATTACATCAGCCATAACAATAAAACCAGTTTAGTTTTAATGTTGTGGTTGATCATTTTAGAAACCTATCCTTTGCACAGTGGATTCCGAGGCAGCACTGTGGTTTTGCTATTTTAGTGTGACTTTGTAGTCTATATTGGAAATGTCCTCACCATGACAAGCAAATTGAGCATGAAGAGACATCAATGATGTACAATGTTAGGTCTCCCCTCTATTCCATTGTCACAGAACAAAAGGCAAGAGACAGTTAGCTTTTGCATCCCTGCTCCACCTGATGTCATGCCCTAAGATGTTCGCTGTAAGTACTTAAGTACTGCATTAACTCTCTTTTTCTTCTCCAAGTCTTTTTATCCTCCCTGGCCAGAAGGCTGATCTTTTGCAATCATTTTAGCTATAAAACTGGAGAATAGGTGGACCACTGAAGCAGGTTATTGAGGAAAGAGTGAGCACAAAGAGATTAGAGGAGAAAGATAATTGTGCGAAGCTTCTCCCAGAGGAACACTCACAGTCAGTAACTGCTTGTAACAAAATCTCCAATCCACCGCAGTAGAAGAAGGGCATCTGGCCGGGTCTTGACAGCTTCTCCAGCAGCTGTGGCACTGCTGTGGCCTTCCCCTCTCCCTTATCAAACTCTTGCCTCGCATTCATCTCCTGACTCTCTCTCTTCTCTTCCAAATCTACTTCAGTCAGGTATTCTGCATGGAGAAAACAAAGGAGATAAAAATATGCTCTCAGATAGAAGTAGCTCTGTATTGTGTAACTAGGTGTAAAATGCAAATGTATTACCTACACCGGCTTTATTAAAATCTAACCTATGGCAACAGAAAAAAGAGACTACAAAATACTGTACATAAGCATGATAGCCACAAAGTAAAGGAAGGTTAGGTTTTGACCAAATACTGTATATATACAGAGCACCTTTCCACAGCTTTTAGCTGTCTGCATCATTTTCAATCTGTAGACAAAAGTCTATAGCACTGGACTATAATTACACTGGGAAGAAAACAATGTATTTTTTGACTGGGCAACAGCAGAGTGACATCAAGCTTTAGGTTGTCATGAAAGCTTTGCAATTAAATGGGCTGAAGTCAGCGAGGCCACCTCACTAACAACCAACTCGACAACAACGGAGAGGCTCTCTGTGCTTTTGATAGGTCTCAGTCTAAATTCAATTTAGAAAAAAAAGACCATCTCCCATGGAAAAAAACATAGAGGAGTACCAAAACCTAAAATGGTGCGAAATGATATATGGCCAATGATGATAATTCTCCCAACAGGACTTAAATTCATCAAAGGATTCCTAACCCTGAAAAACCCTTTTTCTTTACCTTTTACCATCTTCTCCCTCCTAGGTTCAATTTCCACTATCTTTTCAAAGGAGTGTCTGGACTAAAAAAAAAGAGAGAAAAATTTGGTTAGTCACTGGTTATGTGATGTGCTTCACTGGTCTCTTCTGCACCATGGAAATCAATATAATCCTGGCCACTCAAAAAGCCTACACTTTCTCAGCAAAACAGTGTGCTATATAGAAAACTGCACATTGCAATAATTGAATTAAATGAAGATTTTTACCAGATAAAACAATGTTAAATATAATCCAATATTCCAATTTATATTGTATATTTAATTCTTTTACAGAATTTATAGAGGATTGCTGTGAGACTAGTACTGCTTGTATGCAACATGCTTATACTTCCACTACTATATTTAGAATTCTTATTAACATTGTTCTCTATGCCATTCATACCATTTTCATAATGTACCCATGGCTGCTGTAGTTACATGAGATGCAAAGTGTAGTGATCTCTATACAAGAGCAATGTGTAAAAAAAAAAACAGGTGATTAGATATAATAAGAGATAATTATACTTGCCTCATTATATTTCTTCAGTGCCAGATATGCTTTGCCCATGTGTACGTAAGCCTTTATGCACCTCTCATTACACTGATAGAGAGAAAATAATCATGGGGGAGTATTAGTTGAAGCACTTCATCAGCAGAACAACTACACAATGGTGGTTTACTGTTTCTGCATTGACAATACTAACATAATCAGAAAGAATGCTACACTGTAGAAAGCTTGGTACGTGTTATAGTGAAATGATTACAGAAAATCATTTGATCTCTAGAGCATATTTCTCATTCAAAACTGGCGAAAGAGCTTTGCAATGTAAACCTGCATTTAGCTTGAGGCAACATAACTCCAAAGAAATTACCAAATTAAGGGCACCTCTGAGACTCTATTCATTTTTATGCACTTGAATGTTCTCTTCTCTTCATTCTCTTGAATGTTCTCTTCTACACATTGTTCACAGTCTTCTCTTCAGAGAACATTTTTTTGCACTGCTTTTGACCCGTATCCTGAACCTATTACTGTTTGTTTGAGTGCGGTACAGGACAAAGCATTGCCCACTGTTAACCTATCCACCCCTGTTCCCTAGCACACATATCTCCTCTGAGCTCCATGGTTCACAAAGAATGGTGCCTAAGACAACACTACATTACAAATGAGGCAGAACCTGACCCATTCACAGCCAGGCCTTACCTTCAGGGCCCATTCGCAGTCACTGATGGCCTCCTTGTACTTTCCCAGCTTGATGTAGGCCTAAGTAGATTCAAACATTGGACAGCAACTGGTAACTGGGCATCAATAAATAATAAATAAATCTGGCCTCACAAAGTAACAAATGTAATTAGTAGTGTAATGCATTGTTTGGATGATGATATGCCACAGAGCAGGTTTTCAAGATGATTCGTCTTTGAAAGGGTACATACTGATTGTTCAATTAACTTTAGTGCACTTGGACATAATTATATTGAAATTAAAATACATGATTTAGACCTCTGTGAGGTCCAAGGTTTCTTCGTTAAATCATAATGATCAGCACAAAACAGCAGCTCGTAGAAAACACTTTTTCTTAGAAAATACTAGCATAGTAAAACAGTTAAAGGATGGAAAACATATTCACTTGTGCTCGGTTGGTGTACAGTGGCTGCATGTCCCGTAGTTCAGCCAAGCCATCACTGTAATACTTCACTGCAGTTTCATAGTCTTCTTTTGAATAAGCTTCATTCCCCTTGTCTTTGAGTGCTGCAGTGATACATTACAACATTTAAATTACAGCAAACTATTCACCTCCGACAGCATCTTTAAGGAACACACTTACCAACTGCCTTTTTCTCTTTAGCAATTCGCTTTATTCTCCTGTCTTCAGCATCTCTCTCCATTATCTTCATGAAACCCTCTGGTTAAAAAGAAACACAAAACCTCTTAAGCATGAGTGCTAGGAATAGGATGAAATTGATGAAATTTCACCTTGCATCTGAATTTTGACTTTAAGTTGCAGTTGAATTTTGACAGATATTGCACTAAGTCCAATGTAACAGTATCAACTGGGAGTAACAGTTTCTCTGTTTCCGCTGTGTCAAGCACAGAATTACTTTTTCTTGCTCCCTTTGTAAAGTAAATGTATCATGTGTTAACTTCAGTGTTGGTGATTTCACACGTATGTGTGAAAGGTTCACAAGCTTGCAGACTTATTGATGAGTTTTTTTTACCTCAGGTAGAAATGAAAATAAATGTTGATTTGACAAAAAGTTCTGTTGAATGGAATACCACATTCAAGGTGCTGGGTCAAGCAGGATGTGTATACAAGATACTTTTTTTTAAAGATGTTGTGCACTGATGGTCTAAACAGTAAATACATGTTTCCTATCCATTAAGCATTGTAACGGGCCTCTAGACAAAGGAACCAACAAAAACACATCCATCATGTCCAGTCATTCATAGCCACTAATCCACTGAGCGCACTCCGCAACATGGCACAGTGGCGGTTTGATAAAGGTGTGAGGAGTTCACTTCACACTCTTACCAAAACCTCTGCTGACTACATTGACAACAATAGTACAAAATGAGGGGGCATCTGAACTGGTCTGAGCAGGTAAGTGGAAGATAGCACAATACATGTTCAGGTTTCTTTATTCTCAAGGACACACCTTGTACTGCATCTGTCTTCTCACTATAGTGCATGGTGAGTCACAGACCTGCCAAACAGGCGCAGTTGATTAAAAAACCAATGTCAACATCTGCAATAAACTTCAATGACAACATAAAAATAGGCCCGAGAAACTACTTCCCTACACTAATCCTATGTAGCACAGGGAACGTCTAAAAACAACAATAACAAATCGGCTACAGATTATACTCATGGACTGTTCAAAACGTAGTGCAGTGACTGACGTAAGTCAGGACAGGGTGCTTCATAGTCAAGGCTGTTGATATTCACACCGACTGCTGCAACCCCAAGTGAAACAGACTGCATCTTTTACAGCTGTGTTTGCTCAGGCAGACCACTGTCTTAGAAAACAAAGCAGCGTAGTGAAGCACATCAATCAGCAAAAAACATTTTTGCTAAACATAGCCATTTTTGAATATATTTTTTGTGATTACACCTTTTAAGTAGTTCATTGTCTTAATTTATGTTTGGAAAATTTGATATATAAATTTTTAGTTTTCTTTTTTTTTTTTGTTCAGCTTTGATGAACCTTTTTTTTTACCATGCACACTGAGGACATATAAGTGTGGTTAGATAATGTTTCAATTAATTGCAAGGGACAACCACAGAAAGATTTATTTTCATTGTCACTCACCTGGACTTTCATTCTGTGGACTCTGTAAAAGGGGGGAAAAAATCATCAGAAGAACGTTAAGAAAAATGTCCCTTCCTATTCCCTTCCACCACTTTGTGTGCATCATGTTGTCCTTCTTACAGGACAAGAAGGGACAAAGTAGACAACACAACAAGGAGTTGCTGGTTTTTGCTTGAGGGACAGAGACAGCAAGAGAGACAGAGAGAGACAAAAAGATGCAGAATGTGTGAGAAAGACTAAGACAGACAGAGAGCGAGAGCATGCGTGCAACTGTGTGCATATGACTTTGTGTGCATGTCTTTACAAAGGAAGGCTGGAGTGGTGGGTTTGCGTTGATTGTAGTCTTGTCGACTTTTGCCCTGCAGGGCTCATCCAAAGCAGCAATGTAGCAATCAGCTTCCTCCATCGCCTTTTGCTGGACTTTGACATCAGAGGACCTAAGATCATTCACTAGTTCACCTGAAAAGAATTAGTGATTTATTGAACTATCTTGAACTAAAAAATGCATGACAAAGAAAAGAATTGAAATGACAAAAGCGATATATATAGCCATATGGAGAAACAATGCCCGACTTATCTGAGCTAATAATGAAGCTAATAATGTCACAAATTTTTAACTATTTAGCCTTGACTTAAGTAGTTCGCTAACACAGACGAACCTTCATCTGCCTGTTTATCCAACGCTGGATAACTAATACGTTACACAGCGATATTACTCACTTATTGTGTCAACATTGCTCAAAAAGCTCTCGAAGTCTTCAAGTTTCTCCATCATGCGTTGGCCCTTGCAAGCTTGCTTTTATTATTTAATAAGCTAAGTGGCTCTGTGTTCTGTTAGCTAACGCTGAGTTTACCCACAGAAGTCTCAGCGTTCAGTTACCATAGTGACGTGATGCCTTCGGGGCCGCTCGTAAGCCCCGGGACTAAAGGTTTCAGTGCTCCGTAGAAGCTAACCAAGAACAGATGAAGTTGTTTGTTTGTTTTTTGTTTGCTTGTTTGTTTTTTGTTTTTGCTTTTTTTTTTTAACTACTCAGGATTTGCACGCGCAGAACAAAGACTGTTCAAAATATTGTGATATGAAATAAACTGAACACCTTTATCAGCTTCTCACCGTCATTTATTTTAAATACCGGCTGCTATCTTCTGTTTCCTTAATATCATGTATTCCT
The DNA here is from genome assembly GCA_037833715.1 of Toxotes lorentzi. Lineage (NCBI taxonomy): Eukaryota > Metazoa > Chordata > Actinopteri > Toxotidae > Toxotes > Toxotes lorentzi. Next base: position 11,576,368 of record JBBMJY010000026.1, on the reverse strand, counting down.
ATTAGGAAAATGCATTATTTTTCACTCGTGTATCAGGTTATCATAAATGCACTATCAAACAAGTATACACCTTTGTTTCTGTATCTACATAACTGTGATCTTAAAATAAAAAAGCAATTGAAGGCAGCACTGTTCATCCTGAATGTCAGTGGTCAAGTTTCTTTTTTTTTTTCTTTTTTTTTTTTTTTTGCCTCCATCCAAAACAGACTAACTGTCAAAATTATAATTTAATTTTAGTAATTTGTTTTTATGCATCAGCATAAATAATTTTGTGACTACTATTACTCTTTAACATTTTCTTCCTTAGATTATAAAGTGCTTCATGGACCTCCTATTCCTGCACATGTATTCTGTGCATCCCTACTGTATTATAAGTTTAATGCAGAGAGGGAAAAAATTGTTTTCTGTAGATCTCCTCAGTACTTCAGTGAGCCTGCTTTTAGGGTGCCTCTTGATATGAGAGCACCTTTAACTCCCGCCTCACTTTGTCGCAGCAATAGATCAACACTGCCTCCCTGTGGTTAAAGACGCTAAAAGAGACACAGCTATGCAAACACAAATTACCTGACTCTCATTGTATAATATAAATGAACATTCAGTGTTGCCATGAGTCTGGAAAGGAGTAAGAGGTGACTTATCTTCATAATAAAATGTACATTTATACAGAGGTTATAATATAGCCACAAAATGAATGATGTGTAAATCCTGTGTTTCCTTTCGCCACGTGGTCACTCATGGTAGGAATGGGGTATCTCTCTTTAGGATTTTTTTTTTTTTTCAACCATAAGTGAAACTTTTTATGATCACCCCCTAAGTGGGCTACTTTTAGACTTTTGGATATACTCAGTTTTGGACTTCTGAGTAAACTTTTATGTACTGTGTTTGGACTAACTATTGAGATCCAGCCCTTCTTTTGAGTTCGGTTGAATTTGTTTTTCGACTGTTGAAAAATTTGGCTTGGTTACTTGAACCTTGTTAGTAGCTTCCTATTTCAGTTTATTGTCATGTTTTCTTGAGTTTTGTTGATATTTTTTTGTGTTTAGTGTGAGCCCTGCTACTTGTGTTTCTGTTTGGTTCTACATTTCCTGTTTTATTTTGATGTCAGCCCTTGTGTATCAGTCTACTTCCTGTCTTTGTCTAGTTTCCCACCTTTGTGATTGTCTGCCCCACCCTAATATGATTCACCTGTTACCCATAACACCTGTGCATATAAGTCTCATTGTTTCCTTGTCTGTTTGTCTGTGGTTGTGCTCCAGTTTGTTCCAGTTGTCTTGCCTGTGTTTGTTCTCCTTAGTTTGTTCCCTTTAGTTTTTTCTTGTGGTCATGTTTGTATGTGTGCACCCATCTGAGTCTGCACCTGAGATCCTACCTGTATATGCTCCTGGTTTTTGTCACCTGTGTTTGAGCCTCATGTTACCTTCTGGGCTTACCTGTGTTGCTGGGTTCACCCAGGAAGATTTCCTGGTGGGGTTTTTTTTTATTGTTTTGTTTTTTGTGAGTTGGTGTTCTGAAGTTTTTTTTTCCTTCATGGATGATTTTCAGTTGACTGAGTTTTGTTTTACTGACCCTGGACTTTAAGCCAGTGATTTTATGTTAAATAAGGGACATTATGACTAATCTGTCTGCCCTGGGTGTCTGCGTTTTGGTCCTTCCCTTGTGTTCTTGGCTGCAGCAGTCACAACAAAACTCACCTGGGAGTGTTTCTGTAATTGCCTGTTTAACCATTTGATTTTAAGTCATAAACTTGACTTAATATGAATCCTCCATATTAATGGATACAAGTTTGTGATGCAGTATTATTCAGCTGTTGGATAAGGACAGATTGTACCAACTTATTTCTGGTGCGAAACATGGATGTTCTTAGCTGGAAAATAACATGAGGCAACATCACTTTGCACAGCTGGGTTTCATGAAGTGGACCAAAAATGAATGGGAGTGTTGACCTTGTGTTGAGGCCGAGTGTTGACCCCCTCCTTTCAGAGCCACAGCTACATCCCAGTCAACAACAGCCACAGACAGTGAGGCTATTTATCCTCACTTGCACAAAGCAAACAAGGCTTAAAAACATTCCAGGGGCACCACAGTGATCATCCTCACTTCCCATTCACTTGGATCTTGTTGTTCAAAATAATAAAATGTAACATTAGTTGCAGCATCAGTTTGAACGTTTCAGAGGTTAATTGAAAGACTACTGTGCTCAAATCTCACACATTCCACAGTGACAGGCTTTCAAAGTCTTTAAATAGCAGGCTGGAAAGTTTTCCAGAACCCGAGACTTCAAAGGTCAAGAGCGATCACAGCCAGAGACTTAGAAAAAAAGGTCTTAACAATGATGAGAACTCAAACGTCAAATCAAACACGTGCAGACAAAATGCAACTTGTAAATGTGAAGTACATAACTGTTTTCAAAATAATGCTGGCCTGTAGAATTCAATGTCCTGCTGCTGTTTATTCACTGTTTGCCAGAATAATTACCAAATTTAATTGTAAATTTAACAGCTGCTGAGGAAAAAAATAAACTCTGCTACACTGAAGAGTGTATGGACTGAAGAGGGACAGAATGTAGGAGTTCAGTGACGTCTTGCAGGCAGGGGATTTTATGTGGCCAGCTGCTATAGATGCCACAGTGTCGCGTCTCAGAGGATGACTTATACTGGAAGCACAATGCTGTCATTGATTAAATGTTCTCCTCTTTATCTGCCTTTGCACAAAAAATCTGCTCGTTGCTCCAGTCCTTCTTCTGAGGTTATCACAAAAGATGAACCCCACTTCAAAACTGCACGGCAAGCTACGCATTTGTTTCTAGTTAGGCTTTGCTGTTTTAAAACTTTTTACCATGGTAAGTCCAGCATTAGTTGTTGGACAATACTGATCCCTGATGTAGCTGATCCGTCTGTTTGCTGTCCTCTGAATTTAGGACATCTTGGTACCAGAAGTTCACCTAAAGAGAAAGAACTGGTATATATATTGAACAAATTTAAAACAAATAACCAAAAAAGCATTGTAACAAAGACAAAAACAAGCAAGCAAATGCAAGAAAAAACATCAAAATATAAACTAGACATGGAATGATTGTATTGGCAAAATCTCAAGTCAATTCAGAGACATATTTCAGAAAAGACTGCAATGAATGAGACAATATATTAAACATCATACTTGGGCTTACAAGGGTTATGTTTAAACTACTGGAATCAGACAGCAAAGTGTAAAATGGGAAAAGCAATAAGGAACTCTCTTGGAATCAAATACATTACAGCAAGACCTTGAACCACATGAGAGGTATTGTATGCCAAACCCTGCTTCAGCCCCATGAATGTAAACATTTAACTGCTGAAGCCTACTATTTGTTGTTCAGATATTACATTGCACGTATGATTTACTAGCACTAAAGCTGAGGCGTGATAAATGTTGTGATCAAGGTTCCACTGCCATTAACTGGTGATACCAGATGCACAGTCAGTCGTCTGTGCCCACTCAGGAGAATGCTGCTGTGGTGTACTCCAGCACGTGCCTATTGTAATGCAATCAAATATTAGTTTTGTGAGACAGCTTACCTATCAAATTATTCTTCATTGTGAAGTTATATTCAACCAGAGTAGTATTCATGGTGCTTGTTCCTTATGTATAAGGAACTAAAATGTTCTGTTGTGTGGTACAAATCTAAATTACAAAATGTATTTTCTCATGAACTACAGCGGATCACTCTGTGTGAAACTAAAGATTAAAATCTCTATTTGCACAGTTACATTCTGGTACATTACAATTAACTACATAAACAGGCTGGATTAAAGGTCTCAGTGGAAAGAAAATAGCTTTTTTTGTTATGTAATTTAAGTGAGATTAAAATTGAAGTCCATTTTGTGTTTGGGATTTTAGGGCTACACTTTTTAATGGAAATGTCCTTGTTTTTTTTGTTTTTTTTGCAGGTAAAAGTTATGTTCTGTAGTGTTTAAGTGTTTCACCACTGCAACAGTTTTTTGGGGGGGGGTTTTTTGTTTGTTTTTTGGTGTCTTTTACGTCCACGTGGACTGAACACCTGTATGTGCATAACACAATAAATAACATTATGAACTAACCAACTAACTAAAGTGTATCTGCTGAAAAAAAGTAACTGAACTGAGTAACCATATGTTAAATCAAAAATAAAATGTAGAATTCAGCCAATGAGTAATATGAGAAATTTCTGGCTCCATCATGAAGTCTGCTCTGTCTACCCCACCCAGTAAAGCCCAAATCATAAGAAACAAAAGCCTTTTTTTCCTCTGCACTGCTTTCACTGTTAGTCTTACACAGCCCCCTTAAACCACACCCATGAAGGATAAAAGTGTGGGTTGCAACCCCCACCAGTCATTGGACCCAGACACTGAGCAATAAAGTGTAATTCCCATCCGTTTAAAGTGAGACAGAGAGCCACTATGGAAGGAGGCCAAACCCACTCTGCCGTTCCATCCCACCTTGGATGGTCCATCTTCAACACTTTGTGCTGTTGTCTGCCTCTTGGGATTGCTGCTATTGTCTGCTCCTGCAGGGTAGGTTACTATACCTGACTATCAAACTTTTTTTAATCTTCTTTTGTTGCTTTATTCTCTTATGTTCTAAGAGATGTCCTAAAACCAAAAACCAGACAAACAATCTTTAGTGTTTAAAAACATTGTAAAACTGAATCTGAATTTGACAACTAATTCAGATCTTTTTTTTTTTCTTTTTTTTTTTTTTGCAAAGGTTCAAACTGCTAATGCTGTTGGAGAATCAGCCTTGGCTGCTGAGGCATCAAGGACAGCCAAGATCCTAAACATCATCGGGCTTGTTTGTGGAATAATTTTGATCACCATTGTGATCGCTGTCAAAGTCACTCAGATGCAAAAAAATTGAAGGCAGAAGCCAGTTTTTCTCATGAGAGTTGATGGAATCTCAGCATAGCTTTTGTTCATATGGACTTCCACCCCTCCACACATTGGACCGCTAAAAAGAAGCAGATGTCTATATATGCTTGCACGCACTGCCTGTACACATATGTTTGTCTGTGTACCTCTATTAATCATTCACCCACAAAAATATCCAAGGATTGTCATTATAATGATTGAGGCCAAAAATATGTATGATTTTGATAAGGAGAAAGCTGTTTCTGATTTGCAATGGAATTACTGTTTTGTTGCAAAAAAATAAACCGTGCAAAGTGACTTTTTTGTGATCAGTGATTACGAGATCTAAAGAAATGTGAGAAATAAGGTTCACTGAGGAGGAAAAAAAAAGAAAAAAAACAGCTAGGCATTTAAATGTAGGGCTGAGCTGAATAGTAAACATTATGATGAAACTAGAACATTTTTAAGGGAAGAAAATATGTTTTGAATTTGACGGCAAATAGGTTTAGGGTTATATTAATGGGTAGCATTATGGTCTCTTTCTGAAATCCAAAACAATGAAAAATATAACAGTGGGTAAGTATAGGTTTTAAGGATTTAGTCAACATTCCTAGTAAACTCTGTATATTTCCTCTAATTATCTAATAGTAATCTAGTTTCTGCACACTCTCACTGTAATTGCCTTTCTGTTAAACACTTCCAGATGCACAACTCCCCTGAACTGATGGAAAACATAGGATTTTTCCAGAGAAGGCGGTCTCTACAGATGTTTACCACATCTGGTCCTCGCCTTTCTCTGTAGCCTCAGAGCTCCTCTCTTGCAAAAGTCCTTCAAGATGGGAGAACAGAGACGTTTCTCTGTGCCTCTTCCGAAGTTCTTCAACTTCCTGTTCCCATAATCGCAAACAGACACACAACAACAAACATGAAAGGTAGCTCTGGTTACTCTGTGACTCACAAATCCAGCCAAATAAAATAACGAACAGTCATGCTTCTACAGCTAACGTGGAACATGTCATAGAAAATTATCATAGTTAGTGGAAATATTCAGTTCTTACATCTTCTGACAGCAATCCTCTGCTTGGTTTCTGCAGCCTGTCGAGCAAAAAGGCAGCACGAGACTCTAACAGAGTCCCATGTATGTTTCCTAAAGGGGCCCCCTGGTCTTGAAGACACAAACTGGTTCCCTGTACAGAAGGAGTCATGGCCAGTCTGGCCTGAAACAGCTCCCCCAGGCATGCCTGCAGTACCTGTGATTTATTAATTAAACAAAACAGCAAAGTTTCAATTAATGTCATACTGGTCAAAGTCATCCAATGGTAAACCCTTAACAAAACCTTCAATTTCAAAATTCTGATTTATTCAAAGCAAAATTTGAAATCAAATTATACTCTATTTTCCCAAACAGTTAATGAATCATTCACACGTTGAGTGCTTGTCTGTACCTTGAAGAAAAGCCTCTGGAAGGCAGGACTGGAGTCAGAGCTCATGTCTTTAATTTTGACATGGGACAGACAGTGGAGCAGCAGCAGAGAGAATCCTCCGACTGAGTGGAGCCTCTGGCGACGGACAAAGAGCGTCTCCTCTGCCTCCTGTCAACAGAGCAGTCATTCACATGCATCTGAGAGTTATTCTGAGGAACACACTGCAGACGTACAAAGACATGTACATGTATTATTCATTCACAAAAAGTATGCATGGCTTCACATTGCATTACACATACAATACAATGTTGTGTGTCTTGCTATTTTGAAGGAAATTAAAGGATTGCGATTAAAGTCTAGTTTTATCATCAGCTGTAATATACAAATGAGGAAAAGCAACAAATGGCTGCCCTCAAGCTATCAACCTGATGAGATTCTTACCACAGCATAGCAACTAAGACCGAATATGGGATGAAACTGCTTGTGTCCATTTGCAAATGCCAAATGCACATTAGAGCAATCTATGTGCCATACTTCATACTCTTAATTTAAAGCATGTGTTTGCCTGGTCATTACATGAAATGGTTGCTCACAGTCTGCAGTTGGTTTCCTCTTTCACTTAGGAAGTGCGGATCTCACTGAACTCTGGAGGAATTTGAAAGAGTAAAACCTAACCCAGAAACAAGCTTTATAACCCTGTGCTCATGCAGGGAACCTGAAGGTCGTGGAAATGCTGGTTCTTTACCAATTTGAGGGGTCTTTTTGTGTGACCTCTCTCTGTTCCCTAATTTTCTCCTTTAACAAAGTTCCCTGCAGTATTTTTGGTTTGGTTTGGTTTGGTCTCAAGTCTCATTTACAGAGTTATATAAAGACATATACATAACATAAGACTCATACAAAGACATAACTGAACAACTGCACTGGTACTGGAAAACATAAAGAAGAGTTCAAATTACACTTTCACAGACAGCTCTAAGTTTACCTGATAAAAGAAGGAATTTCTAAAGGCATTGTTCAAGTAGTTGTTGTTTGGGAGACTAGCAGCTATCTGAAGTGAAATGGTGGGAGTCTGTTGGAAAAGAAAGTAACAATGCAATGCAATTTAATTAAAATATGCCAAGTGAACCTTAGCTCACAGTAAAAATGAAAAACATACACACCAAACATATTTATGTGTGTGTGTTTAGTGTGTGTGTGTGTGTGTGTGTGTGTGTGTGTGTGTGTGTGTGTGTGTGTGAGCGTGCGTGCGTGCGTGCGTGCGTGCGTGCGTGTGTGTGTGTGTGCGTGCGTGTGTGTGCAGCCAAATATATCTAGACACTAAAATAACAAACAAGAATTAATAAATAAATATGTTCATTGCATGAAAAGACATCAAGAAAGCACAACAAGATGTGATTTAAGGATTGATATCAGCCAGAATTCTTCAGGAAGGTCAGTCTAAAGCCCCAGAGCTCTCACACCAAAGGCCAGGTCAACTTTGTTCTTTTGGGATACAGTGGTTCAAAGCTTTCCTGCCTGATTACTTCAGCCTACACCGAGGCTCACAAGAAATTAACATTTAAAAGATAGCTTGGGGCCAGGCCACTCAAAGCCTGAAAATCAAAGAGTAAACGCAATAAAAAATGAATAGGCAACAAGGTTAAAAAGTAAGAGTGAAACTTTGGCACCAACCAGTTTTAGATTATGCAAAGTGTTCATCAGGAATAGCCCGTGCTGGTAGACCAGGAACTCTCTGGGGTTAAGGACTGATGGGTCCAAAGGGATCAGCTGTCCCTCACATTCCCACTGAGCATCAAGGACATCTATGAAACTCTTGCCTCTGTCTGGACAAAACACAGTGCACAACAATTGCCAGGAGCTGTACTTTCTGTTTTGTCATGGCACCATTTTGAATGACATCCAGCGTGATTTGTGTAGAATCTGCTGCTGTGTAACTGAGCTACAGAATGTTAACTTGTCCAAATAAAGCTAACTTTAGCTTTGTTTGCCCTTGCAACAGCTGCAAACAATCAACACTACCATCAAAACATTTTCAAGACATTTCACTTTACACCACAAATGTCAAACTCACAGTGGCACCAGAGTAAAAGTCAGGGGGTCACCAAAGTCAGCAGGATTCATGCTCTGAGGGTTGTGAATATCTGTCCAAAAGTGCATGGCAATCTATCCGCTTTTTGCTGAGACCTTTCAGAGACAGGCCGATTTTGCCATCCCTAGAGTCACACTGCAAGAATGGCTAGTAAAACAACAACTTTTACTTCATAGTCACAGCAGGATCAATTTTTTTCCACATTATTTGGCAGTGCCTCACAAAGACAGATCCACTGAAAGTTAATTACACCCTGAGTCCCTGAAGCCAAACAAACTAGCATATGCTTCAACTCTTGAGGTTCAGAAAACACCAACCTCCTGGGCCTCATCAAGGCTGTGGAGAACAAGAGAAAACACGTGTGTAAACCATCACATAATGAAACCCTTATTCAGTATTCTTAAATATTTAAAAAGATACTCTCAGAGAAATCAAGCCTTTGTTCAAGTTTTCTCCTGGTATGTTTGATTTGATTAGAAAAAGTCTCTGAGGAGTGTGTAAAGCTTGATGGTCTATGAGTACCTGATGATCACATGGTCACTACAGTAACTTCAGTTTTTTGTTTGTGTTGCTAGTGTTTTTCCCCTTCCCTTGTGAGTCCTGTCTTCCTGTGTCTGTCTCTCTCTGTATGTAGGAGGGGTAATTGATACCTTCCTGGCGGAGTGATTCAGCTCTCCTTGCACAGTGTTGACTGCTCATTGCACACCACTTTCTGGAGGCCAAGACGCCATCTTATACAAAAAATGGTTACATGTGCTCCACCACTGATGGACTAAGTGTGTAAATCTTGGAGGGGTCTATGTTGAAAAATAAATGTGCTAGGTTTCCCTCCTTCTACCTTAGACTCCGTACTTATAGACTACCCCTCTTATGTGTGTGTATGTTTGTCTGTGCTGTGGGCGTGGTGCTCCTCACTCTTCACTGGCAGTCTGATTGCCAATCTGTGTAAAACCTGCCATCCATCAACTCATCAGCCCAGCAGTATATCTACCCAGGTTCTCCATCCACTGTTCACCAGATAATTGCTTCAGCCTGTTGTTAACAGTGCTTTTGCCTACTTAGAATAGTGTCTTTTCCATTTGTGTGTTTGCTCATTACTCATGCTTACCTCTTTGTCTGCTCAACTTTCTGTCTGCCTCACTAACCAGCTCACCTTTCCAAGGCCAGCTAACCTCCAACGACCTCCTGCTTCTCCCAATTCCCTGCTTTGCCTGTCACCACCTCTGCCTTCACTTCTCCACTCTGCTCAGCTCTGCTGTCGGCCATTTCTCTTCACCCTCTCACTCACCTGCTGAAACCCTCATTTGCCCAGTCACCATCCATCCCTTTGCAATAAATCTTTATTGGAATGATCTTTATTTTGACTTTATGCTCTGCATTTGGGTTCACCAGTATTACATAACAGGTGATTATGCTGTTTGCATGTGTCATATGTGTTTGTGCAGGTACAAATGTGCATATATGTGAATTTTTGCATGAAGTTGGTATGTGTAGGCTCATGAGTTAGTTAAAAACGGGCAACCCCAAATGTATCTGGCCTACCAGTGATGTCTCCTCTAAGAACCCCTGCCCCATAGGCCCAGCCCTTCAGCTGTAGCTCCACTGTCTTCAGCAGCTGAAAGAGAGGAGAGAGCTCCAGCAGCTTGGTCCACTCCTTCTCTGAGGAATAAAAGCCACATGAATGGATAATGTTAAAGCAACACATCACATGTCACATGCTCTAACTATGCATTTTATTACATCATGATGTTACCTGGAAATGTGGGCACAGAGATATGTGTAGGCTGAGCAGACTCTTTCATGGGCTGGCTCTCTGTGAGCAAACCAAGATTAAAATGACTCATTATCATTAAGGGAATATTTTCAGAAATATTCTTATTCATCTTTTTTTTAAATAAGGAAATCCCTTCTGGTATCTATTTGAGTGGTGTCTATGTTCTCATTTAAATCTTGGCAAGAAAGAGAATGAGAATTTTTTTTTAAATGTCAAACTATTCTTTAAGAGGTGTACACCAGGAATTATGAATACTTAAATTTCCTCTATATGTAGATCTTTGTATGGATGTGTGAGTATCTGTGTGTCCTTTCCCATAAGTTTGTTACCAGAATTTAGTAGAGAATGTGCAGAGCAGCACAAGACAACACAGGAAGTAAGTTTTGCATTCTGAACTATAATTTCTCCCCCTCGCCTCACCCTGGGAGTGAATGCCTGAAGATGCAGTGTGTCTTTGTGAGTTGTGCGTTGGTTCTGTGGTGGACAGTAGACCAGTCTCCTGGGAATGAGGTAGATTAACAGGTTCCCTCAGAGACTGGGTAGAGTTTCCTTTGGAAACACAAATTGTTAGAGATCCTGTAAACACTGTAAACCAGTAATAGTAACAGCAACAGCAACATTGTTTTCAACACTTGTCAGTGATCATCAGTTAATCATGTGATACGTCACTGATCTCTTACCTCCTTCCACTCCATCTCAAATCTCTAGAGACATTAAGGAATCAGAACACAGAGAAACAGAACAACATCCTGGAGCTATAACAAATTTAATTTTTTTTACTCCAGGACACATCAACAAGGGGAATTTGTACCAACACAGTGGCTGTTTCCCTTCTCACTGCTCTACCCTGCTGTATTTAGACAATCAACTTACTTCACAATATTTCTAGGCACTCTGTGTGTGTACACTCTTTCTACACACATATACAAGCATGTTATCAGAAGGCTTGAGTGGCTTAAAAGCACTTACCTTTCACCACAGGCACGGAGGCTGTCCATACTCTAGAGGCTATCTCCAACCCATATGCCTGCTTTGCTGACAAACCTGAAACATGTCAGAAGTCAAACTTCAAGAACAAGCCTGGCAATTTCAAATTGAACTGCATATAGGCAACTTGTTTTAAAAGATTTTCATGGGATTTGTTGACAATAAGAAAAACACAGAATAACACTAGCCTTATTGTTTAACCACAACACCAGAATGTGTGGGGAAAGTGTAGATAATGGCCTTATGTGGCCTGCACTGGAGCATTTTCAAAGACTGCATGCCGAAATACTTCAAACCCACAAATCTAATGACACAGAGAGAAGCACATATTTGTATTTGTATAGCTGCAAAATGATGCCATTGTTCATTGAGGACTGGTGCTTTCTCTAGAACAATATGTACTATATATCTAAATGTGTACCTCCTATCATGTATTCACATCCCTATAATGTAGTATGTATAGTACCCCTATCCAGTACTGATACATTACCTGAGATGTGCTGATTACAGACATTGGGTGAAAAACTGGCAGAATGTTTATCTTCCAGCAGCTGGTTCAGTCTCTCCAGCAGAGGCAGAGCCTTCTGCTGAATCAAGCCCATGACCTTCACAGCCTGCCTCTGCCCAAGGCACTGGGTGAGACCATATTCCTTGTACCAAAAGTTCCTGCATAGCACAGCCTAGATGATCATGAACAGGAAAGTAGTTCAAAATAACAGTGGGATGAACAGAGATAAACAAAACAAATATTTTGATAGTTCTCTAGAATAATTATGTAGTTTAGCACAATTCACTCTGACTGTTCAGCTTAGGTTTAAACAATCTTAATGGCAAGGGTTGATGAAGAAAAACAGAATATATCCAACTTCACCCATACTCCTACATCATATTTTTAGCTTTATTTATATTCAGTGCCATTTATTGAGTGTGTCCGTGTGTGTTTTGACCTGAGCAGTGTCGGCACGAAGCTGAGAAAGGAGTCTGACAAAGTGCAGCGAGGTAAGAGCAGCCTCCATCTCTGTCTGTCTGGAACAACAATGCTCCCACAATTCTCTCTGTCTCAGCTCTCGGTCCTGGATGACAAATAAACACAGGCTTGTAGAAGAAGAGGCATAAAGTCTTATTTACATTTAGACAACAATGTGATGGTGTGCATCTCACAGCACAGAGCTGACATCAAAGTTCAATTACTAGGCTTTCCAAAGATCCCTATTGTATCATGAGTCACATATATATTTGGCATAGGTGCCCTGAGAGGGAAATAAAAATCTGACATGACTGTGTCAACTTAAAAATGAAGCTAGAGGGCCACTGATAAACCACAAAGCCATTTTTCTCACCATAACATGCAGGGCTGTAGCCCAGTCTCCTCCTTGTGCTGTCCACTTTTCTTGTTCTTGTTGCAGCTGCTCCATACACACATCTACCTTTTCAAGGCCTGACATGAGCTCTGAGTGCCAAACACCTTGCTGATCCCACTCCTCCTCATCACCTATATACGCAGACAGAGACGCACAAAGACAAGCTGCCAACACAAATAATATATTGAACATTGAAATTATGTTGGTCACTGTAAAACTGTAGGGTGCGATATGAGATACTGGCATGAAATGTCTCGCTTTTGGAAAGCAATGAATATAACCACAGTGCTATGGCCATGACTGTCATTTCATTCATGTTCTTCATTCTGCCAGCTTGCCAGCCAATGTACCCAGTGTGAGGATGTGTAAAACATGTGGAGGCAGGACCAGAGCCAAGTGGGAGTGCTGAGCTGCTCTCCTCTGGGCCTCAGCCTGCGACATATCCTGAAGCTCTGCGGCAGCTTCCCTCAGCTGTCTGCCAGACCACTGGACCTGCTGCGGAGTACACTCTTACACTTGGGACACGAAAATTGGAGGCACAATTTTGCATACTGAGACACAAAAATACACATCCACACACACATACTCAGTTCAAGAAACAAAGGTATGGGAAACGCACATGCACACACTCATACACAGAGATAGTCACGATGCTGTTTGCTTAGCTGTGCCTCTAAAGCCTAACCACTAACTTGCTTACTTGCAGTGCACAGCAGGATATGAAAATCTTCCCCTGAATTACTTTCCTATGCTGTTTGCCCCCAGATTCACATATCCCCTTACTCGTTTCCATATGCTCAAAAGGTTCAACCCCTTTGAATTTGTCCTCCTATACTCAGAAGTCAGGCTATGTACAATATTTAAAACCAAAACAGCAAACATCCCCTGCTGACCTGAGAAGGGTTAACTTCTGTGATTCTAAAGAAACACTGGAGAAGAGCAGAGTCCAGATCAGAGAGAAGATGTTCCTCCCGCTGCCTCTGATGCTGCCAGTAAGTGTTTCGTGCACACACCTCTCTCTGCAGCACCTCTACCTGGCATACAATGACAACAACAGGAAAAACATCAGAGTTTCTAAATTCCATCTCAGTAAATTTAACGAGACTGCAATTAGTTTCATCAAGTGCACTAAACTCCCTCCAGTGGAAATCAGTGGAAATCATTAGGATGTTTTAAAAAAAAAAAAAAAAAGAAAGAAACAAACAAATTGAAAGTTGAATCACTTTCATTCTCCATGGTCACATTAAAGATTTTTTTTGTGAGAAAGCATTTATGGATACATCTCCCACCTGCACACTATCAGTTTGATCTGCCATCGTTAACCAGTAGGAAGCTGTAATAGGTAATATGTTTTTTCTGGACACATCCAGCCTGGCTCCAACCACTGGGGCCAACACCCCTGTCACTGGGTCAACAGTCTGAGATCCATAGCGGATGGCCACTAGGCCTGTGAAGCATAAACACAGAAAAGGATACAACCTGTTTTGTTCTGTATTGATTAATAGAATTTAAAAGTGGATGAGATAAAGTGTGTCAGGTCAACAATGACATGCAATAGCTCGATTTTCACAGTACCTTTTCCATCAGGGTCCTCCATCGTCCCTGCCAAGGGTATTGTAATCCCTGACATAAGGTCAGTCTGACACCCCAGCACAGGCACACTGAGACCAGATCCCATGGGATCAGGGTACTCCATCCCCAGAAGTGCTGGTACACACATATCAGAGCCTGAGAGAGGCATTTCTCCTGGTTTGAACAGCACAGAAAAGGTTAGAGAGTTAGAGTGGAACAGCTAAAGTATGATACAGTTAATATTTATTTACCAAAGAATTCTTGGACGTTTTTATGTCTCTAGCAAGTTAGAGAGAAGCAGAATTAGGTCAAGAAGACAGATGTAGAAAAGACAAATTTTTACATTCAGTTAGAAAACAAACTGACCAGCACACATGACCATACATCCGCAGCAGCTGAAATTTAGCTACAGTAGTGCTGCAAAGTGAGCAAAATGCAGCAAACATGATAAGCCTATCATCATTATGATGGCGTTGACATAATTTATTGATTAGTCAAGAGCTCAAATAACTAAAAAAGAAATGTAAACATGAGCTCCCTAATATCTACAATATAATTAACATTCACACTCACATAATTTAATTCCAGTGAGGCTTATGTTAAACGAGCAATCTGATTTTCAGTGTATAATAACAGTGGGAATTTGTGGCCTGAGCTGGAGATTTTAATGTCTGGATATTTTTGCTGGGAATACCAAAGGAACAGCTTTTTTGTGTCATTAAACACAGACATGGGCTACATACAAGTTAGTCTGTATCCTAGTATAGTGTAGTCATGTCGGTCAAACAGGGCACATGCTTAGATTCTGTAGAGGGGTGGTTGTTTATGACAAATAAAGGTCACGTGAAAAGTCTTTGAGGTAGGAAATGTCATCCTACTTAGGCTCATGAATCCTTTCCAAAGCTCATTTTAAACCTAAAAAAAAAACACAAGTCACTTGATGCCTGAAACCCTTTTGTAGCAGTGGGCATTTAAGGACAACACTGTGACATCCAGAAGGAGCTAGTCAAAAGCTAGTCAAAGACTGAGTCTTTTCTTTTGTGCAGCACTGGAAAAAAGAAAAACAACATTAAAATATATTACTTTGAAAAGAATTTTTCTTCACATATCACAGTGGCAGCTGTAAAGAAGAAACAGATAAGCAAATACACAGAAATAGGTCTACGTTGCATTTTTTTTCTACTGAGGAGCAGATCTATAACAGAGAGATGACAAGCAGAGATTTTTAAAAATGAGATGAAAGAAAATATCAAGCGTTTTCTCCATTTAGGATCATATTTTCTCACACACCAGCAAAAGTTTCAGCAAGTGTAGAATACAGATAAAATAGGAGAGCGCAGAGAGGTACAACTGGAGAAATGAGAGACTTTGATGTAGTGCCCACAAGAGATTCCTCATTTCCATTCATCTTCTCACTGGCATTTCCTCACCCAGAGTCCCTCCATCTTGCTGGAGACCCACAGCCCAGTCTAGCAAGATTTCCAATCTGGTGTGTAACTGGAGTTGACAGTACAGGCTCCTTCCCCAGGCTTGCTGGAGCTCCTTGGCTGCAGCGAGAAGATGATCATGTCGACCACTCCCCCTCTCACTGCCTGGATGAAGCTGTGAATGCTGCAAAGTTGGATCTGAACTCCATTCCTCAGTTAGTGGCTTCAGGAGATCCAATACTTTGAACATTGCTGCCAGAACCTGATTGTGAAAATTTAGCTGGTTTCAGTTGTTTGACTTGAATTTGCAGTACTCTAACAATTTCAATTCTTTCAGGAGAAAGCAGAGTACTTTTGCTTCTTTGTTTTGGGGGAATTTGTAAAACTGACATCTGTAAAACATTATGAGAACATATGCAATACTGGTTTCACACACATAAAGTCAAACCAGCCCAAGGAGGAGTGAGTCTTGTTGCATCACACATCATACATAAATTTCCTGCTTATTCTCCAAATGCAATCAAAATCAGTTTGTTTAAATGTAATCAAGCACCTTGCTGTCTAGTAAAGCTTGGTATCCTCCTGCAGTAGGCAGCAGTTGTCCCGCCCGTATGTTGGCCCCTCTGACTCTCACCATCCGTCCACTCAGAGGTTCAATGAAGGACTCAGTCAGCAGGACTCCACCTACTGGAAGCACGGCTCCTACACAAGCATGTAGAGGAGGATTCACTCACTGAAGGTATAGAAACCCTCACACACATTTGTTCTGGGGTCTCACCAACAGCACTGACCTGTTACTGGATCTAAACTGACCCCAACTGTGAGCACAACGTTCCCCGTCCTGGGGTCCAGCATGGGATAACCAATCTGTATGGGCTGAGGCAGGCGGGTGATGGGGCAGACATGCACCCCTCCCAGCGGGTAGACTAGTCCAGTCTGGGGGTGGATGGTCACAGCGAGAATGGGTACTGGGACCCCTGTGTCTGGGTCTGCCATGGGAACTCCCAGCTGCAGTCTCTGGCCAGGTCTGAGGCCTCTGAGCCTAGTGCTGGGCAGAGGCTGGTCAGAGTGGCAGGAGGTTGGGTAAGGAATGAAAGGAAGAAGGGGGCTGTCCCACTTCCTGTTGTCACCTGGGACAAAAAATGGCACACAGTAGTTTTTTAAAGGGGCGGTGCACCCTTCGATTTTTGTGTGTCATCAATCTGAGTGATATAACGTATGTCATGTGCTTTATTACTCTCATACTATCATATTTCATCAGTATAAGGGATCTTCAGTGCATGCTATTAGTTATACTATGTAACACACCAACGCACCTTTCTTTTGTTGTGTTGCTGACTTGCCCACTTTGCGTCCACACACTTTGGTATATCATACTTTTACTACAGTGCTTTTCAGTACCCCACAGAAAATGAGCATGTCAAAATTATATTCATCTCAGGTTAAGTGTGTTACCTGTACAGGAGTCAGTTGTGAACACTAAAGTAGAGCTTGCAGGATCATAGGCCACATTGCCAGCGATGGGCATAACTCGGCCCGTCTGTGGGTGGAGGAAGAAACCAGGTGGCACTGCCGTGGTGTGGCAGCTGCTCAGCAACATCAGGGTGTGAGCATTTGGCCTTATGAGGCCGGTGACTGAATCACAATGAAGTGCCCTGCAGACACGCAGGGACCCATCAGGACCTGGAGTGAGGCAGAAGGAGAGATCACTGTGAGCAGTCATCATACTGTAAATTATTATGATGATGATTTAAAGCTGTTTTAAATTAGACTACAGTCACATGCTGGGCAGCACAGATTTTTTTCTTGAACAGAGCACCGTAGTGGAGAGCATGAATCAAGTAGCAAATTATGTCTCAATATCACATATCACAAAGCTTTATCAGAGTGCTCATATTTCATTATTATGACATAATTGTTATTGGAGAGAAAAATGGTCTTACCTTGAATGAGAGAACATTTGAATTGAGTGACCCTCATCAGTTGTGATTAGAACATCTCAGCTGACCTCTACAATTACATTTTAACATCATTGTCTAAGGATCTTTTATCCTATTGTTATGACTTGTAGACATCTTGTGGCTCAGACTGTGGGACTGCACAGATTACAGGACTTAATGTATGGTCGTCTATGGGGTGAATTAAGACTGAGAAAGTCAGATGTATCTGTATATTTTCATGTTGGAATAATAACTGTACTGCTGGTGTAGTTCCAAAAAGTGTAAATGTATTTAAACATTTCAGAACAACATTTAATATATTTTTACCAATAGTCATACTTTTACCAATAGATGGTGCTGTTTCTCTAAGATTCAAGGAAGGAGCACTTGGAACACTCAGCTCAGGAGTGATGGACTCACCAAAGATGTGGTCCTTGGTCAGCACAGTTCCAGTGTCAGGACACAGCAGCTTGGCCCCTGTACCCTCACCCAGCAACTCCCAGGCTCCCTGACGCTGACACTCTCCTGATAGCAGCTCTCCCATCTCACCCACCAGGGATGTTAGCCTCTGGATCAAGCTGAAGATGGGAAACAACGGGTTGAAGGCATGAGGGGATTTACTCCATTCTACTTGTTGTCTTTTACACCTTGTTAAGGATAAACAGAAGCTTTACTTTTGCTGGTTTAGTTCACAGGATGGCTGGCTGTTGTTATAAACCTTGGACAGTAGTCTGGTGCACTCTCTGAGATGAGTTGTAAACACACTGTGGACTCTCTGCTGGGCTTGTTGCTCTTGCCTCAGAACCTGGAGAAAAACAGCAGTCACAGTCATTCTTATATAGTTTACAAAAAGATTTGGAGCTGAAATGATGGATAAGCAGAAAATGAATGAGCAACAATTTATAATCACCCAAGTCACTTTTCAAGCATCAAGGCTTAATGTTCTTTTGTTCCAGCTGCTAAATAGTAAAAATGATTTTATTCATCTTGCAACTGACAAAAAACAGAGCTTTCCTGGGCTTTACAAAAACATGATGGGCATTTTTCACTATTTCGGACATCCTATTGACCAAACAATTAATCAGTTTATCTTGAAAATAATCAACAATGAAAATAATCATTAGTTGCAGCCCATGAGAAATTGTTGTTTCTGTCTAGTATACATAAATACACACTCTCTTTGTGCTTCAATGTCCTTGCAACTGGAATAGATTTATTAGTTTTAAGAAGGAAACCAGCATTTTTCTCATTTCTAGAAAGGGATCATGGGTTTTAATGTAAACCTGTAGCTGACTGTCGAGCAGATCCCTGATTTGTGAGGCCAGAGTCTTTCGCCGCACCACCTCCCTCTCCACCTCCCTCCTCATCCGTTCATAACCCTCCTCCATCCTCTCCTCAGTGATCCGGCGTGGGTGGAGTAGCTGCAGTTTCCCAAGCACTCCCTGGTAAAGCTCCTTCACCTGGTTACACACAATATACATATATGAAATCGAAATGACTGCTGCACAAACATCACAAGATAGTAGTAACCAGATCGTACATATCACCCCACCCCATGCAGATAGCACACACTTAACCAACACTGATGAGACATCCAGGTTGATGGGATAACTCAGGGGTGCAAGATGTGCCATCTTGCCTTACATCTTTATCACCTCAGGTGTCCTGAGGGCTGTAACAACAACCTCTGTCTCCTACACTGCAGCCAACAAATTGATGGTACAAACAGGAAGGAGGCGGGAGAGAGAGGGGTGCAACTAAAAACAGAGGCATTTCAGTGTGACACCCAATCTGTTTCAATAGACGTGAACTATGAATGGGGTACATATATAAAGATGGTATGGTAGCAGATGAAAGAAAAAAGGAGGGAAACATAAGATGCAAGTGACTGACTTGAATCTATGCATATAGAAAACTGGTGTATGTGACATAGACTAACCGTGAAGCTATAATATGCTATCTTGGTTAACAAAGCACATGCAATAACTCAAAGAAGCGCTTAATAAGAAGATAAATGCAAACCCTCTCCAACTGAAAAAGAAAAATGCACAAATGAACAGGTCATTTGTGCATTTTTAGATTTGCTTTGCTTTTCACTGTGAGTTTGTTGCTCTACATCCCAACCACTGCAAAATCAAATTCAGACCAATCGCAGGCATACAGTGCATGGCCTGAGATAAAAATTGCAAATTTGACATTTTGGGAAATATACTTGTTTGTTTTCTTAGTTAGAATATTGATACCACTTTCATTTCTCTAATAAACCATTACAGCCAGAAGCTGGTTAGCTTAGTTTAGCACAAAGACTAGAAACAGGTTTGGTGCAAAGGTAACAAAATCTCACCCTCTGGTAGTACCTTCATAATGAACATACAGACATGTCCCGTTAGAAAATGTTCAACTTAAGACGATCTGATAAAATTCAAATTTAATTTGAAGATGAACATGTTAATTAGGTTTCTGAATTTCACTGACGTGATGTGTGAGGGATATGTCCCTACTATTGGGATGGTGAAAACAAAATTACACAAATTGTTGCCTGAGGCCTCCTGCTACATTAAACTATTCATAAACTATTCATAAAATCATAATGAGGGCATATGTAATATAAGACATTGATTTTGTATGTGAAACAGTCCATAGGGGAACACTTTCCAGTGTCTCAGGATAGAGAAACCTCAGAGAAAAGGAAGCCTCAGAGTGTGAGTGAAGGAAAAGAGGAGGTATGTGTCATTTCCTTAACAGGCTGTATGTTTATTTTTCACTTAAACTAAGAGCTGCAGACCTCAGTGGTGAGCTGTCCCAGCCGTGTGGTGACAGACAGGCTCTGTTTGAGCAGGAGGCTGTAGAAGGTGTTGCTGCTGAATGCCTCCAAATCCACCTGGTGTTCATAATCCCAGAACTCCCCCAAGGTGTCTGCACAGGCTGCTGTCAAGTGAATGAAACGCAAAGAGACAGAAAGAGAGAGCCCACAAGAACATAAAACACATGTAAAGTCTATGACCTCTGTCTTAAGGAGATCTTTGAAGAGCAAGCTTAAAGTGCTGTCTGAGGAAGACGAGCATGTTTAGCTTCAGCATGTTTTGGTACAACAGCTGTTTTTGGTTCGGTTTTGATGTGGATTTGGCTCATAAGTGCACATTGGAAGTTTGAATAGATAATTTCACCTTTAGCCTCCACCTGTTCCTCCCTGGGCTAGTTTGGAATTTATTTATTTTATTTATTTATTTATTTATTTATTTTATGCACAAAGCAAAAAAAGACCTTAACTTGCCAGGAGGAGAATTTTATATGTTCCTGTTTGAAAAGCCACCTTACAACACTATTATGCAATCAAAATATGAATAACTCTTTGGAGCTAAGTTAAATGCTTTTTATTCTGTGACATTTTCATTGGTAAAATGCAGAATGTCAAGTTATTGTTGTTTGATGTGATTTCCCCAGATCCGTGACATTTGTACTATTGTCGTTTTTACTGTTAGTCACAGCACGTGATATGAGGTCTATAACAAGAGCCTTTTCAGCAGTAATTGGTTGGGTGGGAGCAAAGCCCAAAGGTCATGTCAGCATTACATAAGAAGCCGCAAGGGTCTTCAAACACCAACAAAGTGTCAGTGTCTTTTCTGTGCATATGTGTGTGTGTATGTGCAGGTGTTTGCAGGTGTATCAGCTGGCGTGGGGTCGATTATGTTTGAATGTAAGTAATGTATCTATTAGCCTTTGGGCTTTCAATATATGAGCAGAGTGGTCATGTGTTTGTGTGTGGTATCTATGGTTACAGCTACAATTTTGCACCTGCTTGAATGGAGTCTTGTGTCATTCTGGCCTGTTGGTTTCGGTGAGTCTTCTTAAGTGAGATCACCCTTGAACCTTTTGATGAGTAGTCGTCCATGTTGTAGGCCAACTGCATCAGGCGATAACGTGCTCTGATTGGCTTCTTCTCTGGCCATCCATATTCACGAAACAGGATCTGCATGTGGGATAGATTTATGAATGTGTTGTACATAATGTATAGTTGCGGCATCTGTTTGTGTATGTGCACTAACCAGAACTGTAACACATAAACAGAGGATGACCACAGCCCCAAATAGCAATCCTCCAGTCACCAGCCAATCTGGCCGAAGTAACAGGTTGCGTCTCCTACTGATTCCCACCCTGGTCACGTGACGAGGTATGGTGGGGAAGAAGGGACCAGGCTCATAACACTGGACCCCTGCAGGCATCACCCGTACATACTGCGTAAACAATGTGGGGGTCAAAACATTTTTAAGAAATGCATTAGGAGACAAATACTGGATGTAAAGAACTAAATGTTTATTTTAAATTGAAAACTGCACAGACTACCTTTAATGCTTGTATTATTTGAAATATAGTTACCATGTGTTTGTGCTGATGGCTGCTCAGTGTAAAAACATAGACACCGGGCTGGCTAAACACAACTGAAAAGAAGCTGGGAGGAGTCCAAGACAGAGTCAGCTCCTCTTTTAGCAGTCTGAAAGCACCCCAGTCAAAGTCACTGTTTGTGTTGTACAGGCTGTCACTGCAAAACATGAGGTTAGCATTGAGTGCAAGTGTAAATCAAATAACAACACGGATTCACAGCAGGAAAATGGACATGAAAAAGCGTATACCAGCAACTGACTTACAGATCATATTGAGGATAGTGAAGTGTGTCGACAGTGAACAGTATAATATCACCCAAATGGAGACATGCTGTTGGGTTCAGAACTGCAGTTGCACCTCTCCCTTCTCCCTCCACATCACTCTTGTATCCCCTCGTTCTGCTGGAATTCATTTCTCCACCTCCATAACTAAAATTTTCAACTTTGGTGACCTCCCACAGAAAGTTAGAATCTTCCTCTAAAAATCAGCAGTAATTATTAATTAGTTTGAAGGTAAAATTGACCACATATTCATTATTATTTGCGCTTTAATGATGAGAAAATATTGTTTTCTTGTGACAGACCAGCTGAGCCATGAGAGTCCTGCAGTGTGGTGACAGGAAACAGTTGCTGAAGTTCCTTTGGGAGGCCACTCAGGAGGCCGAGGAAGCCTGCATCTGCAATCAGACAGCGAGGAGAGAGACAGAACGTAGATAAAGGAGGACATGACAGGGGTGCACAAAGAAATCAAGTGCAGGACAGAAAAGCCATTGTATGTGTTTGTGCATGTGTGAATTTGTGTCTCTCCACCTGTTGTCAGAACAATGTAGACAGGACGTGGGGAGTTGAGATGGGTGTTGCACTGCAGAGTCCCCTGGGAGTCCCACTGTTTAAAAATCGTCTCCAGCACGCCGCCTGAGACGCCTGACACCTGCATACACACAATAACAGTGTTTTCCATTTATAGGTCACTGCAACAGAGGTGACACTTGTCTTAAGCTTTCACTGCTCTTGCAATAACAAGATTGCCTAAAGGTTTTGCATTGTCTGACCAGGTAGCAGAGCTCAGACTGTTCATAATGTTTATTCTAAGACCTTTTCAGTGGAAATACTGTATGGATATGGGTATGGGGTAACATGAGTAGGAAAAACACCTCTCAGATACAGTGAGTATTCATTTTAATGACCCAAAATACAAAAGTGTGTGATTTCTTTTCAATACATTTTCCTTTGGTGGATGAATAGAAAATGCCATGTTATGTGTGTGTTAATGTAAATCTGCAGCTGCCTTTGCACCTTTTTGTCATAGCTCCACACCAGTTCCATATCTCCACCCGACTGGCACTGGAGCCGCAGCCCAGCAGCCGATCTGCTCCTGCAGAGGCCTCCACACGAAGCTCTTCCAGGGGGCTCTCTGCAAACACACAGACCCAGCTCTCCATCATAACTTCGGTAGTCCTCTGCAGATTGGCACACCTGCAGGAAAGTAACCAGTGCAAAGTTAGATTCAGCAAAATACTTCATTGATCAACTCTACACCTCTACAAATCAAGCAAATCAAGCAAATATTAGTTACAGTTTTCTCTGCTTGTACAAGATTTTGTCTGCATGTTTTAAAGAACTATACAAAAACTGGCAGTATTCTCAACTTATGCTCAGTCTGAGTATGTAACTAGGTGAAAGGTCATTTGTACCAAAGACTACTATGGAGGACGGTGACAAAAATAAACACTGCAAGGGGAGGACAGTAAAGGCCTTACTAACTGACAGTCACAGGAAGCAGTTTATGGTTAAATATTAAGTGGAGCTAATACAACCACGTACTAGATAAACTATTGTCAGGTTCATGGAGGAAAAGGGCAAAGACATCTAGGTTGCACTCATTAGCCTTGTCTGTGATTGTAGAGTATGTTTTGACAGTGTCTTGTGTAAACAGATCACGGTTTACAACTTAACTTGTGCCTCTCAGGCACTATTCAAACAGATCGTCAGGATGAGTTTCTTGCCAAGTGCCCATTTGTGAAAGATATGCCAATTACCTTTGCTCTACTTTTACCGTGTGCATCTCTGTGTTATTGAAGTGACTGCACAAAGTCTAACCTGCTGCCTGCAGTGAAGTGACCACTGATGTCTGTCCAGGCAGTCTCCATACTGTGTACGTGTTTTTCCATCTCTGCAGACATCATAGAGTTTACGTGCACACACATCTCCGACGTCGGTAGGCTGGTAGCCAATGGTACAGTGGCACCGCCCATCACTGGTCTGCAGAAAAGCCAGCAGGGTTCAGACATTCAGACACTGTGTTGTGTAATGACACATATGGTTCACGTTATGGTCAGTTTCTTACCTAATTTGGTCAGTCGTTCATTCACTGACAAAGTCTATCATGAGGTTTTGCACGCTTACTTCCTTTCCTCCCTCATGTTTTCCTTCCTTCCTTGATTCCTCATCTTTTTTCCAACATTTCTTTCTTCCATCATTCATTCATTTATTCATTCATTTGACATTAGTTCTCATACCAACAGCATTGCATGAGTCAGAAAAAAAAAAATCTCACTCTCCTTATTATGAGCCGATGAGTGGAGGAGTCAATGCTCATGCAAACTGCAGCAAACTAGGAAACAAGACCCCACTCCAAGGGAACTTGATCTAGAGCTCTTTCAGCTTGAAGCTACAGATTGTTCAGTCTAGAGTTACTGACCGACAGCGAGGAAGCTCTCATGACATGTATTAGTTTCCTCACTGTATCCTAGGAATCAACAGTGACACAAAAAACTATAGGTTTGAAAAGTTTTTCTTTGGGTTTATAGAATCAATGGGGGAGCTCACAGGACAAAGAACAAAGTGGGTGAGTGATACATTAAGAGATGGTGGTGGTGATATGAAAACAAGGGCTATATGGTCACATAAACACACCAGAGGGAATGTACATGCTGCAGGACTGGGTTAATCCTACTGTCATGTGAAAACACTTTGTCACCTGAAAAATCTGTCCCTCCCCCGGGCAGATGCAGGTGTCCTGGCCAGAGAGAGGCTGCTGAGCCACAGGACCACAGAGCAAGAAGGCAGACAAGCCTGGTCTAGGACAGTAGTGGTCAGGGGGACACTTCAGACAGCTGTCTATGGACACTGCACCACCTGATGGCCCATAGGTTCCCTTAGGACAGGGGATTGGAGTGAAGCTCCCCTCTGGGCAGTAGAAACCTAACAGAAGCAACAAAATGTTCTTACATAAAGTTTGATATATTTATTCCTTAGGGTTGCAGGGACATGGGGCATCCTGGTGGTGGTGAAGTTAAGATGCATCTGATGTCCCTTTCTTGTCTAGCTCTGCCGTCACTGTGTCTTTAAACTGGCTTACAGGCAGCATTTACACTTTTTTTCTCAAATGCGTGGTGGAAGCACAATTTCTGAAAAACTGTTACAAATTTTAAAACTTCAGTTAACTGCAATCACCATGTCATTTTATACTATACAGCAGAACACTTGTACTGTCCTGCAACAGGCCATTATTCACACAGAACCTTTACATTAAAAAGCCAGCAGCTGATGGAGTAAAAGACCTAATGTACTCTGGAGAAGTTAAACCTACACTGTAATGCAAACAGGGCGATATATGCAGACATATACAGAACAATCAGATGATGTGATGTAGATCTTGTGGTATTAATCAAATATCAGTTAATGGTTTGTCATGATGATGACAATTACAAAAACCATAGAATGGAGTCAGGACGGCCTACCTGGCTGGCAGGGCGACCCCTCCTGGTCATGCTGACTGAAGTTGTTCCCATATGCCAAAGTTTGCAGCACAGAAGCAAACAACCACCACAAACACCTGCATCTCTTGCATCTGCATGTCCTTTGCATTGCCAACATGTCCACCTGCTGAAGTAGAGAACAGGTAAATGAGAAACCAAGCTCTCTTCCTGACTCAGGGAGAAATCTGCAATTTTTCATCCAGGTTCTGTAAATAGCTTCTTGGTTGCCTGTCTTGTTTTGGCCATGGCAAAGAAAGTAATTATGGAGGTGCTGTAGCTAACTTGCTACCTTGATAAACCTGTCCTGTCTGCTGTTGTTCTGCACACATAACCTGATCTGAGACTGTGTGGCAAGCTATGTATCAGGGTAGTTAGTCTGCATAACTTTCATTGACTTGCTGAATGATTTATGTGGCCTGTGAGGTAAGGTGACAGTGACAGTGACTGGTTGCTGGTAGA
Source organism: Toxotes lorentzi (assembly GCA_037833715.1). Lineage (NCBI taxonomy): Eukaryota > Metazoa > Chordata > Actinopteri > Toxotidae > Toxotes > Toxotes lorentzi. Next base: position 11,550,330 of record JBBMJY010000026.1, on the reverse strand, counting down.
AAGCAGCAGGGAAAACAGAGAGTACGGCTGCCTGGTGCTGTGGGATCATATTACTGCATTTGTTCTTCTCAGTCCTAGCATGAAACTGATTAATGATTTGGCTCCCAGTGTACATCAACACAGCTTTGCTTCAGAGTAGTCTACTTAGCACTATGTGCGTCACAGCAGCTGCTGAATTCACAGCTCAGATATCTGTGCAGAAATGATACCTGGCTTTTTGGAGGCCACTTGCAACTTGCATTTGTAAATGATTCAATTTGGCAAACACATATTAAGATTATTACTGTTGTTCATTTGTGTTTACTTGTTGATACAAGTGGAAAACAAAATAAGACTATGGTCAAGGTCTATGTGGCTAACAACTGACAGGTCATTTGCATGGCCCACAGAGATTTTTTCAGTAACCTGCATTGGCTGCAAACATGTTACTTCACTTGGAACCAAAAAAAAAAAAAAAAAAAAAAAAAAACACCAATCATGTTTCATTGAAACCTTTTACCTGCATATACTGTACTTCCTCTGATGCCAATCTCTGTAAGTCTGTGAACAGTGACCAAGATAAGATTGTTGACCTTTGCTCCATATTCAAATAAAACAGGAGATCTAACTGTGGCTTACTATGATGTAAAGTGTATTGCACTGTTGAGTCATTCACATCAAGAGTTGTAAGATTTAAATTCTTGTGTATGTGTGTAACAAAGCCATCTGTAAGCACACACAGTATGCTAATGTCTGCAAACTGTTCAACAATCAACCCATCGATGCAGAAAGGAGTCAAAAGTGCTGGTTTTGCTTACAATAACCAGCCTTACACTCTCTGCATTGTTATTGTATTGAAATACATGTTGGACTTTGGATAACTGTAATAACCTACATATTTCATCACAGTAGCCATGGACTATGATCCTCTAATGACGACTTGCAATGTACCTAACTGTACCGGATTCAACTTTCACCCACATATCCATGTTACTCATTTCATTCAACATTCATTCAACATTTCATTTACAAATGCAAAGCACCATAGTTAGATAATAGACAGGAGATCATTGGAAATGTGAAGCCATTTTATTAGCAGTTATGGAATGAGCAAAGCAAAAGTACCTCACACTGTACATACATAAGCATGCACTCGTAATGCTTATGTATGTACAGTGCAGAGTTATCCAGTAAATTGTCATTTCTTGTTTTGTAAAAGTGAAAAACAGAGAGTGTAGCATAATCTGCAGTGTTTACCCGGTCTGTTTAGAGCTGCTCCGTCCCGACTAGCAGCACAAACACTGATGTTTAAACTGTTGATTGTCCAGCATCCAAAACAAACCATGGTAATCACGGCTGCCTGAGCTCCAAAAGTGCATGCACTGAATTCTTACACAATTTTAAACATACAAATGTAAAAACCCACTTCTTATCTTACTTCTTAAATCTTACATAATGCTTAAGAAACCACAACAGGGACTGTGAATCAAACAAGCAACCGTACTGTAGATATTCATATAATTCTGGGTCCTGGCAAAGTGGGGCTGTGACGTAAAAAGCCAGAAATCCAGCCAAAGTTCTTATCTTTCTGCGGACATGCAAACTTGAACTCGTTGGACCTTTGTGAGTCGCCCCAATAAACTTCAACCCCATTTTCACTTTTTTTTTTAGTGATGGAAAGACATTGTTGAGTTGGCTGCAGTCTTTCTACATCATTATGAAAGCAGTATTCCTACCTTACTGAAGTATTTTTGCTCTTCTTCTATCACACTAGTTATCATGGTACTCTCTCCCTTTGACTCTTTATCATCTTTATCTAAAGGTGGTGCATCCTTATTTCCTTAAATCAATATTGCAAAAATGCTGTTCAGTTCTATAAGTGAGTCAGTGGCATGACCTTACTCTTTGGGTGTGTGTGTGTGTGTGTGTGTGTAGTTCTCTCTGTGTATATGCATGTTGTGTTCTGTCATCAGTGTGACCCTCCACGTGTTGACTGTTGACACAGGCAGAGTTTGGGCAGCCGCTCTGATAACGAAGACCTTTATAAGTTAGATGAGAGGAGAAGTCCCGGCACAGACCTCTGATTCTGAGGTAAAGGCCAGACACTCTTTCACATATTGATCTTCTTGTCTTCTGTCTTAGACTGAGAAGGGAATGTGTACAAAAGGAGTTTTAGTTTGAGATTCTCATGTATTTCTCTCATCTGTTCCTCCACAGACAAACAAACATGCATCTAAAAATTGTGATCTTCGTCCTGTCATTCTTGACAATTTCAGGTATATCTTATTCCTCAAATGTTACTCACCGTCCTTTATTTTGATGTGAGTACAATTTTTTTCATGTGTTATTTCTTTGTCTGTAGCATACCCATTCCGCCGTAACACCAGAGAAGCAGTTTTGGCTGATTCAAAGTCCAACCAGGCTCAAGACAAGACAGACCTCACAAAGGATGTGGAGTAAGTTGAGAAAATCAGTATTACAAGTATTTTAAACCAGTTGAATACCTGAAACAAATTTGCATCCATATAGTATACATAAAGTATAGTAAAAGTGAATGTTTGAATAGTCAAACACTTTATAATGGAGCACTTCTGTCTCTCTTCACAAAGTAAGATCTACAAGAGTCACATAGACAGCAGTAGCCTTTACAGCCAAGAAGATGAGGACAACAAAAACCCTGTGGCAGAGGAGATGCAGTGCAAACTCAACATGGAGTCAGAGCGTCTGCGTACCCGTCTGCGTACCCGTCTGCGCCAAGAGCTGGCTGAGCTGCAGGAGAGATTGTCCCCATCTCCAGCCCTCCTCAGCTCCACCCTGGCCAGCATGAGGGAGCGCTTGGCTCCCCTTACCCAGCAGCTCCAGAGCTCCCTCAGCAGTAACACTCAAGATCTGTGTGGACAACTGAGCCTCTATCTGCAGGGCCTGGAGAAAGAAGAGGCCCAAGCAGAGGCCAGTCCGGCTCTCTACCAGGAAGCCTTCCACTGGATGACACAAACCCTGGAGCGCAGCAGCTCCAAGTTGGCTGACATCATCAGCGACTTCCAAACTAAAACTGTTGGTGTGATCGAACATCTGAAAGAGATCAGTGCTAGTGAGGAGGAATCAGCCAAGTCGGAGCTCTGGCAGGTAATGAGCTCCAGGTTGGGACAGGAAGTGAGTTCACTGAGGGTGGAGACACAAAATAGAGTGGGGGCTCTCAAAGCAGAGCTTGCTGCTCTGCTAGAAAATGCACAACCACTGAAAGTCGATGTGACAGCCAGTATAGAGCAGTTCTGCCAAAATGCAGCCCTGCAGAGCCAGGTGTTTCAGGCCCGGATAGAGAAACTGTTTCAGGAACTGGAAGAGGAACTGAAGGTCCAAAGAGACTCCAGCCTGTTTCTTTCCTCTTCCTCCTCATCCATACAGCCTGGTGGCTCTTTGCAGGAGGACTTCTCCGTTAAACTCTCTGCTCTGATCCAGGACATTATGCATTCAGTGCAGTGACAGAGACATCTGTACATTTTTAGAAAAAATAATAATTAACTGCTACGATGGTCCCATCAAAGTGAGTCTTTCCATGAATTTGTTTAGTTTAGTTTAGTTTTTTGTTTGTTTGTTTGTTTGTTTGTTTGTTTCCCACTGTATCAGCCAAGTAAGTAGCCTGTAAATATTTATGAATGTATGGATTTAATTGATGTATCTGTTTCATTGTGCATGTGAGTGAGAACCTACTTGTCAGTACATGTTTTACTGTACCATGTAGAAAGATGCTGCCTGTGGAGAGCAAAGTTGATTGATAATGCAAATTAGCTGTTGCTGTTTCTTAATCATGTAATCAGCTACAGAGTGCAACACCAACATGATTGTAGACTTTATTTTGAATCTGTACAAAACATATATTCCATATTTGAATTTGCTCAAAAGTATGTTTTAATCAATGCAATTGAGATTATGTACAAGATACAAGATATCCAAAGGCACCTACAAAGTTGTAGGCATTATAAAAGCCAAGTTATACTTTTATAAAATATTAAAATTACTCTGTTCATTAGTTGCTTTCATAGTTACAGTTTGTTTTTTTTACACATAGTTCAGGCTTGACTCTTCCTTCATTACCGGTAAATAACTTCTGAATGCAGATGCAGTGATTATAGAAAGAAAAAGTTATATAAGATACCAGAGAATTTGCTTATTACTGAAAAATCATCATTACATTATCAGATTTTATGAGGTATGAGGTGACAAGGCAAAGACAATTTGCCATTCAGCCTGTCAGTCAAAGGCATGAGGCAATCCTCCCACCCAATAAAACTTCTTCAGGAAGAACCAGCCACCCAGAACCAGCAAGGCGGCGGCCGCCGAGCCAAACACCACCCCCACCACCAGGCCCGCCACGTTCACGTCATTCTTCTCTGATGCCATGTCATCACCTGATGCATAAAGGGGGAGATTAAAAGAGATTACTTTTTGAGTTCACAAAATCTTCCAATGTTAGGATGTAGTACTTAGGATGTATTTCTGGCTTTATGATGTGATTAAAGTATGCTTACCATAGGCAGCGGCGTAGGGCATGTCTTTAGTGAGGGAAGAAAAGAGAGTCACTGAAGGAGTTTATCATGACAGTGTTGTTTGAAAATCGCAGGAAAATGTTTAAAAGTATAGTTTTTTTTAAACAGGTCGAACCTTCTCGAGCTGTGTAAAGAGGTCCAAGTGAAACAGTGGCTGATTCTCTGCTTTCTTCTCCGTAAGGAGTCAAAGATCTTTTACTTCTGGGATTACAGGCCTGAAAAACAAGAACCATTCAGTCTGGTTCAGGTGTATGTCATGTAATGTAACACTACATTATTAAAAAGTAATAACAATAATAATCACTACAATGAAAAAGGTGCCTAGGGGCCTAATGGATTTAAAGTACTAACTGTGAACCGCAAAGACCATCTCCCTCCCTGGATTTCCTGCCATTTCTGTACCATCAGCTGTCTAAGATGGCCATAAAATGTTCAAAATTATTGTTACCTGACAAATTTTTGAGTACATTGAGTCTTTTCCTGTGGCTTTAAATGAGACAAATTGTGTGCTCAACAGTGAGGACTGAAAATTTTCTGTTTGTATATCTTTTCCAAACTGTGTATCCGTTACTTTCTGTGATGAGTTTATAGCAGAGTCATTTGTTCTTGACTTCTCAACTTACAGACAGCAGGTCTTGACATTTACTAGGCTCACAGAGTCTCAGTATGCAGTGCAGATAGATGCTGGACTTTGCCTGGTCACGGTGCTGAACAAAGCGGAAGGCCTCAAAGTTGAACTTGGCAACGTTGGAAAGACCATTGCTTGTCACAGACGTCCTTTCGTCCACTGAACAGCTAGTGCAGAGCAGAGTTTTTAGGTATATATTTTAAAATGTCATGTGAAAGTCACACTTTTTCCCCTATGTATGAAACTACATCAGTGACGCGCGCCTCCATACCCAGTGAAGAAGTTGTGCTGCTCACTCTGTGACATGTTGTAAGGAGTGGGAGTACTGAAGCAGTGATCCAGCAGTACACGGAAACTGAAAACAGGACAGTGTGTCAATAAGTCACTGTCTTCCATAAGAATACACTGTGCTCATTTTTACTTCAATATTTGTTTTCTGATAAACAAATTTAGTATAAGCATCCCCCTCATCCAAACATGTTTTACTTACTTTCCTGTGAGGTTAACAGCTTTGACCTCCACGTAGATCCTGGTTCGTAGCTCAAGTCCTGTTGGAGGTACCACTAAAGGATAACCATAGTCAGAGTCCTGCAAAAATGAGGCATGGAGTACAATGAATTAAGAGAAATAGCTCTGAAGTGTATCTAAAACAGATAAATGCCAGCTTGTACTTACATTAAAAACAGCCATTTTTAGCGTATCAATGAAAGTTCCATTATTATCGCTGGTCGCCACCGAGACTGAGGAGCTAAAAAATCATGGAAAGGATGAAAATGAGAGAAAAAAGAATTTCAAATTTACTGCACATCAGCTCCATGTGTTGCCTAAGTGAAAACCCAAAAGGATAAATTTCCAAATTGACTAAATAATTGCACAAAGTAAGTATTACTAAACACTCACGCCACAATCTGCGTGTTGTTGATCAGGTACTCCAGCGGGTAGCGGCAGGAGAAATGATAGTAGAGGTCTGTGGAGTAGCTGATCACCCCCTGGTCAGATCTGGGTGTGTCAATGTATCCTGTGATGATAACTGACTGGATGCTTAGAAAGCTGCTGAAGGGACCTGTGGGATCCGGGACCTCGTCCACAATCTGATCGAGACAGCAAAAGACACAATCATCACACAGGCTTCGTATGTGGTGCCAAGTAATTCATCATCAAGGATTGTACATCTAACATCCATATACAGTATGTCTTATTTTTCTCCCTAATCCCTCAACATTATTCAGCATCTTCTACTAGAAAGCTTCTGACCTGCAGAGACTGGCGACAGGGGTTATCCAGACTTTGGTTAACAGGAAGCTTGTAACGGATGATTGGAGGGTCAACAGCAGTGTTGACAGAGCCCTGGCACTCAGAATTGTTGTGGTTCCCGTTCAGAGCCAGGTCTGTGGTGTTAAAGCCTGCCCACTGAGCCGTGCAGAGGTTGATCTCCAGGGTGATCATACTGGTGCCACAATCAACTGTCAGGTCTGAGTTGTCTATGACAGACGGAGACAGAGAAACCAAGGAGATTGAAAGGGATAGAACTTTATGTTTTATTATTTTGAGATTGTTTTTCCAACGGTAACATGAGAATAATTAATATCTATCCAGTTGCTACAATGAAATGAGAAAAAAAAATCTATAACACTGAGCAAAACAAAAGAATCTGACTCAGTGAAAGTTAAAGTTAAGCTACCTGGGGTCCTCTCATACTCAGAGGAGCAGTTGTAGAGACACAGAGCAGGCTGCAAGAGCACAACCAGCAGAGGGAGACAAAGGCAAAGAGCCATGGTGTCTGGAGAAGGATCAGTCAGACTAATTAAGTCCTGTATTTATATGGAGAAAAACAACATCTGCAATTAAAAACAACAACAACAAAATAACACTAAACTGAGTGTGAGCAGATGCACAAAAATGCTTGTGATTATTCAGAAAAGAAAAATAGATTGGTTAAAGTACAATTTCATGTGAGTAGAATTTTCATTATGAATTTACATTGCATGTTTTGTTTTGCCATGCTGAAATGGTTGATATTTCAGTTTTGCACTGATTCATGATAACTAAAATGCTGCAATATGAAATCAGTGAATTTCAACTGACCTGAAACCTACTGTGACGGCCTGAGGAGGGTCTTATCTTGCTGGTACCTGAGCAGATGTTTGTCACAGACGAAGTCATGCGATGTGACTTTTATAGCATTCGACAGCCTCAAGACACCGAAACCCATAGAGATGTGACTCTCAAGCCCTCCCTTCAGCTCATTATAGACCCCTGTACCTTGTATGCACACACAATTACACACACTTTCTCCACATTTCTGCCTTGACTCGATTAGACAGCAGCAGCTCCTGGCAGGGTTCACTGTCAGATCTTCACCTGGCAGATTAATGTGTCAGTGGGTTTTGACACAGATCCCTCGGGTTAACTACAACTGCTGTCTCACATTTCGCTCTATCAAAAATAATTATTAAAGATCGGAGGTAAAAGTTGTTGGCTGGTTTTGCTCAGGTAAATTGGGTTCAAATGTGGAGTCAGTGTACATGTTTACTGGAAAATAAACATGTTGTACTTCGGGGAAAAGAACTGTAGCTGGCCAAGGACAGGTTTCCTCCACATTTTATGTACCCTTTGCCAGTGCTCAACTAAAAGGCTGTTGGTTAAACAGTCACTTAAAAGAGAAATGACAAAAAACATGCAGAATAAATGCATTTTGTATACTAATTCTAATCATACTGTATGAGCAACCTTTTTCATCAATACCTCAGATATTGTATTGTATATCTAAATTAATTACAAGCCCGTGTTCAGAACCAAAAACATCAAATCTTTCCAATCTCAAAAGGGAGATGTGTTTTTTTTTTAGATGTAAAAAATAAGAGATGCATTGCCTTGAATAGTAGAGTCATATCTTAAGAATGAAACGCCTTGAATACTTGAAAGGTGATCATGCTTGCCACAAGCTATGAAGCACTCAACCAACCAGGAGTAACCTCTGTTAATTTCCCTTGCATGACAAACCTCTGCTCTATTGTCTCTTTAGAGTTGCACTGGAGGTGGTATATTATAGCTATAGGCCACAACTGTTACTGCTCAACTGAGAAGCCCCATTGTCCCTCAGAAATACGGGCTGAAAAGGAGCATCACTGTTTTTGCCAAAGTGCCCATGGTGAGAGAAGACATTTGTTACACTATCCACAGATGCGTCACTCTTGTAGAATCTCTTCAGTCCTTGTCTGACTCTGAGGATTTCACCTCCCAGGGCACCTGTTTGGAAACATCTTATTGGCCATTCATCCATTTTGTTTTTCTATAATCGCTTTTGGCTGCAGGGTACTGTAAGGGTGCCTGGACATGATGTTCTCCTGCCCATAGGCAGATGGGTCACAATAAAACCACAAATAATCCCTAAATGAAGTGATGATGTAAACTGCTAACAACACATTGTTTATAAAATGTAAAAATTTTGCACCCAAACAGCTCCCCAGTGAAAACCACACATCTCCAATTTGGGGGATTTAGAAACTGAAGGATTGAGTGTTCCTTTATGAGGTAGAAAAATGTTCATACTTCTGATAAGCTAAATAATCTATCAATTTTTTAAATGCATTTCACAAAGCTGGAAACATGGCTATCATTTTTGAGATGCAAGGTCATCGGATAGCAACAGTATGTGAACTTCACAGGAAAAAAATAGCAAAGAAATAGTACAAAATAGTACATGATGGCTGCATGAATATTTATTAATAGAATGGCACAGAACTGGACTGAAATTATAGAGAGAATATATAATCACCATTTTGTTGAGGGAGGTTAAAGTCTAAAGTTAGCTAGACCAGACTTTTATTATGATTGTGTGCTGCGATTGGGATTAGTGGACATCTCTACTGGTTCCTTTCACCAAGCTCGACAATGGTTTCTGACACACAATCACATTAGGAAACAATGAAAACAAGGCCCAGGGGAAGACACAGATTTAGTTTTGGAAGAAAGGGGATACACTGGGAAGCTTGCAAGGAGATGGTACTGTATTCTGTGGGGATGTACAGTGAAGCAGATCATTAGTGTGGCTAATGACCCCTTAGGGTGGGAATATCACATAAACTGAGTCGTAAATATGTTTTCCACAGCACCCAAAAGTTTCAGGGGAGTCTTTGGGGGCATTTGACATATGATCACTTTGTGTTATTCAGTGGTGGAAGAAGCATTCAGACCCACAGCGCTGTAAAAATACAGCATAAAAAAAACTAAACCTATGTCTTCTCAGGCTAAGTTTTACTTAGCCTTAGTAAACACACAGATGTATTATTTGCAAAATGCACTTAATAGTATTAAAAGTAAAAGTACTCCATATGCAGAATAATGCCCCCTGCGGCTAATACATTATTGCATATGACAGAAATGAATTAAAGAGGAAAAAACTCAATTCTGCCACTCAAATTTATAAATATTTTCAGGATTTCTCTCTAATCTTTGCTTTTTGTGAAATATAGGATAGTTTGAACAGTTATTTATGTGAAATCATGAGAGAAATTTAGAGGGAAAATGTCTTCTTGGTGGAACAGCTAAAAACTTGAAACAAGACCAAATGCCACAACTAGATCCTTTATAAGCAGTCTAAAGTCAAAAAGATTAAGAATCATTGATTTAATCTTTAATGTGTTGAATTTTATAAGCTCATCATATGTGTTAAGTCTTGATTGTAAAAACTCCAGCTGTCAGATAAATGTAGCACAGCAGAGGGACAATATTTCCCTCTGAATTGTGGTTGAGTAGAGGTATAAAGCAGCATATAGTGGAAGCACTCAAGTAAAGTACCATTACTTCAAAATTCTACATAATTACAATATTTGGTACCAGTTAAGTACCCAGTTACTGGAGTCACTGGACAGTAACTGACTTGTTTGAAAACTGAGTGGGAGTTGCTGCTCTGCCTTGTTTCATGAGTAGTTTGGTGTCATCTGCTGGCCAAAATTAGACAGAGCTCAAATTATGAAAATGGGCATTCATTCCATCAAGTCATCAACATTAAATAGAAAATCATGTTTCTGATATTATCTAAACCTAGTCTGGTCCAGTTTTATGATTAATTAGCTTACCATATAGCAAATCTAGATCCAGGTAGTATTCTGGCAAATAAAAACTGCACACATTGCCCAGAGTGAAAAAATAATGGGAGCCAAGTAGCTCATTCTTGCCCCTGGGCCACTGGACAGGTTCATCTAACTGTGTATCAGCTGTAATCCTGATAGAAACATGTTTATCTGCAAATAGGATTATAAAAGTCTGCCCATACATCTATTTATACAATTTTTCAAATGCTTATGCAACTCTGCAAGATGAATTATTACAGAATAGTTCCTGTATATACAGCCCAGCATTAAAGTCCTGCTGTGAAATTATCATTGTTATTTAACACAAATAACCTTTGAGCCTGTTGACCTAGAATAAACACACTAATGATGTGAGAAAAGTTCAACAGGGGCAGGACTCATAACACACAGTCACAGCGCTTCATCACATGACAGACATCTGCATGCACCAGCCCCTAATCTAATGACTTTTGGACGCTTTGAAAGACCGAAACAAGGAGAAATCATTCCCGGTCACACATGACAAGCATGTAGAAGCTCAGTCTGACAACAAAGACTGCATAACAGACACACTTGAGACACCAGTAGAGAGAACGACAGACAGAGAAACTGCCAAAAGCCAAGTTGTAAACAACAGAGGTGCACACAGAAAAAAAAGCCTGTGATTGTCTGTCAGACTGTGACTGTGACGTTTGGTCACAGACACGTCACAGCAAGCAACAACAACAAACAGTACTGTCATTCAAGAACAGCTGAAGCAGGCCAGCTGAAGCAGGCCAGCTCTCAGTCTTTTACGGGAAACGTTTCTTGACTGTGACTTTGCTGGATTAGGTGGAGTAAAATGATTTAATTTTGTTGCATAACCTACATGACTGCTCCCGACTTTCACAGTCATTCACATTCTGGAAATTAAAAGGTAATGCCTGGAAACCAACCCAAAGCAACGAACAGGAAGTATGGTTCTGAGAAAAAAAAAAAAATCCTTTCCCCTTCCTCCCCTACATGCTTTCCTGCTCCATGGGCAATCTCTCTCTCACACTCTCTTCCTCTTTATCTCTTACTCGTCCCTTTTCATGGTGTTTTCCCAGCATGATCTGAGTCAGTTTCCTTTCAAATACTTGATTTGGATGTTTTTTTGTTTTTGTTTTTGAGATGAGTCTCAACAGCCACATCAGACATATGGTCAATAAACTTCACTGCATCATATCACAAGAACTCCTGTTGACCACACAAAGAAAAGGGAAAACTGACTTGTACTAAAGTTTTTGAAGTCAACCTCCGTTGTGTTTCTGCTTCCTTCATTTTCTCCTCTGAGCTGTTTTTCCTTAGACAGCGTTCAACCAATGTGTGTGTGTGTGTAGTGGAGTAAGAATGAGAGATACTCTTCCTTTATTTTATTACAGGGAGCATGATACATAGTGTATGCACAAAGAAGTCTATTGATTCCATTTTAATGACATTACTGTATGTGCAATGGGATTAAAGGGGACACAGGCTGCACATTGACTGCTCAAATGCACAAATTCATACCTCAGTGGTTTGAGTTTGCATCTGGAGGGGAACGAAGCACTGGAAAGCAACAATACTTTCTCTTTTTCTAAGCAAAAATCTTGGACTATCTCCCTCTTGATTTTCTTTTTTTTCCCCCCTCTGTTAGACGCCATATGCACGCCTTCACCAGACGACCCACTTTTGACTGGGCAGACTCCTGTGCTGCCTCTGTCTGTAGTCTGTGTTTATCTCCGGGGTTTAAAAGTCTGAACTTCACCTCCTAACCAAGTCTTTCACGTTTGATTTCATTAGTAATGGTGCAGCACACTCGAGTGAACATGTAGAGATGGATTTTATGAAGCTGTTTGGCACTGTTATCGCCGTTTTGTTCTACCCTGGATCCGCGTCTAAAATAAGTGGTAAGTTCAACGAGAAGTTCCTTTTTAAACTCTGCTGACACAGCCTAATGTTGTGTATTTTATTTCCAAGATAAGACTTCGACTGGTTTGCTTTTACCGAGATTTTTTTTTTCCTTTTTAACTTTGCATGCAACACATACAGTACGTTTGTTGAACAGCGAATATTATTCTCGGGTTTCCTTTTGTTTGCGGTTTGTGGTTGTTGTTACCAGGCTCATCATGAAGAAGTGCTTGATAATGATAAACAGACTGAGGGCAAACTCAGCACAGCAGCACGTGATGTGGTGGAAAATGAACATCAACAGGAGGAGTGTTTGCCATTCAGATCAATGACGTGACGTCAGGAGGTCGCATAATTGTTTTAATAAGAACATTTATGGTAATAGTACTAATGTTAGACTAATGCTCGACTAAAAGCAACTATACAGCTAGTCGGAAAGATAACAGCGTCTATGGTCGTGTTCAGTACAGTTATGCAACAGACGCCCATATCCCTGGCTACATCCCTGGTTCCCTGGCTACAATAATCTGTAAGAAAGGGGGGGAAAGGAAATAAAACACGGTAGTGAAATAAGCAATACCTCACAGTCATTTCATGGTTTAACCCAGGGGACATCTACATGGGGCCCTGAGATGAATCCTAACAAGGGTTCCCTAAATGTGTGAATTATAAGAAATACAACTGTTAAAAAATGTGTTCATTATTTGTAGTTTTTTCTCATCTATGTTTGTTCTGGTGTAGGAAAGTCACTTTTCTCACATCACAAGGTCACATATTCTCAAGTCCTAAATTTGCAACCTTATGCAACCTGTTATGAGGGGTCACAAGCAGACTTGGGACCACTGGTGCAGTCTGTTGTGTTACTGTTTATTAGTTGGCATGTAAAAAAAAAAACACCTGTAAGTGAAATGGCATCAGTGCCTTTAGACAATCAAGACTGACTTATTGTGAAAATCCATAATTATCATACCTCAGTCACTAACTAACCTACTCATTGTGCCACCTCAGCAAACCACTGCTTTTTAGACGTGCTCAGACTCACATATTTAAAATGTTTCTTTTCACTGTCTGTCACAATGCACCACAGCATCAAAACTATTTTGACTGGCACAAGACCAATGTAGGAGGAAAAATATATTTTTTAAGCCCTTAAAAATATAGAGTTTATGCTACAATTTCACTAACCTCTGGGTTACTCTACCCACGTAGCAGGAAAATGTGGTAAGACTTTGGCAAAGCAGTGCAACCCAAAAATTCCTGTCCACAATACTGTAGGTTGTTTATAATCGTCCTGCCATGTGGGTGCCACGGGAAGTCTTCAGAAACCAAAAACCCTGCACTCATCATCTTGTTATCTGCTTGATGCTCACTGTGATGTTCAGGCCAAAGGATCTGCCGGCGTGGGACAGAGCGGCCATGCTACAAGGTGTCCTACATCCAGGACAGCAGGCGGAGGCTGACCTTTGAGGATGCCAGGCAGGTCTGCAGTTTGGATGGAGGTGAGCTGCTCAGCATTGAAACAGAAAGTGAGCAGCGACTGATAGAGAGGTTCATACAACAGCTGCAGGCTGGAGATGGAGACTTCTGGATCGGGCTCCGCCGTAGTCCACAGCGCTACAGGGCAGGGACCACAAGCCCAGGATGTCCCTCGCAGTACTACTGGCTGGATGGAAGCAAGGCCAAGTTTAGGTCTCTGTTTTTTTCATTCCACTCTTTATTTATGAATGTTATGCTGCAGAAGTGAAAATGCTGGGACCCCAAGGGATGCAGCATCGTAAAAAAGGAAATGTCATTGGAAAAAAATTGTGACTTAGAAATAATTATTGGATTAAATGTTGCCTGTGTAGGAGTGATGGAGTGTGCAAGGTTCTTTGCAAGAATTTGGGAATGAGAATTTCAAATGTAAAGAAAAACTGTGCATGTCATAATGTAAATTGTCCAGTTTGTGATACGAAATGGGATAAGAGTCTAAATTTGTGCATGTTTTTTGCTGTAGGAACTGGCATTGGGATGAACCTTCGTGTGGTGGTGAAATGTGTGTGGTTCTGTACCACCAGCCATCTGCACCACCTGATGAAGAAGGTCATTTCCTGTTTAAATGGAATGACGACAACTGTAACTCCAAGAACAACTTTGTCTGCAAATACCCAGAAGGTCAGAGCCAGCAGTTCACAGACACTGGGCTGTTGTACCTGGCCGTGCAGTACTGAGAATTATTTGGCACTAAAGTTTTTACAAAATCCACAAAATCTGAATCTGACCACTATTAGATTGTGGCCACTGCTGTTAACAGCTAGCACTAAATACATGATGTACAATTTTAATGCTGGTTGCCTGAATTACTGTAATGCTCTGCTCTCTGGCAACCTGTTTTTGTGATATACGTCATACCTTACATTTTCATTTTAAATTCACCTATTGTTTCTTTGTACTTGATTATTTATTGATTACAGTCCTTGTACAACCCTTCACTGAATCTGTGTGCACACTTTATGGTCATATTTATTCTCACAGTTAAAAGGCTTAAGCATAACCTTTATTTCAAACTCCTCTTCAGGGCTCATTTTAATTAGCTTATTAATTTTATGGCATCTTCTATTGGTTGTATTTCTGATGTTAAACAGTTTTGGAGCATGCCTCTATGTATTTAAACTTCTTTAGTCACATAATTTAATCTGGCTGAATGATGTAAGCTTGTGTGCTTCTTTTTTTCTTTTGCAGAAAAAGGACCAGTATTTACTAATGAAGGGAACAGGGCACATGCAGGTACAACATGCACCTGACCACACCACACACACTGTCCATGTAAGCATGATGTTTCCGTGAGATATAGATAACAAGTGATGACAGATGTGTTTATACTTGGATCAAGAAAGAACAGACTGAACTGCCTTTATCTCTGCTTTTTTAAAAATCACTCTTAATGTCTACTTTGTTGGTTTCTTTTCAGAACATTTACAGTTAGGCATAATACCTCAAATGTATTATCTGTTATACTGACGTAATATTTTGAATTTTATTCTCACATGTTTTGTTTATTGTTTCTTTTGGTAGAAATGATGGATAAATAAGCAGTGTCATTTGACATATTTTATCTTGTCATATTCAACTGTTTTCTGATCCCTCCAGTTCCATCTCTGAGGCCAAACTTATTCTCAACTACAGAAAGTGACGAGAGGATAAAAATAGTACTTCCTGAGTCATCTGGTAAGAAAAAAAATATATATTTTTTTGATACTTACAGTTAATGCCCTTTGTGTTTTCAGTAGAAATTGCTAAAAATGAATGTTTCGAGTTGTAACAGAATCATGACTTGCCCTAAATATTCAAGGATAAAGGTCATGTAAAAAGAAGTTATGCAAAGTGATGTGCTTTCCTTTGCAGTATCTCTCTCAGACAACACCCTGTATGTATCCTACATCCTTTATGCAACTATTCCTGCTCTCCTGCTGCTGCTGTTTGTAGCTGCTGGGTTCTTCTGCTACAAACAGCATGTTAAGAGGTAAAATCAGGAAGATGTTATAATAAAAACCATACCATGTACTTATTTATCATACATCAAATATAAAACAATGTGTTTCTGGATGCGGACTAATAAAATGGCATATGAAGAAGCATTTTAGAATTATTAATTTCCAATATGGCACATTGATCCAACTCTTCTCCTGGTATTTATAGCACATATTTGCCATAATGTGAGCACATATTTTCTTAGGATATGCTGTGTGTAACTGATGACCAGTATGTCTCCTTTTAAAACATGTTACAATGATCCCACCATGGTGTCATTTCTTTCATATTCAGGAGGAAGACAGAAACAGAAAGCTATCCCAGCAGATCAAAACCATGGACGCCAACAACAGCTTCACTTTGCCCAGTACAAGGACCTTATGCCTTTAGTGACATTACCAAACTGCCTCACACTGCTCTGGACAGCAGCATGCCAGCAGACATCATGACAAAGTACTCCTGCGCTCCCTCCCAGTTTGACGATTATGAGAATGTCTCATGCACAGACAGAGAGAGCGGTTTTGTGACCAATGACATCTATGAGACCTGCAGAGCTCAAAGCCGGCGCTGCCGCAGTCAGACTGGTTGGGTAGAAAACGAGATCTATGGATAACACTTTTGATGCATATCTGGTCTCTGCAGGTGTCCATCAGCCTCATAGCAGCTAACGAATATGACCCAACTAGACTGAGGAACACAATGTTCTCCACCCCTTTCTTCCTTTTCACCCTACTATTTACTTGTGTGGCGCAGGATTACAAAACAGGTGGCCATGTTGGCCTGGTTATCTGAATAGATCTGTGTCCTGTGTGTACCTCTTGCTTCTTGCTTCTTCCTGAGCATCCAGCCTTGGTTGGAGTTGGAAGTCAGATTAATGCTTAATGCAGGGTTTCGCAAAGTTTTGTCAACTGCAACTCCATATCTAGTTCCCAAACTTACCAGAACCCCACCAATAGAGAGAATGAGTCTAACGCTGGCTATGGATTCAAGAGAAATAGATGGGTTATTTGAAAAAAATAATATATTTCAAATCTTTTTAATACATTTTATTATTAAAGCAGCTTTATGAGGCTCTATGTAGGTACATGCTCACAAAAGCCGATAAGATATTTAACTGGTATGATATATATTTACCATGTTCATTAACTTAGTTTGTTCCAGTTCATCCCATAGTTGTTGTGACACTCTCTGTGGTGCCATGTCACTGATCGTCTAGGCACCGGAAAATAATAGTTTTTGAGATATTTCATTCTGGACCAAACTGTTGGGACCCCCCCCCCCCCAAAAAAAAAATAATATATTTCAAGTTTATTTAATATATTTTATTATTAAAATCCATCAAACAAATATCAGTCAGAGTGAGAAATCTTATGTTTGCAGTGTAAATAAAATACATTTTTATTCCATTTGACTTTAATCTAGTTCTTTCCTATATTCAGTTTTTACCATCACCTCAGACAAATTAAGCAACAGCAGCACATAGGCATTGAGGAATTAATGAACTCAAATAAGCATTAATGAGACAGTCAGTTTTGTGGTACAGCAGCGCTGCTATATTTGGCATGGTGGATTACACATCTAACCCTGGGAATAAGTGCAAGTTTTGAGGACTCACACAAGGTTACTCATCTTGTAAACAATCCAAAATTAAACTACTCAACCATTTTTCCAGTAACGTCACCAGATATTATGAGACACAAGGACAAAAAGATTCTGCTGGCTTCCTACTGCTGTGGAGTTGTCCTTTTCAAGGACTATTCTGACCTTTTCTCTAAACCTGAAGAGTGGTGTCAGCCCTGTGTAAGGCTTCCTGTTTGCACTCTGATGTCAGGGAACAGGACAGTACATGCGGAAACGCTGATGACAGAACTCTGCTGACCCCAGTAAACCTCAACGCTGTGGGTTTTCCTGACTCCACATGACTGTGCGAGAAACTTAACCCTGCCACTGATCTGAAAGTACAGACACTATCGAGGAGTGACCATGTTCTGGATGTTATGAACATGTTATGGATTCATTCATCAGTGTTTGCTTTTAAAAGCATACGCCTGTCTTAAAAATGTGTAAAAATATCATGGCTATTTCTGAATGTGTACCGAGTGGGCTGTTGGGTCGGTGTCTCGGAAAGAGGTAGCAAGCCCAGTAAGGAGAGGCTGAGTGTGTTCTTGGAGAATGTTAGACAGGAAATGCCAAAAGCACATCTGGAACTCTTACATCCAGGAAGTCTATGCGTGACAGCGGAGGCCTTTGGAGCACTGCTCGGCCTGCCCGCTTAGCAATCCACTGTTCTCTATTAGACTGTCACAGCAGGGTCTTAGGAGAACAACCACCGGGTGTGAATGTGTGCTGTATGTCAAACATGATATGATTTTTGGGTGTCAAATAAAGTTTGTATTTTTGGAGTGACATTAGATTTGTGTGAATGTAAAATCCCTGTTACTAAAGTATTAGCTCTACTGTCCTGAGAAAAGGAAATGTAAACATTAGATTCTAAGGCTTGGGAGTAGGAAGAGTTAAGGTGAGGATTAGGACTAGATTGGGGTAAGGTTAGGCATCATAACACAGTTTTTTAGGGTTAGGGTTATGTTCACATTAAGGTAAGGGACACACACATAACAACAGGGAAACAGGCTTCACTTCCCCCCAAAATCTATACCGAGGCCATGGCCATGGCCACCAGTTTAAAGGAAATGTGTATCCTTGCTTCAATTTTCAATTTCTGCCAACAGATGGTGCTGTTATGTAGCTGAACAAAGTGTCTTTGTGGCTCATAAAATGTCTGGTTTCACATGAGGTCCTGCATGTTACATTATATAAGGGTATATGGTATGATGTATTACTTTTGGTTTTCTCACGGCTAATGCATTTCTTCCCCTGGATTATATGACTAAAAGTAGATATGATGAGGAACATATATATTTCTTTTTTGTGTTAAAACCTAGGTTTTTGTTTTTGTTTGTTTGTTTAAATGTATTTCCTCCATTCATTCTTGCAGAGACCCTGACTCTGAGCGAGTACGAGAGGCAGATTCAAGCAGATTTAGAAAGAATTTAACCCTTTTCCCTGCATTCTTTTTCTTTTTTTTTCCCCCACAAAAGCTTATTAAACACCTGCAGGGCAAAACTTCAAAGTTACCTATGCGTGCAATCAAGGAGGGCAGACAAGCAAACAGATTTCAGAATAGCAATTTTACCGGTTGACGTAAGAGGTGGGTCTGGTCGTCTTGGCAACCAATTGGCACTGAAGTGTGGAGCGGCTCCGTGGCCCCGCCCCCTGTACAAATACCCCTATGGCTTTGACGTCAATACACGTCAACCAGAGAACATGATGCCTCTTTGCAAGTCAACTCGTGTGCTCTGTAGCTGATAGAGGCACCTCAAGCTGAAATATTATAGCTGTATTGTATTGGAGAACGTGGTGTGACAGCCCCCGGGCTCAGCAAATGGCCTGCTTCGTATCGCCGCACTGACCGAGAGTGTCGCCACATTGGCGTTCAAGCTGACAGGGCGACACAGAAAATCAACTTTGTCTATTTTTAATGGACACGCTTCGAGCGGCGGCGGCGGCGGCAGCAGAAGCAGCGGCGGCGGCGGGCGGTTTGTTTTCCTTTCGTCTTTATCTGTAGCTGCTCAAGCAAGCAAGCCAGCCAGCCCGTGTGAGCCCCCCGTGTGTCCCCTGCTCGTCTGGCTACCTCCTACTCGTCCAAAAACAGTCAAATTTAGAACAGCATGGTCATGGCTGACAGTGTCCAAAAACCGCTGATCCGGGGTCCGGTCCGAGTGGGCTTCTACGACATCGAGCGCACTTTAGGAAAGGGCAATTTCGCTGTCGTGAAGCTGGCCCGACACCGCATTACAAAGACTGAGGTGAGTGTGTCGGTGAACTAGTTAGCCTGAAAGCTAACTTAGGCTACTGTTCAGCTGAGTTACATAACTTTTATGCACTAGTTGACACTCCAGATATTCACAGCAGATACCGAAATGCTGTCCACATCATGCACTAATAGAAACCTGGATCAGGTAACTGCCGGCCACTTGGCTGCTCCAGTGCGAGCAACAGCTGGTGTGTTTGAATCTTGCAGGTACAGGAGTAATGACTGCCTGCACGTTCACCCCCCTCAGCCAACATCACTGCCAGTAAGAGGTCTGACCACCGGTGCTGCTGGGAAACACAAACTGTAAACATGCATGCTTTATTTCCAACGCCAGACCAGCATCTGTACACCTGCGCTCCTTTTGGTAATGACCCAGACGGTGCCACAGTGTACCAACTCAAAAGTCTGCCTGGTGTAAACATCCCCTGTTGCTGTATCTGGGGCATGCAGCATGGGTCGGTGGTCCCATTATGTAATCCAAATAATGATGTGATTTAATAGTTTCTTGTGTCAGCAGTGCCAGGAGCTTTCCGACCAGCATGACATGCCAGCCAGATCTCTGTAACTGTAACTGCACGCATGCACGCAGACAGCGATATACTGACACCGCTCTGGGGTCTTCATGTAGTTTGGAGAGGGTTTGATATTACAAACACTGCACACTCTCAGGCGATACAGCATGAGCACAGGGGGGAGAACAGTGCTTGGATTTGTCTGAGTTTACTTATAATTTTATGTAAGCTCTGTGCAGAAAGGCCTTTCTTGAGCAGTACCACTGAGTGCCATGACTTTCTGTTGTAATGACGGAGACACAGGGATGTACTGTAAAGAGTGTCCAGTCTGTGTGTGAAGAAACTGTGTTGTGTGAGACAGAAGGGGTGGGGTAGAGGTGGTGGAGCGTGATAGAAAAATAGGCCGGGAGACTTGTGAAAACACAGTTGCACACAGTGATCTTTGATCTCCAGAGCCTCCAACTGTTTGTCGCTGAACGTCGTGAGCAATCATACTGTACAAAAAAACAAAGATTTACGTCATCCAGATGTGACCCTTGGTAGGTTTAATGAATAACAAGACAAGAAAATGGCTCTTAAGACTCTTATCGTGTTAATCTAGTTATTAAAGCCTGTGAGGTAGCGTAGCGTTAGTCTAGCCAGGTAATCTGCAGCCATGTAACACTAATAGCTCCCTGAATGCAGGTTTTTATTTCAGGCAAACACTACACCAGGTGATTTCACTGAGTGGACGCACCTCTTCCCTCAGCCGGTGTGGTGTTTGGGTTGACTGAAAACATGCATGTTGGTGGTGGTTTTCAGGCCACTGGTTTGGTAGAGGTCACTCAGCGCTGGTCGGTACAGAGGGCCACTGCAGCTGCTTGGCTCGACCAGGCCCATGGCCAGAGCCAGGCTGTTTGTTACAGTGGCCAAGGTCAGCTGGAGAGGCGGGCTATCGGCTTTATGCGATGCCATCTGTGTTGAGAGTATGCCAGTGTAAGAGATGTTAGCCTGGTGCGTGTGTGTGGGAAAAAACAAAAAAAACAAAACAGAGTTTAATGACACATTAAACAGCAGATCAAATGTCTCTGTGCATGTGTGTGCATATTCCCAGATAGGTGTACCTGTGTGTGCATAACCTACTTTTTCTACGCATGGCTCCTGCGTGTTATACTGACCCATTCATCCCATTATGTACATATTGCAGCTTGTGGGTTCACATAGTGCCGGCCCACGTGGTCCCATACATTTATCCATCCTCTCCACAGCACCGTCCCAGTTTTCTGCTCTCATTACCTTATGTATAGGCTAAATTCCCCTTTAACTCGTCTCAAATGACCTTAAGTCTTATGTTTTGTGTGTGTGGGCCACAGGTATTGTTGACAGTGTAATCAGCTAAATCAGATCTTTTTATGCTAAGCACACTGTAATCCCTCTCTACTGGAACATTACTAGTCATTTTAAATTTGATGCCCTGGAGGTCTTGACTTGTAACTGGAGTGCCATTAAAAGATTTGGATTTCTTCATAGGATTTAACGGCAAACATACCTGTCAGTACCTTGAGTATGGAGATAATAACAGGAAGTGTTAAATATATCAAAACACCCATTACTGCACAAGTGCTAACTACAAATGGACTAGAGAGGATCTAAATGGGTGTGAGTAGGATGGAGGTATCAGACTTCTTTTTAAGATTAAAACCAAACATAAGCCTGTGTTTAGACTGACATGATCACTGCATGAAAAAAAATGCAGGTCCCCTTATTTACTGCAGTAATGCCACTGCATTGACACAGCAGGAATGCTTGTGGAGGAAATAGAATACAGGATCATCTAGCGGAAAATGTTGCACCTGGCCCAGCTTTTGCCATAACACAGTGTGACGTCAGGTGGCAATGTACTGCGATAGGCAGTCAAATACATGCCATCACACATTCCTGGTAAAATTCTTCATACTGTAAACAAGCTATTTCTGCTGTTTACCAGATGATTGTTAAGATAAGGAGATAAAATGATAGTCAGTGTGATAAGTTTCCAGAGGAAAATCCTCTGTCAGGTTCACTAGTGTAAACTGATTATTGTCAATACTTGTGAAACTGAATATCTCAGTTTCACAAGTATTGATTAATCATTTGGTGAGTTTCTCAAAAACCCAAGTAGGCAAATTCATATTGCTTGTTTTGTTCAACCAACACACTAAAAGCACAATATATTTAGTTCATCAAAGAAGACACCAGAACAAACAAATATTCACATTTATGAAACTGAAACCAGACTTTCTTGCTTAAAAAAATGACTTAAAATGATTATCAGAAAAGCTGCCGATTCATTTTCTGTTGATCAGCTCATCAATTCAGCTCTGGTCTCATCAGTACCCCAAAATAACACACTAATCAATGCATCCCTCTGTGTCTTTTTTCTTTTTGTGAAACACAGCCTTGTTTTCAGCCTTGGTTTTCTGGCTTCATCTGACAGTGTTGTGATTGCTGAGAGGGGAACTGGGGTCTCCTGTTGTTGACTCCTCCAGCTTGGCTTACAGACGCCTGGAACACTTCAGATCACACTGATGAAATGTTGTTTATGAGAACATGTGAAGGAGAGATGTTAACATTGCCCTGTTACCTACCGGACATCATTATTCAGAGCCAAGAGTGTTGAAGTTGTGAGTGTGCGATTTACACATGTACGTGTCATTGTGGGTGTGTGTATATCCAACGAGGCATGCGTTTGCCTCTGCTCTACCTTCGTATGATATTTCATCATGGCTCAAATTCTAAAACTGTTTATGACGGTTTCAGCATGAGCTGTATTCAAGGATTTATCTTGCGTCTCAGAAACAGCTCTCTACTCTCACAGCTGAAAAGAACACACTGTATCCTTTTGCTGCTTTGAAAATACGAAAATGTACTAGTGCACTCGTGTTTGTGTGAGTGTGGGGAGGTGTCTGTTTTTGCCCATCAAGTATGGTGAGCCCTAACAAAGATTCTAATGTGTGTTGTTGAGGAACCGACTGATTACAATTGTATTGTTGATGCTTCATCATTCTGCAGGTGGCCATTAAGATCATTGACAAGACCCAACTGGATGCTGTCAACCTGGAGAAGATCTACAGAGAAGTTCAGATCATGAAGATGCTGGACCACCCCCACATCATCAAGCTCTACCAGGTGAGTTTCCAGCTTCAGTGCCTGTTATCAACACCTTTTCACTGGCAGGCATGCAAAATGTGGACACAATTTTTAGTGGTGCTGCTTTTATCTCTGTGCTTTTACTGATTTAGCCCATGTCATGATTTTATCTGGGCTCTTGTGTAATTTTTGCCTATCTATAATGAAAATCTTTTTGTAAATTATTACCCATGTTGTAATGATGTGTGATGATAAATGATGTAATCTGTTTTTTGTTTTTTTTTTCAGTTTGTAACTGGTAATCTTGCATTTTTTGTCTCTTGTCAAGAGATTCTCCAGAGATTTATTTCTGTTTTGGGTGCTTTGATCCATCTCATCACAACTCCTTGCAGTGATGTTGGAAAAATGTCCCCATACTTTATGTATATTTACCCCAGTTACTCCAGTTAGGGATGTTTCTTAAACACATTTTCCATTAACAAATGTGCCCACCTGGACACATGGAAAATCTGTAAAATTTAGTAAAAGCTGTAATGTCTCTTAAACCAGCCTGAATTCACAGACTTATTTGTGCTTCATCTGATACTGGTTTGTTGTCTAATGTAAACTGTCATTCAGTGTTTCCTGCTGTAGTGAACTGAGGTCTCAGCCATGTGTTTTAGTTTGACAAGAGTCTTACTTTACTCCAGTCATTGAAAAGTAGTCTAATGTAAGATTGTCAAGAACTAGACAGGTTTGTGCAACTGATGAATTTAGACCTCCAACTGAGATCTGACTATAAGTTTATCTTTGTGAAATCGCCCCCTGGTCACAGAAGCCCCCACAGGGTGATACTGTAATAATGTAACATGTGTTACGGTGTGGGCCCAGTGTAATCTGTAATCTGTTGAGGGGGCCTAGAATTACCTGTGCCTCTGGCTAATCTGTGAACAAATCAGGTTTGTGGAGCAGAACTCGCCTCTGCTCCTTGTTGATCTTCTGTCCAGGTACTTTAGCAGTCGGGGTGTTGAAGCGCAGGACCAATCCAGGCCATTTTCTAATGCATTAGCAAACAACTGCTGCCTAGCAGAACTTGCCACCACTGGATAGTTTAAGATATGAGAGCATAGTTAATGACTGACTGACACTCTGTGCTGTGTGCACCTCTGTATGTGTTCTACACTTTGTGAAGGTGCTACTGACCTGATTCAAACTAAATAATGTTAGTAGTTGAGCATTATATGCATTAAATGTTTTATTATTGTACTGAGACATCAGATCTAAAGATGTATTTCACATTCACACATTTTATTGATGCTGACATTACCCATAAAATGTCTAATTTAGGCCACAATAGACTTTTTTGGGACTTAAATTGACTTAAAGCTAAAGTGACCTGCAGTTACCTAGAAGATATCTACTGCAAATTTTATAATAATTAATAGCATCTGATGTGCTTTGAACTGAAGGGCTTTATTTTTTTGGCTGGCCAACAACTACCACAAGCAACTACAGCACGAGGTGTCCTTTTTAGGCTCGAGGCCCTTAGGTTTTTTTTTTTTTTTTTGCCATGTTGCGCATCACAAAATGTGGAAGCAGAGAAAATGGGAGTTTCATGAGCCAGAGCAAAGTGATCCAGTTTGTTTTGGTGAAAAGTGGCTCTTTGACACATGTTGGGAATTGATGTCTGAGGACTTAATATTTGGGTGATTGGGTGAAGTTTACACAAGCTAAAGGATAATCAGTTAACCACAGAATGATGCTGAGTAAAGTGTGGTTTACTGGTCTGTGGTTTACTGGTCTTCTTCCCGCTCCCTTTTTTACAGCAGGGATTTTGACGTGTCACAGTGGTAAAAGCACAGTTGTGAATAATAAATTTAATGATGGCTAAATTCCACTTAGCTGCTTCAGTTTCAAAGTCCTGGTTTTGTGCATGCTGGCTCACAGTCACAATGTGATTGGCTGATTAGGACACCTCTTTCATGTTGCTGTGACAAAGGTATAATTCCTTTCCTCTATCTGAAAAGGCATCACACACCATGGCTTGGCTGTAAACTGCAAAGTTGTGGATCATTGTTAATTCCTAAAATCCATTGTAATTGTAATAGGATTTTATGCAGCAGAACTTTGCTTTAATTTAACAGGTCAGAAAGCAAATCATCTTGCTGTGTGGTGGTTTTTGCAATTGTTGAAATAACACCCAGCGTCACTGTCAGTAGTCTAATGTGTGCTAAAAGCATTTTTATAGAAGTAAATCCCATAAATGTCATTTCCCTCAGGCCACCTTGGCACCTTTTATAGTAATTGTATGCATGTCCAGGTGTGAAAGGAAAGTTCACATGAATTTTACAAGGCTCACAGTTTATTTTCTAAAGTGATTTGGTCTTGTTTTTGCACTTATTTGGTATGTTAGCCAGTCAAAAAGAAACTTGTTTCACCTAGGTACCGTCATGTCCGCTGTCTGGCACAAAATAGCATAGCCACCAATAACTCAACAATTGTGGTGATGTTGTTGTATTACATAAGTCTTTTGGTCCTGTTACTTTGTTTAGGGGAAGTAAATGAGTGTTCATTATCATTACACAACCATGTGGCACTGCTCCAGCTTTCTGCTGTGTTATTTTGGTGTGTATCATTATTTCCAACGGCCCATCCATCCAATCAGCTCAGGTCAATTAGTGATTTCCTTTCCAGTCTCATAAACTGGGACTGGCCCTGTGGCCCCCGAGGGGAAGCCCTAGCTTATGAAGACACACAGACACACAGACGACCCAACTGTGGACCCCATTTTAGTTTCCCTATTCTCTGTTGACCCTATTCTTAACTTCTTTTCTTCTTTCACATCTCGCCATTATCTGATTCTTCTGGGTTCACAGCCAAGAGTCTGTCAGCACGTACAAAGATTTTAAGCAGACAGAATTATCAATGGATATTGTTTTCCAAATTACAAAACCACTCTTTCTGTCAGTACTTTAGTAGTGATGCCAATACAAAATGTATACTTCATTTGAATATCAACCATGTTACAGGAAATTCTGGAGTAAACTGAGGATATTGGATGGATCATGGCAACAAATTGATATCCTCTACACTACAATTAATGTCCATATTGTTAAAACTATTCAAATAATTGCATTTATACTCATAAATTATTCATTGACAGTCTTGTATTAAAACATTAAACAGCACAGCCTGTATACAGCATGTTATTCACCTCAGGGACTACAGCTGCCTTTCCTCATGGCTAGATATTCAGACAGGATCGGTCTAAAACACATTTCTACTCATCATGTCAGAACCAACAAAAAATGTTATTTGTATGCATATTTGATTGGTTTAACAGTGATCAGTCTGTTTGGACAAGCAGTGATGTATAATGTATGATGCATGTAAGATGTTAAAGATAACTTTTAGAGAAAGGCAGTGTCAGACCGTGTGAAATGCTAACACTAAGTGCTGTTTGCATTTCTCGATATCTGGAATTCAAACTATGAATCCTCCACTTGTTCTAGAATTTATAACATGAGAGATATTTGGCTTCAGTTACTCTCCCCATAGCAGCAACTCACAGCAAAGACTCTGCTTTCTCTTAAATACTTATAAGACTATAAGTGCTTAATGAATTATCTTCACTGAATTGAAGTGGTATTGTAATCACTGTCAGAGCAGGAAAGCTTTTACTGTTAAGCAGCTGCTGCCATGTAATTTAAATGGAAGTGTTGCTGTGTAGCCACTTTGCCTATTGTAGCAGGGTCTGTAATACAAACATTAACATCCAGTTAAACGTTATTCATCTCATACAGAAGCACTGTATTGGCTTGACATCTGACCTTGCAAGCAAAGCTGCGTATGAAACCAAAATGTCATCACTAACGGATGAAATCTGGCGTTGGCCAGTATCTTGTTTACTTATTTAACATTTAAGAACTTTGGCTTCTTTTGTTAAATGGGGAAAAAAGGTTGTTGGAAAAAAAATTAATTTTCATAGTAAGGTACTGAAAAACATATCATACTACTGATGTTGGTAATGTAGCTTATCAAGCTTACTGTATAACACAACCTGCCAGTGGATAAATCTGTTTCATTTACATCATATTAATGTCTACTAATGTTGTTTTGTCCCCGATAAACAAATGAATAAAGTAAAAGTAAGTAAAGAATCTCTGGCATTGTTTTGACATTAGCACTGGATTGTAGTTAAAGTTATAACTGATGTCCAAAACATCTCTTGTGTCATCCTTCTTTTTGCCCAATGCCTCCACAGAATGGCAGAGGTAGCTGATGCATTCATGACAGCTTATGAGGCCAGTCAACATGATTCTTCTGGATTCCATCACAGAAAGAATGCAGAATGATAGAAGGATGTTTGCCATAAATTGAAAATATACCTGTCTCACAGTGGATATTTTATCTTGTCAAGCACAGGTGTAGCTAAAAACATTAATAATGGCTGCATTCTACTCAGGTGTGCCAGTGCCAAGGCCCTGCTATTGTACATGCTGGTTTACTGGCACACCTAAATGAAACAGAGCCATCGTTAATACTGTTAGTTACACCTGTGCTTTTCCTGCTGCGACAAGTCAAAATGTCTGCTGTGATAAAGGTCTATTTCCCAAATTAGATGCTGATGCCGGGCTTAATTCATCAATCAGTAGTATTCCAGCTCCACTACACAGAGTGGACAAAATGTGTTTGTTACACAACCAAGGCCAACCAAGTGAAAAAACAAAACAAAACAAAACAAAAAAAAACTGGCTTTCATTTCCTAAATCCATGAATCGGTCAGTGTAACAGATGGAAAATTGATCATAAACAATGAGCGTGGGATTTCTAGTGTGAATGTCTGGCTCGCTGTGTCTGATTCATCCTCCCCTCTCCATCTGATTCTCCCCTCCGCATTTAATTCTATTCATCTCCTGAGTGTTTCTGTTTCTAAATCGGTTCTCCTCCTCCTACACAACACGGCACCGTGCGAGGACTTAAAGGTTTTAAGTACCATTCAGATATACTCGGCAACACCAGCCGTCCACCTCCATTCTCTTACATGGTTACCATATTTAGACCCTGTGCCATTCATGCATTTTGTTTTGCTCATGACCTTGTGGATGCCAGATGCTGCGGTTTAACCACAGAGTGAGCTTTGTGGACAGTTGTGTAATATTTTGGTCATTCATATCTGTTGTTACAGTTCTCTTTTTCTAAATTCTGTTTGCAGGAGACTGTTAATTTGGATTATCTAATGATGCTGCTATTGAAAAGTGGTCTTCTGTGTGTATTCATGTTCACTCTCCCCCTTCTTTTCTCCCTTCCCTCGGCCCCTGTTCCTTCGTCCTCTCCCTCTCTCAGGTGATGGAGACGAAGAACATGCTTTACTTAGTCACGGAGTATGCCAAGAATGGGGAGATCTTCGGTGAGTGATCTTTTCGAGTACAAGATCCGTCTGACCTCAGTGTCTTACACACGTTGTCCCACCCAGTTCATTTATGTCCTCCCCGTATCAGTTGCTCAAAAAAGCAGCTCTGTTTCGTCAGTTGTGTTTTTGACAAACAAGGAAGTATCAAAGTCTTGTTGAGTTTGTCGTGCTCTTACAGATATCCTGGCCTGAGTCTCAAAGGTCACATGATTGATGGAAATCGGAGAACAATGTCCCAATATGACCCTTGTCATGTGCTTCTACTAATTGGTATCCTAAATGTGCTGACATTGTTTCCTTGTCGTATATAATGACATCACTGACGTCCGTAGGCAGGCAACCTCAAAGAGAAAAAGACGGATTTATTACTGTATGTGGTGCAAAATCATTTGCTGCTAACTGGTTTACTGCTTAGATGTTCAGATTATGCAAGATATCAAGATTGTGTTCGACCTGGTGAGCAACCGTGTCATTCCTCCATTTTCAATGACCATTACATTGCACTTAGATTAAATTCTGTATACTGTAGGTTAAAATGTTGTTCTGCCTTTAACTGAAACCATTTACGATGATGTTTAAGAGCAGGTTTGATAAAGGTAGCAGGAAAAAATTACCCTTTTTTTTGAGACACCATTTCACAAACACGTTTGTCCCTGATGTGGACAGATTACGGCTGCTAGTTTAGTTTAGTTTAGTTTACTTTTATTTGCACAAAACAAACAACATTTTAACAGATAACAGAAGTGAAACACATGACAGGAAAAGTCAAGACACTGTAGAATTATACTGTACAGTGGTTCCCCAAATCAAGAGTTTAGAAAAATACATGGAAAAAAAAAGTCAACCAAATAATGCATATAAAGAGAGCAATGATGCCTCAATCAAATGATCTGAATAAAAAGAAAAATAAAAAAGAAAGAAAGGATTAATCAACTGCTAGTTCTTCTGTTGATCCACTAATTGATTAATCATTTAATCTTTTCTATTAAAAATTTCTCTTTCTGAAGAGTTTGGGTCAAGAGGAAAACACCATGAAACAAACTAAATCTGCATGAAAATTTGAAACACTATTGATTTTCAAAAGTACAACACATAAAACGGTGTTCAGAAATTCACAGTGTGAACCCTGAACAGTCCAAAAGCAGTAGTCTTAATAGGAGACCAGCTGGATTAAGCGCTAAGCCTTAAGTAGCTATCACACAGACATATTTATGATTTATCATGGGCCTTACATAATATTTTTTAAATAACTAAAAAAGACTAGATGTTGAAGCTTTGACTCATTTGTCAACCATTGCAACACACCTCGCCTTACTCATTTTGGACCATTTCGGACATTTGGAAACACAGTCCTTTGGTACAGAAAATAATTTCCAGTCGGTCATTTACCACAAAGTGCCCAATAAGGAAGTAAGCTCAAATTTGTCCTATAAACATAAACATGATGTAAGTTTGTAAGTGGACAGTCTGAACATACTTTTTTTTTTTTTAACAGTACATCAGTAGAAATTAGAAATATTTTACACACTGTAATATTCTGAAGTGCAAATAAAGAGACTTGTGCTGGAAGGGACAAGTCAGAACATAGCAAGAATAGTACATGAAGATAACAAATTATCTTAGTCTGCCATAGAACCGCATGCGCTCTATCACTACTGCACAAACACAACACACACACTCAATTTGCACAATGTGTACACACTGCAATCTCCAATCCAGTACACTAGGCATGTGCCCAAAGAAAGAGCATGTTTATTGCACTTTTTTTAGTGTGTGTGTGTGAGTTTGCATTCTATTAGAAATGTTCAGATGGAGTATCACATGGTTATTCCTTTTCAAACCCAAAGAAAATCCTGGAATCATTCCAGCTGTGAACATGCAAACATGAAATAATTGTACGTTCAAATATTTCAGGAATTAGATAGATAGATGGATAGATAGATAGATAGATACTTAATTCATCCCCAAGGGAAATTCACACACAAGAATTACAGCACAAGTTTAGACCCGTCTCATGTGGACAAACTGTAAGTGGTTCATGATCCAGATAGATTATTGGCCTCACCTATTAGACAGTCTGAGAATGTTTGCACTTTAGCCTACTTCCAGACACAGTAGCTGAGAGGCTTACTCCAGCAGTAGTCTAGGGTAAACATAATAGTCATGTCTGTTGTGTGTGTGTGTGTGTGTGTGTGTGCGCGTGCGTGCGTGCGCATGTGTGCATACGTCTTTGTAATTCTGAGGCCAGTGTTCCACTTGTGATGTTGACTCAGCAGCAGCAGCTCCTGCTCCTGTGACCCAAAGAGAGCTGGGAAGCAGACACCAGAAAAAAACGTGACGAGAAAGGAGCGTAGTTTAAAAATGTGAAGGAAGTACAGATGTGCAGAGAGATAAAACAGTCTGACTCGTCTCTATCAGCACATATGTTACAGCCACTGCTGCTCATTGTAGTTAAGCCAAACAGCAGCTTCTGTTAGCCTAGACAAGCTGTGTAATGACGGGAATCTTACAACCCCCTCACTGCACAGCGCACTCTTAAAGGAAATGTGCCTCTTTGCTTTCATGCAGCAAATTAGATGAGAAGATCGATGCCACTCTCATAGTTGTGTGCTAAATATGAAGCTTCAGCCAAGAGAAGGTTAGCATAGCTTAGCTTAGCTTATCATAGCATAATGATTGGAAGCAGGGGGAAATAGCTAGCCATTTTCATTGTCACCCCCATTTCTACACTTTTTGCACAGATTTAAGCAACAAGATGGAACATTTTTGTGAGCTTTAGAGATGCTGGTTGGGGTTTTTTTTTTTTATCTTTCTACATGTCTAAATGTCTTCTGGCTGCTGCTTTATGTTCATGTTATGACGTGAGAGTGGCATCGTTGGTGTCTTCTCATCTAACTCGTGGCAAGAGTTTGCATATTTCCCCAAATGTTGAACTGTTCCTTTAAATAACCGGTCATGATTGGTCAAACTCACTTTCCATAATCCATAGATTTTCACACAGATCATCTCAGGGTATTATAAAACCATTGTGTCCTGATTTCTCAGACCCCTCTGCCCTGATTGCACAATGTAATATAGTTATGTAAGACAGTTATATGTCATCATCAGCTGCAGCAATAGCAGCTTTGACCCAGCCAGGCAGACACCGACTGGTAGCTGCAGCACTAGACTAGTATTACAGTATTCAATCTCACAAAATTGAACAATCATTTCTGATTTCCAAATACGGTTTCTGGAGATGGATAAAGTCTTCCAGTCATGCTGCACTCAGACAAATGGATAAGCTGCCAAGCTAGATCTCTGACCTCTTCCTCCACTATCGCCCTCTTGAGAGTAGCCTCCGCTTCTCTGACATGATGAATTTCTCAGGTCTGCTTCTTGCCATAGGTTACAGAGTGGAAGATGTGAAGTTGTTGTGGATGCTTTACAGCCCACCCATGTTATAGTGAATCAGTTAAGAGAATGGATGAGCCTCCGACTCTCTCTTCAGACCAAACAGTAAATGGTGTTGTGGAGGAGCAGGAGGGGTAGTCTATGTTTGTGTGTGTGTGCGTCTGGAGCCGTGAAAGACAAAGAAACGGAGCTGAGTTTGGCACAAGGAGGCGGAGAGTGATGGGTTCATTCTCGCAAAGGGGTGGATGGGCACAGTTATGGGCACAGCAGAGGCATGCCATGCCAGCTTGTTGATGTTCCTTTGTGTCTTGTCTGTCTGTCTGTCAGTCAGTCTGCCACTCCACTGTCTGCCTCAACACTGCAGGATGGATCAAACCTGGAAATTGGGTCAACCACAAATAAAGCAGAGTTGCAGAGAGCAGAGGCAGCAGAAGGAGAGGAGGCAGAGGAGAATAGAGGCGAGAGCAGGGGACATCCGTTTGAATTTGGAAGGTGGTGGGGAAATGTAGGGCATGCATATTTAAGAAAGCACTACTGGAGAGAGGGGAGTATAATAGCTGGCAGTGAGTAGAATCACTCATGCAGATCTCTTGTCAGACTGATGGAAAGGGAATGAGACGGGGAGACTGTTGACTTCAAAGGAGTACTCAGGCTATTTTTTGAGACACATTGTTATTTACTTAGGCTGTCAATTTATATTTCACCATAAACCATCCTTCATACTACTGAATCAGTTTACTGCAGCTGTCAGCTGCTGGGGTGTGGCAGTTTTGACTCTGATGACCAGAGGACGAAAGCATAAATAAATCGAGGAAGGGCTGCCCAAAGTAGGACCTGTGCTTTAATGTTCCATCTCTGCAAAATAAAAGATATCAAGTGGCCCAAACCTTTGGGCAATTTCTCTTAAATGACAAAAGTATGTAAATGTATCCAAACTGATATATGACATTAAACCTGAAATTTGGATGTGTCCATAAGATGTATTCTTCTCTCGGGGACAAAAAATAATGGCATTGACTTCTGACAAGATCAAGGTCGTCTCATCTGCTCCTGTTTAGGCGATTAATAGTACTGATGTACTGTAGCCACATGACTGGCACAGTGCATGGTTGATGCACGATGGCTATGCACAGACTCTGCAGGACTTAGTGATCTCACTTGATGATATGTGTTGTCAGATAAGGCTAGGTTGTTAGCAAACCTGACCAACACCAGTGCTGTCCAACAAATTACATACACAGACAAACAATACAAAAAGCCCATAAATAGTTATAAATAGTTGATACCACTAAGACTAAACATAACCATTAAACCATTAACCATTGAAAACTAAATTCCGTTTAGGAAAAAGTTAACAGCTACCTTTCTGTGCAGAGTTTTGGTGATGCTTGAAGGGAGCAGCTTTTCTCCTTTGATATTTACAAAAAGTGTTTCCAGTTGAGTGACAGGCAGCATCGTACGTGGCGGCTTTCAAGGATCCACCTGCTGCAGAAAAAAGACATTAACGAAAAAATGCAAGAAGGAAAATATGCCACAATAAAGCTGACATGTTTTTCTACATTTGAGCTGAGGTAATTTGTGCTCCTCTTCAGTGATTGCAAACATTTGGAAACAGTGTAGTGTTTTAGTAATAAATAAATCAGAACATGTATAAATAATGTGGTGGTTTTTTTTTTAAACGTCGGCATTTGCACAAAATATCAGTCCTCCAGTACAATAGGTAAACTAAACTGAACAGATAAACAGAGGTATTTCCATCATCAAATTTTATCAAGTAACATGTCATTTAAATCTTTATTAGTGTCTCTTAATCACCTCCCAGGTTTCTTTACTGGCTCCTGGCCATCATATTGTGTGAAGCAGCAAACCAAAGAAAAATAACCAGTTGTGTTACGGCATTAATCATCCAGTAAAGTAAAGCCAACAAGGATTATGTCATCTACATGATCTTGTATGTAGAACATCTTCAAGTGTCAGAACTTAATTGCATTTATTAAGCAGTTTATCTTTAATACTGCTACTCGGACGTTGGGAGTCGAGGGTCCTGCCATCACTTTACACATTGTTGTACTATCACATCCAAAACCATCCTTTTCGATGATAACTCAGACTCCTGCTCCATCCCCTATGAAATTTCAGTGTCCCTCCAGCAAATTGCAAAATATTTAAATAATGTTGTGATTTAAATATATTTTATGGGTTATTTATATGTCCGCCTCCTCAAGTACCCTCAGCATCAAGCAAAAGGCAAATTATTAACCCTCTAAATGCACGATTGTTCCCGGGAGGCTAAGAAAGTACTGAAAGCCCAACATGCACTGAGGGGTAGCTTGATATGCGTAATTCTTAAATTCCAATTGCACCCACTGTTTTTAAATGCCAGTCACACACCTGCAGTGTTCTGTGTCACATCAAACCACCTGTTTATGTGTCTGAAAATGGTCTGACTTTCTGATTGCATCAGGAAGCAGCTGTTCATCCAAACCAAAGGGGCCTGAGCGGACTAAAGAAGCAGATAAATAGAAGCATTTATAGGCTATATTTGAGGAGAAAAAAATACCATAAAATAAGAATGAGAACTCAATGCAAACTCATTAGGCCTATATGACTATAAGGAACTCAGTTTAAATCAGACATCAGGCATCATCACAAATTCTCAGGGCCCAAGTTGACATTGAAATGGTTTGTTTTCTAACCAACGGTGTAAAACCCAAATATATTAAATTTACTATCATTTAGAACGAAGAAAAACAGCAAATTCTCACCTGTGAAAAGATGAAAATGTCGCAGATAATTAATGCATTATCAAAATGGGTGCCAGTTTATCATCGACTAATCATTTCAGCGCTAATCCAGAGCAATCCAGCCTTGATTGTGTTTTTAAAAGCATTTAAAGCAGTCCTGCACATTGTGGTGGTTACGAATACAAAGGCATTCACTGGCTGAATTGATGTCGGCGGATGACAGGTGAATTTTAACATTTTCCCCAACTCTACTCAACCCTGTCTTGACTAGAGACTGAGCAAAATAACCGAAGAGTTTGAATAGAAAGTGTATCACAAGTGGTCGGGAAAAGCAGCAGTAAGTTATGAGCTTAGTTGTTTTGTTTTTGTTTTTTTTTTAAGGCATAACAAATAAAAAACCTCTCTGAATATACTTGTAATTATACCATGGAAGAGAAATTAACTGTCACAACCAGTAGCTGCATCCAATCTTTGGCAGGTTATAACTTGGATGGAAGAGCAGTGCTGATCTCCAGCTGGCTCCAGCCCAGTTTAACCCAGTCCACCCCTGAGGGTAGAGTGTTAAATCAGCACCAACATCTATCAACACGCACATAGATTTGACTTTAATACGGCTGCTGTATTTAAGTGGTTTGAGTATCAGTTACTGAGTGTGTGTGACTGTGTGAGTTTGCCCCTTGTCCTCTACATACACACACGTACACAAAACACACACTCCCCACGCTTGCCCCACGGTGTTATCTGAAGTCCAGCCAGAGGTCTGTCCAACAAGCCAGTCTGTACCCATGATGTTTGTCCCCTCCAAACCTGAGCAGCTGTTAAGAGACTTAGCTCCTCACCCAGCTCTCAGCAGAAGTGGAACACAGTGGTTGTTGAGCTGTTCCCTAATACCCCTATGATTCATACTTGTTCTGTTCACTTTCCCAGAATGCATCTCTGCATGCCTCACTGTGCTGAGGTCCTTGCCCTCGCCAACATTGTATCAGTGGATTACTCATCCTTCCACTGGGGCAACATACTGCATTGTGTGTGTGTGTGTGTGGCTGCACAGTGTTGATTGCTCAAACAGTAATGGCTTGTTTTTCAAGTGCTACTGTAGAACAAGCAGTATCAACACAGTACACAGAACAGTGCTACGGTTCATACAAAATAAAGATTAGTTGCATTATTCAGTGTTTGGTTTGTTTAAAGTGTTAAAACAGTCAAGTTTTTTTGTTGTTGTTGTTTTTGTTTGTTTGGGTTTTTTTTTTTTGGTGAGCTGAAGCAACCAGTTGATTACTCAACCAACAACAGTTTTGATAGTAGCTGAAGTTGAAATGCCATGAACTCACTAGTTCTTGCTCAATAAAATTTGCTGGTTTTCTTTGTGTTGGTTAGAACAAACACAACTTTGACACTTTATATACCGAACAATTAATTGAGGAAATAATTGGCAGTTAAGTTGACAGTAAAAAGTTGCAGCCCTAGATTTCGTGTTGTAGTCAAAGGCGTGAAAGAGTGAAATGCAAGTGTTTTAATGAGTGTGTGAGAGACAGTTAGCCCCCCCCCCTTCACAGAGTGATTCATCAGGTGTGCAGAGGTGAGAAAGCATTAATGGATTAATACCTCAATTACTTCAGTGTATGAACAAGTGCAACACCGTGAATTCCTTTGAACAAAGATCGTCTGAAAGTGTGCACTTTCAGACGATCTTTGTTCATCTCTGTGTTTGAATGATTATCTTGTCTTGCCCCTCCTTGTGGTAGCAGGCTTTTCGCCCCGCCTTTGAGTGCAACAGCTACAGTATACACACTTTTGGTCGGGTGCATTCAGCGGTCAGTTGACGTGGTAGGGGTATGCTCAAATCAAACTAGTTTGTGCAACTTGTTGCTCTTTGACTGCCCGACAGGCACTTTGGTTGAGGCGTACTGAGGCCTTTAAGAGACAGAGGCAGACCAAGAAAGGGAGAGGTTTGATTCCAGAACAGTTTTTACTACTTAGATTCCTCACAGGTGCGTACTTGGACCTCCTCAACACATTCCCCTCACCAGTGTGTTTTTTGATTAGCAGTGTTGCATGAAAGCTGCCCTGGTCACCGAATGGCCTCCTCTATGGAATTTGTCAGCTACTATCTAATCAGGTTTTCTCACTCTGTCAGATATTAGCAGCACTGTGGATGATGGAAGGGTATCATCTCCCTGATGCTTGTTAGAGCAGCTTACAGCCTTTGGTCATTTTTATTGTGCAGTCTTTGTCCCAATGCACAGCTGACCCTTTGGTCAACCCTGAGCTGAGACAATACAGAGTTGTTAAGATGAGATGTTTACAGCGTGATGCATGTTGCTGGGCGTAGAACATATGTTGCTCTATTTGTCTCATGTTAAGTTGATGGCACAGAGTTTTTGATGTTAATGGGCTGTGAAATTGGTTTAGTGTGACATCTCTGTGCATCTTGACAGAGACCTAGTTTCGAAATTCTGTCAGTGATCTTATCTTCACACAAATGTGTGTGCACACCGGGGAAATCACAGCAGTATTACTTGTGTTTTTTTTAAAAAAGGAAAAGATATAAGGTTTTTCTAACAAATGCAAAGACTAAGCAAAAAGTTGTTTTTAATATCTCGAGCAAACTAAGCTGCAAGTCCCTGTCTGCTTTGTGATTACAAAAATGCTCTTTTATGGGACTGACCTTGTGGATCTTCAGATAATTGCATTTCATATATTTTTCACTCTTTGTTTACTCATATATAAAGTTTTGTTGGCTGGGTTTGTTGTGATTGTTGTGCATTGTTGTCAGGTTTGGTTGGTGGTCTGTATCCATGCCAGCTGGAAAGGAAAGCCAACAGAGTGTCCTATCTTGTTTGCCACAGAGTGTGAATTGAAGAGTTAGCAAGCTATCTGGACAGAGAGGTGTGAAGAGGAACCCCGCCGACAGCAACAAACACCACACTTTCCAAAGTTCATGGGACTGCAAAAAATTGTGCGTCCTGTTAAATAGTCTGTCAGGCTGACTTCGTAAAAAATTAGTGAACGCTGAGTGTGAAAGGTTAAAAAAACAATAAGGTCGTTGTGGAAGCAGACAATGAGAGAAAGACAGCATAGACTTTGGTTTCATGCATCTTTCTAAACAACCACAAACTCAGACTGTCTTACTGTGCGCAGCTTGTTCTCAGTAGATAAACAGATAAATCAGATGTTTTTATTACTCATTGGGTAAGACCTCACGTTCATATTTACATCAGCCTCTTGATTTGTCCCACTGATTGTCAAGTGTGTTTGTACATCTGCGATCACACACTGACAAACACTGCATCACCATTAAATCTTCCACCAGCCCCCCCAGCGTGCACCCCTTTGCAACTTGTACTAATGTGGACATTATGTAGCGGAACAGCAGTTCTCAGAAACTTTCCTCCTCCGGCTATGACAACACAGTTCCCTCTCCACTGTCAACCATTGCCTACTCACATGTGCACACAGGCACGTAGGGATAGAACAGGGTTTTTCCGTCGTACATCTTGGACTGAATCATTCTACAAAGCGTGCTGTTAAGTATAGCAGTTGTAAGCTACTATTGGCACAAGGCTCGCACCTTATCAAAAGTAAATTATACTTTCAACATAACCACTAACTGAATGGAAAATCTGCACAAATTACACAAAGTGATAACTTATACTGTTTGAAAGTGTCAAGTCATGTTATGTAAATCAAAGTAAAACATTTTCTGCATATATACTCCTAACTTCTCTGCACTCTGTGTTTCTCTCTCTGTCTGGCTGTAGACTACCTGGCAAAGCACGGCCGTCTCAGTGAGTTGGAGGCCAGGAGGAAGTTCTGGCAGATCCTGTCGGCGGTGGAGTATTGTCACAACCGCAACATTGTCCACAGAGACCTGAAGGCCGAGAATCTGTTGCTGGATGGCCACATGAACATCAAGATTGCAGGTACAATAAAGGCACAGTGCATGAGGACCCATGAGCTCACTGATGGATGAGAAAAGCAGGATGTCTGCATGGATTAATTTAGTTTTTGATCCATTGCCTGCCATGATCTCAGTGCCGGTGTAGCTCAGAAATGTCTTTAACTACCTGCACAGGCCGTTTGCACAGTGTTGAGAAGTGGTCTGAGGTTGCTTGCAAGATACCTGTTGGCTGCCACAACAGAACAGAATCTTAAAATCTCTGCAAGAATCTAACGGCTTTTGCCACCTTTTCAAAACCGATGATCAGAGGAGATCAAAAATCCCTCCCCAGTTACCCGTCACTTTAATTTTTCGGTGGAAACATTAAAGATAAAGGACAAAAAGAGGAACAGATCCAGAGGCAGAGATTTGAGACTAAGCTGGAGGTCTGTAGTACAAGCTTCAAAGTGCGATTATTAAGCAACTGGCATTTAGGGCTAGCTAGTGAGAATGCCACCCTACCGCTGTGTCCCAGAGTGGAATAAGGGGAGGCTGGGAGGGAGCAGGGGGGAAGAGTTTGGGTTTAATTGGAGGAGAGGAGGTGATAAAGTGGATTGGCTACTTGGGAGACAGAGTAGCAGATGAGAGGATGAAGGAAGAATGATGAGGAGCGGTGCATACAGCTGTGGCAACACTGAGAAAGAGGCCAAGGTTTATCTCAGGCTTTATTCAGAGCCAATACTGAAATCCATCTAAGGTGAGCTGATCACATGAGGATGGCTAAAAATACAGGTGTGAGTGGATACCAGACACACTCAGTATGTGCGCTGCAGGGAAAATGCCCTCTTGTCCTCACAGGGCTTCACTTCATGGACTTCAAACCGTCAAATAAAAGCATTGTTTAGTGGTCTGATAAATGTGACTTCGTGGGGGAAAATGACACATTCATATATGTCATGGCCAGTGGTCAGTGGCTTTCATTTGTTCTAAGCAGTAAAATCAGAGAAACACAAATTAGACAGAACTATACACTAGCTGATAGAGAACCCAATGTTTCATCTGCATCATTACTGGCATCATCCTGTCCACTGTTTCTCAGAAGGGTCCAAGATGATAACCTGGAGATGTTATTACCCCAGCAGTAATTTTCACAAACATGTCTGACTCACAGCCGATTGTCCGCACGGCAGATTAGATTTGAAGCAGGAAAACAATGAACAGAACATTACCTGGCTTGTGACTAGAGAAAACGTCTCTGGGGAGGACATCAGCAGCAAAATACATGCTGTACTTCCCTTACCCACAATGTGCTCTGACATGTTTGGCAAATGGTACATGAAGAAAACATGTCTGATTTGCACTATACATGAGAAAGAAAGTCCTTATTTGAAGCTTTCCCAACTGCACTAGTCACATTGATGTCAGTTTAGATTAGCCATCTATTCAACCAAGGGAAGTAAATATTTCCTTTTCTGTCTGCCTTCATGCTGGGCTAATCTGCATTTAAGGTTTATATTCATTATCAATTCATCTGTTTGTTTGTTTTTTAGACATTAAATACAAATTGAGTGGAGCTGCAACTATGAGTTGGACCGTAAAATTATTTTGTTGGTTGTTTTGTCCATTGTTCATTCAACTTTATTTTAAATTACTTTCCTGTTATTCTTCCCTATTTTATTGTATTGTAATGTGGTGTTCGCCACCTTTTGATATATTCGTTTCAGTGTTATAAATGTTTTTATATTATTAACTTTGCCCCACTGCAACATGGCTGGTAATTCAGCTTTGCCAACCAACAGTCCAAAATCCAAAGATATTCATTTATCAGTGTTATATCTCAAGTAAAAGTAGCACATCCTCACATTTATGAATCTGGCACCCAGGAATATTTGTCATTTGTACTTGACGAATGACTTAAACAGTTGATTGATTATTGAAATTGCCAGTTACTGTTTCTCATTGCTCTGAATATTCATGTGCAGACAGAGTACCTATCCCTCTGGGTTTTTTCCTGCAATCCAGTGATGCCTCCCTGCTTTCTAAAGGCCACCACTGGTCAGTCTGTATGAAGCTTAACCAGGCAGTAGTCAGTCAAAGAAAGGTCATGCTCATGGTGGCTGCAGAGGAGAGGGGAACAGCAGCAGTGGGGGGTGCCCTTCATGTTTTCACTTCAAACAGCCCCTTTACGTTCAGGTTGACAGATTGAAGGGAATGGAAAGAGCGAAGGAGAAATAACAAAAACAAAAGTGAGTTGCTGGATCAGAGGAGGTGAGGAAGCAGCCTTTGTGGACACTGGATTCTATAGTAAAAACAAAAGTCCAGTGTGCCATGAAATAATAGTTAGAGCTGAGATAGAGACTTGACTCCTGGAATGTCTTTTTCCTAGTTTCTGTTCATTTATTCTAACTATGTTTGATCGTTGTAGTCTGTGTTGCACTTTAGTGAGCAGGACGTTTTTCTGGCTGTGTTTGATTTACAACATTTTGGCAACAGCGTGATGAAGGACCTTGATATGTCAGATATTCACTTTATTTAATTACCCTTAATAAAGCATACCCCCTGAGCTTCAAAGTCCATTCTCGACTTTGGAAACAGCAGTTCACCTCAAGGCACGTGTAATAGCTGTTCAGGAGCTTTTGATCATATCA
The DNA here is from genome assembly GCA_037833715.1 of Toxotes lorentzi. NCBI lineage: Eukaryota > Metazoa > Chordata > Actinopteri > Toxotidae > Toxotes > Toxotes lorentzi. Next base: position 11,509,129 of record JBBMJY010000026.1, on the reverse strand, counting down.
CATGATCTTTAAAGCCCCTAAAAAGTTTGGTTCTTAATCTATTAATCTGTGACATTAAGTGTTCATGATTAAGCATGCATAAAACATTAATTCAGGTGTTGATAAATCCTGATTGGTGCCATCCATTTATCGACACCTTTATACTGTCACACCATGATATGCACTGTATCTCCAACATTGAGAAAGCATTGAAAACCAGTCACTTCCCTGCATTCTGGACCATCTGTAGGGCTTTCACTCTGCGTGAATGGAGACCTGCGAGAAGAGCATTTCTTTCTAAAGTTTGCTAGCATGAGCTACTGGTCATACCCGTTTGTGTTTTATTGCTTCTGAATTCAACTTTTCATTTGTTAGAAAAGGTATTTATTATTTTGTCCTTCAAAAAAAGTGAAATGTCCTTCTTCGTAAGAGTGAAAGAGGTTGAGGTTAAGGGAAGCCCCAGCATACAAGGAGAAGGACAAGGAGAGAGAAACGGCTTTTCAATGATAACAAGTGTGAGAGAAGAGATGAGAAGGCACAAGAAGAGAAAGGAAGCGTGAACCCAGTGCATTGCATCCTCAGCTTCAGCCATAACTGTATCAATGCTCATACCTGGTTAGTAGAACCTACACATTTTTGACTGCTGGATGCTGTCCTCTTCCTCGTCTGTCACCCATGCGCTCGTCATATTCACACACACACACACACACACACACACACACACACACACACACACACACACACACACAGTGTATTCCAGTGGGACATGTTTAGGCCCATATTATGCTAACAACGTTGTGCGCAACACACACAACCTTTCCCCACCCCGCCTTTCCTGTTGAGCTGTGAGTGCTGTTAGTAGCCTGCAGCGTGCTGGAGAATTTGACGTCAACCAGTCTGCTCAGTATTCAGCTCCATGAAATGGGTCACAGCTTCTGACGATAAACCAACTGCACTGCTCCGCTCTGCCTGCATCTCACATCTCACCTTCACAGCAGCATAAACATACTTGTAATAAACCCCACTGTGGCGCACTGCTTTACCCTCCAATTTATTTCAGCCACACCTGCTGCTACCTGCACTGCAGTAATTAAATGGATTGAATACACGCACCCACAGACACAGTGTCATACCTGCTCTTTCCTCTTCACTTTGCACCGCTCTAATCTGTCCACCCTGATTCCTGCACGCATTTTCCAGTGAACTTTAGCTTTCTGCGCCTTTTCTCCTTTGCACATTCAAAACGCAGCCTGCAGTCTAGATTTTTCAACCTTGGTATCGTCCACATGCCCATTTTTGAGCACTTTGCATTTACATGATAATGGATGGTATAGGGCAGAGAGAGAGAGCTGTAATGTCATGCAACAAAGGCCCCCCCTCCAGAAACTGTCATTGCAGTCACTTTATAAGGTCTTTATAAGACACACACAAAACTGTTGAGCCAAAACAATGAGTCAGTGCAACAATTAGTCAACAGACAGGAAATAGTAAAAAAAAATTTGGTAATTAAATTGTAGTTTAAGTAAATTATCACTATTTGTCACTTCCAGCTTCTTCTTCAGATATTAGGATTTGGTGTTTTTCTGCTTTGTATCTTTGTAAACTTAACATCTTTGGGGATTGGGCTGTTATGTTGCACAGTAAGAAATAGTTTTCACTACTTCCTTACATTTTATAGACATAATTATAAAATTGAATACAGTTCTACACAATGTAAGATGTTGTGTGGTTGCTAGCTGTGAGTGTGTGTGTGTGTGCTTGTCAGTCTGAATATGACATTGGATTTGTAAATTGTTTCCTGTTCATTGTAAAGGATCATAATCCAGAACGGCGCAAAGGAAAAGGAACCGGTTACACATTCAGTCTTGTTCTCACACGGCTCACTCTGTGTGCGTGTGTGTGCATGTGTGTGTGTGCATGTGAACCCACATCACCTCCAGCCCCATTATGTAAGCGAGATTTTTTTTATCAGTGTTATTTATTTGTTTTGCAATACATTTTTTCTGTTTATGTAACTGTTTTGAATTATGGAAAGAGGGTGGGGGTGGAGGGTTAAGTGAGCCTGATTGTCTTTTCCTGTAGCTGTCAGGTCCCATGACAGCATCACAGGGTCCCACTGATAACGACCAAAATGAGCATGGAATTATCTTCTTTAGCTATTATTGTGATTTGTCTTAATGTTGTATTCATTTATTTATTTTAAATCAGTTATTACTTAAGCTGTAAAACGTTCAAAAATAACCACGAGTGACCGTTACAAGTTGAAAAGATTCCATTTACTATCATGAGGAGCAGAGAAAACCATCAAATGTTCATATCTGAGAGGCAACAACCAGCAAATGTTAAATATTTCTGTTACCTGAATGCTGAAACTTGGTTGTGAGTGCTTCTTACGATAAGGGTGAACTTCCTGTTAATAAGCTGCCCCCTATTTGTTTAGAGTATGAATTCGACAGTTGAGCAATTCTTACACATTACCCCTTTAATGGATTAATCATTTCAGCTCTAGTAGCAACTCTTGAAAAACCAAAGAAAAAGAGGAGACAAAGGATCATTCACTGCAGAAGGTTTGGCAAAGAGGTAGGTGGGATGAGAAGGAGGGAGAATGATACGGACTAATAGAAAAAAGGGGTTGGCTGAGTGATTGCAGGCACGCAAGCTGACTGAGTGTGATTTGGCAGATGTTACTGCAGCTTTTAGTCGGATTTTAATGAAAGGCAGACGTGAGTTTCTCAGCGTTTTGTGTTTGCGTGTATTTGTGCAAGTGTAAGTTAGAGTCCTCGGTCTTACTCCGCTGAAGATTTAAAATCAGAGTTTTAGCCTCTCTACAGGCAACCAATCGGAGCACACCACTGAAGACCTCATGTCAGTCTCCAGGGGAGGTTACCTCATACAAAAGCCCATTTCCTCAATGTAAAAATATGTGGGTTACATATTACGTTATGTGAAACCAACAGACCCCACAGAGACACTGAAAAACTCTCAATCAGAAGAGATTACTGTCCTTTGTTCTGCATGGTTTTTTTCTGAGTTTGACCACTTCAGCATGCAAATCACTGCAGCTATACTGTAGCTGTAACCTCTTCCCTTTTTTTTTTTTTTTTTTTTTTTTACAGTAACAAGACATGATTACAGTTAGAGGTTGGCTTTTCGCAGAAGCTGCTGTAAACACCATGTGGTCAGATTTTTGAAAGGCCTGTACAGTTTCAACAAACTTTGAAATGTATTAACTTATTTTTACCCTTCCTCCCACTAACCCACTTATCCCTGGTGTTTTGTCTTGTTTAGATTTTGGATTCGGGAACTTCTTCCAGCCCGGGGAGCCTCTGGCCACATGGTGCGGCAGCCCACCTTATGCTGCTCCAGAGGTTTTTGAAGGACAACAGTATGAGGGCCCGCAGCTTGACATCTGGGTAAGATGACTGGTTGCATAAAGAAGCCAACCGTACCACATTATATTTAATCCTTGAGATCATTTTTGTGCAACATTTACCTTACTAAGTCACATGACATCAGCTAATGAAATGATACATATCTATATATATTTAATAGGAAGTCAGCAGATTTTGTTCCTGTCATATGGGGATGTGCAGTGGGATTTCCCAACCACAGTTTATTGCCTGCTATACGTTGCAATCATTTACTGCATTTTTGTGTTTGTGTGAACGACAGTGCATTTTCATGTGTACAGTATGTAAGTGTGTAAATATAATAATCATAGCCTGATTTACATCTGGATTGTTCCCGGCTCCTGCCCTGACCTTGATCTGTGTGTGTGCATCCTTTCATGTTCACAGAGTATGGGAGTGGTGCTGTATGTGCTGGTGTGTGGTGCGCTGCCCTTTGACGGGCCCACTCTGCCTGTGCTCAGACAGAGAGTCCTAGAAGGAAGGTTTCGCATCCCCTACTTCATGACTGAAGGTAAGAGGAGACGAGCTCATTCTTTCTGGGATATTGGACAGAACATAAGATAGGAGACTGTGCCAACTCCCACTCCACAGTACCTCACATTCTTGTAAACGGACACGCATGCAGTGCTTTTGTGAGACAGCTTCCAGTCTTTTTTATTATGGTATGTAGTCGACCTGAGGCAAAATGGTATGAGAATTCATGTGAAGGACACTGCCGCTCAGATGAATAGATCACACTTCTATTTGAATCACCACACTGGTGAATGTTCACTGGCACTCCCTTGTGGCTGCAACCAGTCAGGGGGTCATTTTATTAACGATAAAGCGTTACGCTCGTTTGAAGTGGATACAGTAAGAAACACTCTGTTATTGTCCCCTATAATGTGTCAGTGTGTATGTGCATGCATGCACGCTGCAGAGTGAGTCAGGTTGGCTAACTGTCTCAAAGCAGTCCTGCTGTTAGCGGCTGTGCTAGCTAGCTGGCAGCAGATTAAGTCCAGAGCTGGAGCAGTTTATGTAACCTGGGGAAGAGCCAGTGAAGCCTTCCCAGCAGCCTGCCTGTCTGTCTGTCTCTCTGAAGAGACTCTGTCTGTCTGTCTGTCTGTCTGTCTGTCTGTCTGTCTGTCTGTCTGTCTGTCTGTCTGACTGACTCATCTTCTCTGTCTGTGAGACACCTTCCTGTCCGTCTGTGGCCCTGTCTGTTTCTCTTGTCTTGTTTCTCTGTATCCCATCTGCAAGTCTGTAGCACTTGCTCCACAGGGGGTGTGGTGAGAGAGTCAACCAGATTTCTCTTCTTTTTTTTTTCTTTTTTTTCCTGTTCAGGACCTTGAAACAATTAAGATGTAAGGGGAATGTAGGAGTGTAATGTCAGCTCCTTGGCCAGCCTGACACTCAAACCCACCTCCCCACCCCCAGTCCAGCCCCTGTTCCCTGAACAAGTAGAACAGAGTGTGCCGATTTCTTCATCCAGAAGCAGTCCATCTCATCTACTCTTGTTCCTCTCGCTGGCTCAGTGGTACACAGCACAGCCTAGCACTGCACAGTAAACTCTCACTAGAACAACTCAGCACTGTGAATTTTGTGGTCTACTCCCAACTTACTGGCTTAATAACTACAGTAGATGTTGTCTTATGTCTCTCTTGCTGTCCCTGCATATTGGACAGACCTGGTATATAGTAGCACAGAATAACCTAGAGTCATTCATGTTCATTCATGAACAACAAAAAACAAATCTCTGAGTTTGTATCCTTCATGTGTTTCTCAAGTAAGGGTGACTGCCAGACCCATATCCCAAAGATAACCAAGTAACATTGATATAAAAGAGAGAAAAGCAGCATGTTTGTGTTTTTTGCTGTAGAAAATGACTAAATGATTAACTGATCTGCAAAATAGTTTTCTCTCCATTAGCAAATCAGTTTATTTGCAAGCTGATTCAGCTTTAACTGATTTCCATTTGAAATAAAAATACACACTTTGTCTTGTGAAGTTCAGCCACTTGTGTTGTTGCTTGTGGCCTTTTTCTCCTCTGTCTTGCATTGCAGCAGTACAGCTAGCCAATCACCTCCCACACTGGAACAAAACCAGGAGTTGTTTTTGAAATTCAAGTGAAATCTGATGACGTTTGAAGGCTTTGAATTTCAGTTTCTGTTACTTAATCTTATGTTCACAATCATGCATGATGGTTTGTTTTTATACAGTTTTTATATTGGTTATAGTCTGTTATCTTTAAGTTCCTGTATCTTATAATATCAATGAAATAGATAACATAAAGTCAGTATCAGTACCAGCTCTCTGCTTTCCAGCTTCTCGCAACAGAGTGCTGTTCTCCTTCACTGGGGGACTTGGTGCAACTCTACACCACTGGGACATTGCAAGAGTTAACTGGGATGGTTCTGTGGTTGAGTCATGGTGGTGTAATGAACTGGCTGAGAACAGTGTGCCAATCAATCAGCCAACCGGCCGGCTGGCCAGCTAGCCGGTTATGCAGTGCCGGCCCCTTTACATAGTCCAACCTTCCCTGGTGGTTAGTAGCTTTGAAAAATGTCCTCAGCTTCAACTGTTGCCATAAACACGTCTGTAGCAACGCAAAGCCCGAGTAACTTCTGGGTCAAACAAATTGTACTGTATTGTATTTGAAGCAGGTTGCAGCTGCACAAGCTGTGAAAATGCCACAGCGTGGGGTAAAAGTGCAGTGAAGGGCACACTGGTTATGCTCATAATGGGGGGAAAAAAATGAGTTGGCTGAACCGCCAGGCACAAGGTAGAAAAAATGTGATGTAAGCAGACGCTAGTAGATCAGCAGGGCAACTGAGAAGAATGTGCAGCAGGGAGTTAATGTTGGCAGCCAGGTCCTTGGGCTCTCTCCTAACGCTGTGACCGAAGACAGGATATCTATGGACTCTGGTAGAGCAGGGGAGAAGGTGACCTGCAGAAAGTTGCTAATGTGTGTAGAAAATGAACTTTAGCTCTTTGAAAACTCTAAACTTTCTTAAGGGTTAATCATATTTACCGAAAATGACTGATCTGTGAAGTGTCATTTATATCTGGGAAGTTTATTTGCTCTGCCTCTTTAGTGGAAGAAAGACAATTATAATTCGATTTTCAACTGTGCTTCAAAAAGAGAACAACTTTAATCACTTAACCACAAGCACATGAATCATGCTCTGTTCTGAGAATTTTTTTTTACTTAAGTTGAATTTTCCGTCAGAAAATTCAAGGTACAGATCATTAATTTCAGGAACGTATTCCGGTAAAGACAGCATTAAAGATCAAGAAAATAATGACCAACTGCAGGGCCTATTTGTTGAGAACACATGTGTTTTACTTTAAGACTGTAGCAGCAGGGTATATGGGTAAGGATGCTGTTTGGCGGGCAGGAATGCAGTAGGGGTGCAGGCAGGCCGAAGCGGCACAGCCAGGGGAACTATAATCCTGTTAAGAGCCCAGCTGTGTCTGACGTCAAACTCATCTAGCAACTAACTAGAGGTGAGGAGCTCTCATTAGGAGGGGTGGAAGGTAGGAAAGAGTGCAGACATGCTGTGCAGAAAGTGACGGCAGAAGATACTAAGAAAAGAATTTAGCAGATTTTAAGCTGCTAAGTGTTATTTCTGCCCCACTTCATCTGGGCCACTTTGACGAGGACATGACGCTTTGTGGCTTAATTCGCTTCATCGTAGCTTATACAAGAAGCGCTCAGCGTTATCAAACATAAACACTTTCTTCCTTCTTAAAAGTGGTGATGTAAAATATGAAAGGCTGTAAAACTGGAGTCACATTGTCTATTATTGTTCTTTCCCCCCCTCGCAGACTGTGAGCACCTAATCCGCAGGATGTTGGTCCTAGACCCGTCAAAGCGGCTGTCTGTGGCCCAGATCAAGGAGCACAAGTGGATGGCTCTGGATGTCCCAGTACAGAGGCCTGTCCTGTACCAGCAGCCCCTGTCTGCTGAGGGCGAGCCGGGTGTGGGGGAGTACAGCGAACAGGTCCTTCGCCTGATGCACAGCCTCGGCATCGACCAGCACAAGACTATAGAGGTGAGGATTCATGCATCACTCTACACAGGCAGAAAACACATTAGTGTAAGTCTAGTATGTACTATAAACTGTCCTTTGTATGTATGGTAGGGTCTGGTGCTTCATTGGACTTTAATGATAAATATTGACAATAACTATACAGTGAATCTGTATATGTACACAGGTATGTAAGGTATAAGAATGTACATTACATGTAAAAATGTAACAATGATCATGTGTGAAGTTTTTTTTTTTTTTAGCCCTGACTGGAAAAGTAAAATATATCCATTCACTCAGTGAACATATCTGAACCAGCTTTTTTCTTTTCAAGCTCTGTATCAGTGTAATGAAGAGGCTGTAATTTATCTGGACTATATTCTATGTGCTGCCCTCTCTTTTAATACATTATATTGTATTTTTAATCTATTCTCTTTTCTTCAGCTGCTGCAGTAACCCAATTTCACACAGGGATAATTAAGGAGTTATTTCAGCAAATCTTAACAGCTGTCACAGACAAGTCATCCAAAGCAGAAGGTGTGCTTCAGTTAAAACTTCAATTATAGACGCTGCAATTCATGTTGTCTGTCATCCTCCAGTCTCTGCAGAACAAAAGCTACAACCACTTTGCTGCTATCTACTACCTGCTGGTGGAGCGGCTCAAGGCCCATCGCTGCAGCTTTCCCGTCGAACAGAGGCTCGACGCCCGCCAGCGTCGGCCCAGCACCATCGCCGAACAGACCGTCATCAAGGTAACTGCTGGGCGTCCAGATGATGAGGGGGTTCTGAATAATGTATACAGAGATTATCATCCAAGCCTCCCTGATCAAAGCTCCGTTATTCACACCTGCACCCAGGAACAAACGGTTAATTTATTTGTCCAGCCAGGTTCTGTCTTCACCTGCTCTAGTGCAGTCTTTTCCACCCAGCCTTGATCTTAATGTGTTTACCTCAGTTACATAATTCATTATTTTCTTTTCTTTAGCCACTGTCTCTTCTTACCGACGTTGCGCAGTTTCTCTTTCATTTCCCTCACCAGCCGGGACCTGGCTTTCTTGTCTCGTTTGGATTATAAAGTCAAATTCACTGCCGCTCAATTTTGTCCCAATTGTGTTATTATCAAAGATGTTGTTAAGTATTGGCCATGAATTGAAGAAAGTTTTTTTGATGTAACGTCAAAGACTCTCACGATTTCTGTTTTTCTTCTCTCTGCAGTCAACCAGTGGTTCAGCCCAAGTGGGTTTGCTCCCACAGGGTGTTCGCCTGTTGCGCTCCCCCGCTGTGCCCCAAGCCTCCTCCGATGCTTTCACCTTCCCCCAGACTGCATGTCCCCTGGAGCAGAATTTCATGGTGGAGGACATCAGCACACCCAAAGTAGGTCCAATACCAGTAAAAACAGGTTGAGGCTTCGGGGACAAGGATGTCTTTTTGGTTTGTGTGTTCGTCCTCTGTCTTCATGTGACACCTCACTCACGTCCAGCCCTCCGGTTATGGAAGTTGTAGTTATTACGGTCATTATCAGCTTGCACAAGTACGACCTGAAAAATTATCCCAATAAGCTTGACAGTGATTCACTTTGATAAGCATACCCACTCACTGTGAATCAGAAATGCTTGTGCTCACCCGTGCGTGTGCGTGTGCGTGTGCGCGTGTGTGTGTGTGTGTGTGTGTGTGTGTGTGTGTGTGTGTGTGTATACACTCCTTTGAGGTTTCGAGCATTTGGCTTGCTCCGTCAACCTGCCAGAGTGCAGCTAACTTGTTCTCTTATGTAAGCACTCAGCCAGTACTCACATCAGACAGGACAGCTTCCTGTCCTGCACTGCTCCTAGACAGACACAAACACACACACACACACACACACACACTGTGTTCTCCCTCTTTCTCTGTGCCAACCAGTGACCTTTTCCTCCAGGCCAGTGTTGAGCTATTATAGAACACAGACACCAGTGGTCTGAATTGACAGCCTCACACACCTGCAGGGCTGCACACACACACACACACACACACATACATGCAGTATCATTCTTAAAGATTTCTTTTCTATCCCACCCCCTCTCCTGGCTCCAGTGAAGAGTGATGTGTATGTTGTTTTGTGTGTGTATGTGTCTGGAGCAAGGAGAACAGAGCAGAGACAGAGTGCGTGTTATCTGCATGAATGGAGCATGGTTATGTAAGCAGTCCTGTGATGATGATGTGACCTAATGTGGAGCTGAGTGAACACACATGGACAGGAAGCCGCTGCACTGCTCCAGCAATCTCGCCACTGTGACTTCCTACCCATCAGCCAACAGCTCATCTTTTCTTTTTTAGCTTTTGGCTTTCGTTTTCCTTCTCCTGTTCTTTTTCTTTTTAAGAAAATTCTATTCAACTTCTTCTCCATCTCCTCTTCTTCATCCCTTAACTTCTCTCTTCCCTTATAATCCCACCCCTTTTCATCACCTATTTCTCAATATTGTTTTCCCCTTCCTATCCTCAGTGTGTGTGTGTGTGTGTGTGTGTGTGTGTGTGGTTGTGTGGGTTGAGTAACAGCATTCCTATCCCAGCACACTACAGAAAGCAGATGGGGAACTGGGCAAAGTTGCTCTTTTCTAGACCAACACCAGGCTTTCCGGTTACTGCAGCAACTCATGCAGATGATCTTTGTGTGTGTGTGTGAATGTGTGTGATTTTATGTCTGTGTGTGTGTCAGTCACACAGCACTTTCAGTCAAAGCTCACTTCCTGGCCCTGCATTCCTCAGTCCCCACCCTCCACCTCTACGCCAACACATGCTGTAACAAACACACAGACCAACTGTGGTGACTGGAGGGAAAACAGAGGGAGGAGAGTAACTAATGGAGCCCTCATTCTCAGTATGGTGGTCTTACATCCAAGTGGTCTTGGGGAAAAATGATGGATTTTATATATGTGTGTGTGTGTGTGTGTGTGTGTCTGACCAGCAGCCTTTGTTTTTCATTGTCTCAATGTGAATGTGTCCTGCTTTCTTTGGTGTGGAGCCGTTTTCTTCCTGGCGCAGTCGATACTGAATGTAAAGTTATTGTTCTCTCTTTCTGCCCCCTTTTATCTCCACCCCCACCCCCAATCTAGGTGAATGGCTGCCTGCTGGACCCCCTGCCTCCCCCCACTGTCCTCCGCAAGTCCTCGACCTCGTCGCCTAGCAACATGATGGAGACGTCGATCGATGAGGGCATTGAGACTGAGGAGCCCGACACAGAGGATGATCCGCCCCACCTGCTCTCGGCCTATCAGACAGCTCGGTTTGGCCAGCGGCGACACACCCTCTCTGAAGTCACCAACCAGCCAGGGCCTTCGAACCAAGGTATGACGTCACCTGATCAAACACACACCTTTAGAGTCTGCCACATGTATCCAGTGCCAAAATGAAGCTGTTTGTTGGATCACTTTCTTGAAAATGTATAAAAAATTTTGTCCCCTAGGTAAATTATTCACTCTTGGCCACAACCCCTCCACGGGTAGCATGGACTCAGATATCGGCTACGACATGGGCTCCATGCACAGCGACCTTGGTCTGCTGGAGGATCCCCCCTCTCTCAATGAAGTGGTACCAGCCAACAGCTCGGCCCCCTGTGTCACTCCTACGCCTTTCTTGAGCGCTCGGCCTGCCAACCCAGCAATGGCTGCCCTGACTTCCCAGCACAGGGAGACACACAATCGCTCCCCTATCAGCTTCAGAGAAGGACGCCGTGCCTCCGACACCTCCCTCACCCAAGGTCAGAACCACCAGTGTTAATAAGTCTTTTCTTTATTCCACATGCATTCATTCTTCTCTTTGGACCCTCTCTCAAATTACCCACTTCTCCGTACGAACCTAGGCTACATTGACTTCACAATGGGTTAAGTTCTTCCTCAATAAACCCAGGCCCTCTGTTTGAAGGTCGACCTTAATATGCACAAGGCCAGATCAGGTCACGCTAATTTAATCAGTTATATCATTGGGAATTATTGTTTTGTATCGTTGGGAAGTATTGAAAAAAATGTAATATAGTGATAAATAATTCTAGGCCATATTATCTTCCGCTGGTTTTCCGTCATACTTTCATTCGTTGGTTGGTATGATTGTTAAAAACATTTCATTCCACTCTCTGTGAAAATGTCTTAAATTTAACTTGATCAAATCAGAAACGCTGAACTGTCCATCATGGGTCCGGCGTCAGTCTTATAGAAGTGCCACGCTAAATCGACGCGGTGCTCTTTTAAAAGCCTCAGTAGACCATAATGCAATGCGGTCAGCAGACATTTTGATATCTGTTATCATTGCTATAAAATCTATTTTTGTTTGTACACAACTGAATGCAGCAAGTTCAGACACGCGCTTGAGAGATCGCTGAAACACTCCTTTGACATACAGAAAATCACTGTCAGAAGTGGAAGTAGACGAGACAGGCTGAGAGAAAGGCTTTGAAGTCACAGATCAGTCGTATATAAGTGTCAATAAAATGCCAGATCCAACACATCTCCTTAAGCCCAGTCTCTACAAGCTGCAGAGTCTGATGTATAAAGTGTCATGCTGCATATGTCTGAGGCTCCAGGGTCCACATAGCACCAGTCAAGAGGAAGAGTTCTGATTCTCATGACACAGACGCAACACCCCTGCTGCAGCTGCTTCTTCACACCCTTCCACACACACACACACACACATGCATACATACACATACATACAGCCTTCCATATAAAGGTGCCTCATTCCCACCCTCTCATTTGCTCCCCCTCCTCTCTTTCACACACTCCATTTTACACACTTTTTTTTCTTTCTCATTCCTTCTCTCATCTTCTCCAGTGACGACTACGACGGCGATGATTCACGTTATGAATCACAGACAGATATTTGAAGGTTTCAGCCCACATACCCCCCCCTTCCCCCTTCTATCTCTCTTTTTCTCTATCCCTCTCTTTTTCACTCACTCTCCTCCTTCCTGCACTGCTCATTCTCTGTCTCGCTTTTCTTTCTCTTTTCAAAGTTTCAGTCTGTGGCAGGCCTGATTTGTCTGCGCTCCACATCAGAGAGAAAGAGAAGCTAAAATATAAGAGGGAATGTTAAACAACCTCTATCTCATGCTCCATTTTTTTTCCCTTTACAGCTACTGCTGGCTCTAAATCACCTGTGCTTTAGCCAAGTAGAAACTATAATTATAGCTTAAAAATGTGCATTACTTCTCTAGCTCTACATTGACAGCCTGCAATGTTCCCAGTTGGTATTTGCAGTTATTTATTTATTTTTCATAATCCTCTTTGGAGAGTGTTGATGCGGTGGATTCTTTTGCGTCAGACTGCTGACTCTGGTTTTAAATAACTCCCACCATCGCAGTGAGTCAGGTCCTATCGTTCACAGCTACAGCTCATCACCACTGGATTGGTCTTACCAGAGCTACTTGCTGTCACACACACACACATTGGCTCATGATGTACATCCAGAATGGGCGATGAAAAGTGCTAACCAGTCAACCAGTTTGCTAACGTCAGTGAGTAAACCTGACAGGACAGAGACTCTGACATCCTGTTATAAAGAGGAACAAGATTCTGTTGATCAGCTGCAGAAATCCATAGTGACTCTGTTTTGTTGGGATTTGTTTTGTGCTCTCAGGTCTGGTTGCGTTTCGTCAGCATCTTCAGAACTTGGCGAGGACCAAAGGCATCTTGGAGCTGAACAAAGTGCAGATGCTGGTGGAGCAAATGGGCTCTGGGGAAGGAGCTGTCATGGGCCCCCTGGGACCACAGCACCACTTGCACAACCTCCTGGAGGTTAGTCCTACTGCATAATCACCCGCAAAATACGCACACACACACACATCCTTCACTCAAACACATTAAAGATCCTAAACCAGTTCTCAGAATCAGCGCCTTTACTATCCTCACCCCATCTTGCCAAGAAAAAAAAAATAATACAAGCACCCAGGCTGTTGTGTAACCCCAGGAGAGGCAGCCAACTGTGGCTTGTTTACTGTCTCCCGTCCCCCTGGGGCCTGGGGCCTGGAGCCTGGAGCCTAGGCCAAAGTGAATGCAGCCATTGTTGAAGTCAGTCAGACTTACCCATAGTAGTGACTGGCACTCAATAGGCAAAGCTGCAGTTACACACAAAGACGGGCACACATATACACAACATTATGCAGGCACTGCAGCGGGAGCCATTTGAGGGAAAAATCCGTAGGTTTTCCTAAGAAAAAAAACCACACACAATATCGATCGTAGAAACCGACAAGATCTAGTTGTTTTCCTCTTGTCCATCTCTTATAATGCAATAACGCAGCTCTTTGTTGGTTATAATGTTCTGTCCCCATCATCCATTTAATTTGCTTTCATTTCATTTAACTAATGTGTAATCCCTGTGGTGCATGCCATTTAGAGAACAGCATCTGGCTGATCATTCACCACATAGGCATTTGGGCAGGAGACAGCACAGATAATCCAGTTAGACCACACGATGAAGCACCCAGACCCTGACACAGGAGAGGGGATCTGGGATTCGTGTGCCCTTGAGCATGCGTGTACATCTTCATGGGCACGCACATGCCTCGTTCTAATGCTCTATGTTTTTGATCAAAGGGTGAGGCGTCCAAGCAGCAGGAGGGCCTAGCTTTATACCAAGGTGGGCCGCAGCCGCCTCTCCTGTCCCGCAGACAGAGTTTGGAGACACAATACCTCACTCATAGATTACAGGTACAGTCTAACACCAACTACACTCAATCACACATATGTCAATGATCAGCTGGTTGCAAGTTTATGCCTGATACAGACCTGCTTGATGAAACAGGTCTGTATCAAGCAAAATGGCCGATTTGCATAACATTCAGTGATATCATTTGGAAATTTTAGGGCAATCAGCTCTGCCATGTTGCATCAGTAATGACACACTTTGTAGCCAGTTTCCCGTGGTAGTTATCCTGAATGCAGTCATCAGTCCCAATCTCTCCTCTGCCCTGAAGGCCAACGTCTTGGCTAACAGTCCTGCTAGCTGCCAACTTTTCTGTAAGGAGACTCCTCGAAGTTTAGAGCAACAGCTGCAGGAACACAGGTAAATCATGCTGTCAGTGTCTGCTCCACACATTTTTTAAATTTATTTTTTCATGCATGCCATTTTCACTGCTGTAGACTCAGACTTTGTGTTCACTTTGCTAATTTCCTATCAGAAGTGGGGTTATTTTTATTTTGGCCTATCTTTGTCTGTAAGCGACACATACGTCCTGCTGACATCACTTTTAGTTGACACAAAAGCTGCAATTACAAAAAAAGCTGTTTATTTAACCATTGTTATAGACTCACAGCAATTTTTACAGCTGCATCGATCTCATCCATCGCTGTTCTTCATGGATTTAGCTGGGAAGCAGACTAGCTATGTTTATAATCCCTTTTACTAAGCTCTAATTGGTCGACGGTTTCCACAGCCATCAATGGGCACTACAGGCCTGTTTGAATCACTGAACAAAATGGTGATGCAGGCAACGATCCAGTGGTCTTGGACCAGGCTAACAGTTAACCCCCACATGTGCGAAATATGCAGGAAATGCCATGTTTGACTTTCAGTTTTGCATTTCCATTTTTTCCATTTCCATTATGCTTCCATTTTTTTTTAAAGCTTTTTGGTCTTACTTAGGTAGATTCAAAATGTTATCTTGATCTAAGTGGGTTCTACTGCTCCCCTGACAGACTGAACCAGAAGAGGATGTACCTGCAGCAGCAGTCACAGGGGATGGGGCTGCAGGTCTACTTCAACCAGATGCAGATAGCTGAGGGA
The DNA here is from genome assembly GCA_037833715.1 of Toxotes lorentzi. Taxonomy (NCBI): domain Eukaryota; kingdom Metazoa; phylum Chordata; class Actinopteri; family Toxotidae; genus Toxotes; species Toxotes lorentzi. Next base: position 11,493,981 of record JBBMJY010000026.1, on the reverse strand, counting down.
TCCTACCCGCCAGGCAGCCCTGCTCTGGACACGGCGGCATCTCAAAGTTCCCCTCAGGGCCCCCCCATGTCGGCCGCCCATCAGCCTCAGCCCCAGCAGCAGGGCAGTTCTCAGGCCTCGCCTCCCTTCAGCCACCCCCATAGCTTGAGCCCCTTGATGGAACCGGGCGAGGGCCTGGTTTATGATCCCTACATGAGCCACCACCATTACACCCCGCACTTGCCCCCTGGATCTCACCTCCACCACCAGCTCCACCATCCTCAGCCTCATGAAGCCTCTGCAAGCGGCCTGGGCTTCAGCTACGCTGCAGGCTGTGAGCAGCAGGCCTTGGGTCCTCCCACTGAGGCCCTTCACCCAGAGCAGTATGAGTTTTCGCTGGACCCCACCTCACTGGTCCCCACTTCGCTGATCTCGCATGGTCCAGGAGAGGTTGAGGTCGGAGCTGTGGCTGGAGTTTTGCCTGGTCCGGGGCAGCCAGACGGCCTGAGCCTGCCTGAGTTGCAGAGCTCCCTCTTGGACAGTGAGATGATGGAGACTGTGGACTCCCAGCATGGCTTCGTACTGGTCAACTAAAGCCAGCTGTGAAGGGGTTAATAGAAAGCAGTATTAAGCAATGAGAACCTACATGGCACTAAGAGCAGAGAGAATGGAGATATAAGTGGAGGTCACAAGCGTAGCAACAGGGAAGGAAAAGTGTTAATTTTTGTATGACTAATACAAACTTCATTTCTTAGTTGTGATGAACCTCAGACAACATTTCTACCAAAATCCTCCCTTAGCCTACCTCCCTTTCTCCCTCTCCTCCTCTGTTCTCGTTCTCGTCAGCTCTGTGAGGCAGGAACGGGTCCGATATGTGGCACAGTGTGTGCAGACTTGGCGAGGCAGCTGTCGTCACGGACGTTGTGCCACGTGAGAGGACTGCGCCGTGCAGCCCGGGGAGGGGGATGCTGCACATCCTGGTGGCTGCCAGAGTGCAGCATTTCACCTACAAATGGTTTGAAAGTGAACTTATTTAGGACTGACTGGCAACCAAAAGCACAATGGCTGACAGTGCTTTTTGTATTTAAAACAGGACACCATCTACAATACACATCTCAAAATACTTTCGTGCATTTTTTTTTATTTCAGTAGCTAAAAAAAAAAACAAAAACAAGTGAACAAGAGAAAAAAGGCCCTCATTTATCACGGTACCATGGATATCGCCGCAAATTCAAGTGTTAAAAGTGTCCATTTTTGTTGGAAGGACTCGAAACACTAACGTGAATGCAAAGGCGTAACATGATGGTCATGCATAGGTTTCAACACTAACATTTAGAGTATTCCTCCAAAACACACAAGTAACTGCCTAAACAAATACTCTAAACATGCAGAGTGAGGCACCAGGTTGGTGAGTAATGCGCCCATTGGTTGAGCATTTGCTGCATTTGTGCTTTTAACAGTGATAAACTCTCTCCAAACTCTATTTTTTGCTTAGTTATCTGACTAATGAAAATAATAGATATAGCTGCAGGCTTTTGTGTAGGCTACATGATATAAATAATACCGTTTTTTTGTTTGTTTTCTTAGTGGTTTTTGTAACTTGTAACTACTGATCCTGATTTATTTCTTACACTACTGAACTGCTTTTCCACATTTCCACCCGATTGTGCTCACTTGCCAGGTTTCATTACACTCAATATGATGAGGATAATTACCTTTTGCTTTTTTTGAAGGCAAAATGGCCACATGCCTGTTTTAACAGTTGAATTGTGGGTCATGCGTTTGCCTGATAAATGAGGGCTGACGTAATTAACGTGTGTTTGGTTGAGAATTTGCGGTGTTAAACAGTCAATATTCTTCTATTTTTGTGGCAATACTGAAGCAATATTAATCCTTAATGTCGAGGGATTATGAAAGGAAGCCTCACCTGTACAGCCAGCTCTGATTGGTTCCCGGGGACCTCTGAGTCGTCAGCAGTGACATCACTTGAGCTGATGATGTAACCAGGAGATAATCTGTCACTCACTGGGCCTGGAAGTGCAAGGACAAGCCTGGAGACACTTGTATGAATATGTGTGTGCGCGATTGTGTGTGATTATGTTTGTTTGCACAATTTAAAGTTTTTAGCATCTATCGCATCATTTGTCGTCATTACTGAAGAAGACAAACACTGACGCCTCCATTCAAAATAACACAGACTGTGCATTTCCCACAGTGCACAGTTGTAGCTTTTGGATTAATTCTGGCTTACATCCTCAATGCTCCAGTCATGCCTCTGTGTTGTTTTAATGATGAATCATGTTTAGAATAATAATAATGGAATAATCCCTTAAAGATTCCCTGCGTTAGATTTAATGAAAGAATGTTCCCTCTCTGACGTTGGGGCTGCTGTGAGACAAAGACCAGCAGAACATCATCAGTCACCTCACACTGGATTTTGACCATGGGCTCACCCACCGCTCTTTGACTGACAGCAAACCAGCAACAAGACGAGAGACTTTTTTTTTTTTTTTTTTTTTTGAAACAGCACTTGGATTGTATTCAATCTACTTTAAGTGCACAGATGTATCTTCTTTGATACTGATTTTAAAAAAAAAAAAGGAAAAAAAAGCAACTTTTCATCAGAATAACAGAATGGCGAAAGTCAGAGGGTTGAGATAAGATTATTGACTGTGACCATCTGCCTGACTGCATGACCTTCAGTGGTTGTGGGTTAAACTGTAGGAGTGTTTGCAGTCAGATTTGCTTTCTCAATCAGACTCTGAAGTACAGATGTGGTTTGACTAGGAGTCTTTATAGTTGCAGTTAACAGTCTTTAAAGATTGCTAGAAAATATGGACCAACTGTGGTTGGAGTCCTGTGCAAGACTTAAAGGAAAAGTCCACCCTATGATGCTCATAGCACTGTTTCACAACAGATTAAGGATGTAACTAATGATCTGCTGATTATTTTCCTGATTAATAAATTAGTTGTCTGGTCTATGAATTTTTTTTTTTTTAATGCCCATCATAATTTCTCAGGATCCAAGCTGGCATATTTAAATTAGTTGGTTTTCTCAGACAAACCAACTAATCCAAAGCCCAAACATAAAATTTCTGTCAATTTTCTTGGCACTTTTGTGTAAAAAAAAAAAACAAAAACACCCAACTATGTATCAGTCACTGATACTAAGAACTCCAGCAACAATGGCCTCCCCGGACCAGAGAGCACTGCAGCCACAAGACATGTTGCAAAACAGGTTTTGCGGCTGCATTAATGGATCCACCCTAAAATTTACAAACCACTGGGTGAGCTGGTTATGTTTATACATACACCCACATTTTATTGACAGGAATAAGCTCACGCCCAGTTTGTTGGTCATGCTGAAAATGTCCTTTATAAAAGAGACGAGTGTTAGGGAGGTCCAACATGTTGCTGATAATATTGCTTTGTAAATACATGACAGTGTAAGAGTTTTAAAGGGTGGGTTTCGCCTGTAAGTGCATATTTTGATGACTGTTTTCTTTCATTTTGTCCCTGGTCAGGCTAGAACAGCTACAGGATGATCTGTGGAAGTTGAATGCTGGAGCACTTTTGACAACGAGGGGGAGAAGAGATGTAGCGAGAGAGGAGGAGGTGATTGCGGTGAAGGGTGGAAAGGGTTTGTATTGCTCTGCTGTTTCCTGGCAGATGAAACGAACCGCAATCTATAGGAAACACCTTTCTCCTCTCTCTTCCCCGCCAATAATGGACACAAAACAAATTTCTTTCAAAGAAAGACCAGACATAGTAACTCTTTATCTGACTGTTGATTTGAATCCAAGAAAGAGAAACACTTTTCAGTTTACGATGGGTGTTCTTTGTACAAATTAGGGGTGTAGTGAATCTTCAGTGCACCGAGGTGAATTTTGTGTTGAACGTGAATAGTGTTCAGTGTGCCTTTTACTTTTCGTATTTTCAATCTAAACTAAGATTTTGAATAGCGGGTTGGACCCTTTTATCATTTATTTTATTATTATTTTTCTTTTCTGTATATTTTTTTTCCCCCAAAAGTGAGTAGAGCCAGGTTTTACAAAGGTACAAAACCAAAGTCCCTCAGAAGTTTCCCTGTACGACCCACCGTGTGGAGTTCTGGAGCTTCTTTGTCAGCTTCTCTACCGTGCTTTTTCTTGCTGGTCAATCAGTGTATGCCATTTAAAAGTATTATAGCAATATTTCTCTAGTTGAAGACTAAAGTCATGAAGATTCTAGTGGACGTGTTTCCGAGTATCATAATTTCACCTCCTGCTGATAAAACAAAAACATCAATCTATCAATAGAAATCCAGTTTTATATTTACCTTCATTGATGTTGACCACACATAAGCTAACTTGCTGTTGAGATTAAAAAAAGGTTTATTGAACAGAGTAACACTGTGGGTGTTTTCTTTTGTGTGTGCGCGCTCATGAGTCACAGAGTTTGTCTGTGTGTTTTGACTGGTTACTGAAACATGGTCACGGAGCTGACACACTCCGCCATCTCCTCCACGTAAGAGCTGTCCCGTAAGTCCAGACTGCAGCCGTCTCATAGCACCCCGGGGCTGCACGGTGTGGGCACGGGTTAGTGACCTGGAAAAATGAATCCCACCAAGTGCTTCGTATAAACTGTTGAGTCATAGCTGAACCTGGGATCATCTCAACCGGAACTAAAGCGCCCGAGGCGGTCAGCGCAGGCTGGGACCAGAAGTTACGGGACTGGCTAAATATTTATATCCTCTGACGCTAGACGCGAACTACAGGAGGACTAACACTCCTGTTGACCCGGTTAATGGTGTCACAGTCATAGTTCCTGGTCCCAGCCTTAAATGAAGGTAGACAATTACACCAGAGATGACAGATGCGTGGCTCTCCACTCATAACAAAAGAAGGAGGATGTAAAAGATAATGAACGCATAGTTAGACCGAGTTACCCCGAGGCGTTAAACTCTCCCAGTCTGCTCTCACTAACAGGTGAGAAGACAAATGAGAGAATATGCTGAGTCATTTTCAGGTGCTGTTTGGTTAGTAGCAGAGGCAAATTTACATATCATCAAACTATTTACTCACACACATCCAGCACCACTACAAAGAGGGTTATCACCCAACTGAAATCATTCCCACGTTTGGGAAAGGTTTTTGCTTACTAGACAAATAAGATCTGACGCTCTCTTGTGTTCAGATGACAATAAAGGTTTGGGTCAAATTACACTGATGTTGAAGTGGCATGAAACTATGTTGATGGTTTCAGTTTTATTGGTCATGTTTTGAGATGCGCATCTCTCAGGTTTCTGCCATCACAGCAGAGACTGCAGCCGTGGCCAGATCAGCCTGCAGGGGGGCCCCGGGGCAGAAGCTGAGAAGTTTGTGGTCATTTCTCAGCACCTAAATTTCGGCACAAGGCCCCTTTACGAGACAGGTAACTTTGAGTACTGCTTGAGTAGAGCATATTCCTAGACAAAGGTGCAATTAATCAAATAAACACAAACTGATCGACATCCCAATGAAAATGAGGGACTCTGGGCAGTTGCTTGATTTACTTCAGAAAATCTGGGCAAATAAAACCAACAACTTGGAGTTTTGAGAGAAAATTGGGTTCTAGGAGATTTTTGGGTGAACTGACCCCTAATCGTGTGTCTCACACATATAAATAACACCATATAAAGTACAAATCGCCAAGGCATCAAACTTTCACTCTGCTCCTCTTTTGTACAGCCAGCTGTGAGTCACTGCAGCATTTTACTGACTGAATAATTCATCAGCACTGACCAGAAGCTGAGATCACTGATCTGACATCTGGTCTGTTTCCATGGCGATCGCCTGTCGATATCTACTATAACTGTGTCAAACTCAAACACCATTTATGATAACAAAGTGCAGTCACAGTACACAAGATGTGTGTGTGTGTGTGTGTGTGTGTGTGAGTGAGTGTGTGTCCTGAGCCGAGCTCTGACTGGCTGACCTCAGCAACACGTCCGAGAAGAAGGTTGCATGTTGCGGTCGGAGGAAAACGCGCTCTGATAGAAAACAAAAAGGGCTTCATAATGCTGTCTGAGAGCAGAGGTCTGTCCCTCTTGTGCTGAGAGGATCGTGTAGAGAGAACACGTCAATCCAATCAGCCCACTCAGACAGAGAACAGCTAATCCCGCTAATACACCACCAGAGGTAGGTGAGGGTGGATGGGGGCGAGGGGGTTGGTCCCTGACTGTTCATGGAAGCCAGGGTCTCACTTCTTTTCCTGGGATCACACCTTGTGCACGACACACGGTTGATGCTGCTGAGATAGACTGATAAGTCTGAAAAGGCAGAGACAGCAGCTTTGAATGGGATACACCAATTTTTTTTTAAAAAAAATCTCCTTTCTGCACAACATCTCTTGCTCTGGTATGAGAGCAAAGAAATAAATAAAATAACCCCACCACCTGATGAAGGATAAGGGTATTTTGACACACTTAAATTCTGGTATTTGGTAAGTGCGTCCTCAGTAAATTTCCCTAAAAGACGCCTGCATTTTCCACTTAGATGTAGTTATTTATAGTATGCATTCAGTGGCACTGTCTGCTATTGAGACCTCCAGCAGGCTGTCTGTCACTGACACTCTTGGGGGAAGAGACAGAGAAAAAGAGAGAGCTGAGACAAGGACAGACAGCGGTAATGTTCTTCTTCCTCTTTTCCTTTTTTTCTCCAATAAAAATATCACAATATCAGAGGCCTATTCACTCATCAGGCCAAAGTATACTGTAATGACATCAATGGTTGCCATGACAACGGGGGGTGTGGGGGGTGGTGGTGGATGACAACATCCTACTGCGTCTTTTAGAGCAGGAGATCACAGCACTGTTCAGGATGAGAGCTGCACACACAAAAAAAGACTGGGAGACAAATCCTCGAGCTCTGAATGTAGAGGGGGTTTTTAAAAAAAATCAATTCCTGTAACAAGCTGCACCTTTTTTTATGATATTCACCGTGCAATAACACATACACACACATTTAAAAAATGCAAAGCCCGGCACAGCAGCACAGGCTTTGAAGCAAGTGAGTCTGACGTAAATGCTGTAGCTCTGCACGGTGTGTGTGTGTGTGTGTGTGTGTTCGAGGGTTGCCAGTGGAGCAAAGCAAAGATTTTCTTCTATGAAATCATCTCTTAGCTGATTACCCCCCACCCCCTGCATCCCAACTACAACCACAACCACCACCACCATTATTCAGGTTGTGAATACACACACGCTGCAGCCAGCAGATGGACAGAGTCAGGAAATCCCAGTACAGATGACCCAGTATAGTGCCTGGAAAAAAAAAAACAGCTCCTGCAGGCTCGGGGCTGGATGCCAAGCCAAGAGGTCACTCACTCTGCTTGAACGATTTTTCAGTGTTATAGCTCTGATATTATCTGGACGAGAAAGTTTGTGGAGTTTATAAACCCGTGGTGGATCGCTGAGAGATGACAGCATAGGAGAGGAAGTGAGGAGGGGAGGGGCGGAAGGGACAAGGTGACTTAGGGAAAACGAGTGGGGCCAACGCTCCTCTTCTCCCTGACTGATGTGTGTCATTTGTCACCCTGAGAGCATCTGACCTCACTCTGTGTGTGTGTGTGTGTGTGTGTGTCGGGCTGCGTGGGGGCTTTGCTTGACTCCTTTCATTATAAATGACACAGTCCTGGGAGGCAGCTGCATTGACGTCAGGGCTCTCAGCGCCGTCAAGGGCTCTGGCTGCTGAAAATCCCCCCAAATAACAGGACCTAAATAGAAAGAAATAGGTTTCTGCTGTTTCATTACTGCCTCGTGAACTCGGGCGGATTTTTGGTTGTAGGAAAAAAAAATTTACAGCTCACGGCTTGGCATGTTCCTCTGTGTTTAGATCATCAGCTTGAGAAAAAAACCCAAACTCTTCTTGTAGGAATAAATGAGGGAAGGTCAAATTTATGCCTTTTGGTTGTTTCGTTATCACGTCTCCATCTGCCATCAGACCAGCCCTTCTCCTGCTTCACACCGTTTCTTGAAAAGCACATCCCGCCTGCCTGCGGTCTCACAGGAGCACAATGTGCTGACACACAGCAGCTACGCCAACCTGTGCATTACGGTCTATGTGCATAATGCGCTCATGAGGCATATATACAGTCGAAGGGCTGGGTGGAGGATTGGGAGGGCACACGGCCCCGAGGAGGGCTGAAGGGAGATTTGAGGAGATTAAAGCAAGCAAGGTAGAGATTCTCATAATCTTATATATTATACACACTGTTCACCATACTTATCTGTTCTCTGCACCTTATATTATATTCACTTACTTTGCACAATAAGTACTGCTGCTACATACATTTTTTTGATATTGCATTTTGTATTGTTTTAATATGTCTAGGTTTTTCATCTTTTTTCTTTTTTTACTTCTGTGTATTGTATATTGTGTAATGCTGCGGCTACACTGTAATTTCCCAGCTTGGGATCAATAAAGTATATCTCTATCTATCTATCTATAGATCTCTGCCATGTGATTTATTGCCCTAATCCTCTCTGTTGATTGCTCATTTGGAGTTAACAAAAAAAAAAAAAACACGACGGCGCGTCTAAAACCTGCTGCATAAAGCTAAAAAAAATAAGCACAGCAGTTTTATTTGTTTTTTTTTAAAGATGCAAACTTCACTTGCTTGAGAAAGAGAAATATCCACTGACGACCCAACCCTTTTATTTTGCAGCCCCCCCCCCCCCAGCAGTAGTCAGGGTGGTGGGGCAGGTGTCAGGTGCAGATCACGCCCTTGCTCTGCTGCCCTGCGCGGTTCCCTGCGGGCCAAACGGCCCCGGAGGGAGCTGCGCTTTCATCTCCCCAGCAGCTGCCTACCAGGTCAGAGCTGACCAAATATGACACCAGGAGCATGTGAGATGAATACCACATTTTCTTGAGAAGCTACCATTTGATGTCTTAGAGGATATTGTTACAAACCATACAAAGAGAATTAAACATCTCCAGACTTCAGGTTTCAGAGGATATTATTAGGCCTTTTTCTTTCTACATACAACATACATACAACTTTGATAGTCGATGCACCCAGAGACCACATTTTAGCTTTTCTTGCATTGTAGTAAACACTACCTTTTCCGAAAGCACATCCCCATAAACACATCGTCCTGCTTTGGGAGGACGCTTCGCTGCAGCAGGCCCTGCTAGGCTTGTTGTGAAGACGGAGGAGAAAATGAATGCAGTAAAAGACAAAGAAATCCTCCAGGAGAACCTGCTGCAGTCTGCAACACTGACACTGTGATTGGGTTTAGATTAGATTTCCAGCAAGAAAAGAGGAGAACGAACATTAAAGCCGAGGCTGCACAGGAACGGCTTCAAAACAATGTCAAGACCTAGAACTACAGAGTCCAGATCTAAAGCCACCCTCGAATGTTTTGGCAGGACTTAAAAATTGTTGTGCACTCAGGGTCAGCGTGCAGCTTGACAGAGCTTGAACAGTTTTTACAAAAAAAAACAAAAAACTTTTCCTCTGACAGAAAACATCAACTGACTTTTCCACTGCTTTCGTTTTTTTTCTTTATTCTTTAACAGAGGCTTCATCTACTTTCACTGACCACACTTCAACTCCTTTTGACTCATACCCATAAACTGACACTTCAGCTTGACTCAGTGCTGACACTGAAACACCTCTGCATGCAGGGCACAAACATACACTTCTTTTACAGACTGTATTTAAACTTGTTTCAGTGTTTCAGCTGCAACATTTCAACAAGTACATTTATTCAGATAATCAAGCCTTTTCTAGTTGTATTTATACGTAATTTGTGTATTTTTAAATGTTTGACTTTTGAGTTATGTTGATTATAAAAAGTATTAATGTTAGCTTGATGGCGGTATGTGGCTTAGTCACCTGGAGAAGTACATTTTAAACTTTATTCTGTTTAGTATCATAAACTGTGATTTACAGATTAATGTGAATACTGTTTGCAGGTGCTATATATTTCACTAATTCAAATTCATTATGCAGATTCTAATAAAGTGGCTGTTTGAAAAGGATCATTTCCTGTCATGAAGCAAATTGGCAATTACAAGAGGCTTTGATGTACTTAGGCAGTAACTTTTAAATTATAAAAGCAGGCTACACCTGTTCCTTTGAGTTACTTTATTCAGATCAAGATACAGTAGTACAGCATCTCAACTGTGGAGAAAATTCAAAATAAAAATAAAAGCACGGTCTTATACAGGACAATCAACAATCAAGGTTTATTCAAGAGAACAAAATGAGAGGGCAGGAGGGGAGGAGAAGGGAACAGCGGGAGGAGTTCAGGGAAAGACAAAAGTTTCTTTTATCAACACAGACCATACACATTTATTCAACCCGCCCATAACCACCCCAGCCCCCACCCCATAATAAAACATTATGCAACCTTACATACACATGCTCCATGTCCCCCATCCCACGTTCTTTGAAAGCATGCACTTGTTCTCCATCGTGCAGAGATTTGTAAGCAAAGGCCACAACATTCGCTGAACTTATGCTTTTAAATCTCATGTATTGTGGGGAACTTGGCATGGCTTTATGTGAAAACTGGGAGGCTCTAGGACACAGCAAGTGTCATGGTTTTGTAAATCCCACGCCCCTGATAGCTGTAGTCAATTTGGTGTTATCAACCTATTAACGTCCACGGAATAAAGTGTCTCCTACAGAAAAGAACATTGTTGTCTCTTTACAGAACAAGACAGGTGAAACTGTTTACCCAGGCATACTAAAAGGAAACACCTCTTCTTATCAAAGTCATTGGCACAGAGATTAAGAGCAATGCCGAGGACATATTGCAGAAAATCACAACCGACTACTACTTCCCACCCTTGCACATCAACAAAATCACTGAAGGTTTGGAGGAGGGATAATTATGAGTAACACTTTTCAACAGGCCGAGGTAATTCATTTGACCAATTCAATCTGTGTTGCTGCACAGAACAAACAGTTCAGAAGGGCAGGGTAGTTTGGAAGATAGAGTTGGGAGAGGACACTATTTGAGTTTAATACATGCAATCATTGAGTTCAATCACTGAAAGTTCATCTGATTACATGCAGTTATGGAGACCCCCATTATTTCTTTGTCAGAGCTCTGTACAGACCAATCAAGTTTGGTCTGGCGGAAAAAAAAAAAAAATCTGCCTACTAGACCTGCACAGACCTTTCAATCACTTCTCTGGAGAGCGACACCAGTGTCTCTGGGAAAAGAGAGCTATCAAAGGGCTTATTCGGGAGGAAGCTCAGCAAAACAAACAGCTTGTTGCTCCATCTGCTGCTCAAAGTTTGCGTCTAGCACTGGGAGGAAAGTGCAGCAGCACAGAGAGCAAGCACGGCCCTAGGTGCTAGGTAGCGAACACAGACATGTGCTATGCTGCAACGACTGTGCCTAAATATAACAGTGGCCAAGGATGTAAAAGGGAGGAATGTGAGAGGGGTTCTGGTTAGCGATGCCTAGCTAGTACAGTAGCACATTGGTCAGCATGCACCACTTAATAAAGCACCCATTTACAGCAAAGAGGAAGGTTAACAAAGTAGCCTGGGCTATGCCTGGACAAGGACTACCATTGGACAGTAAAACAAAAAAAACAAAAACAAAAAAAAAGGAAAAAAGGATAAAACAGTTGTTAACAGCTTTCTCTATACATTTACCAGTTGTTCCTGAACATCAATAAATATCTTGTAAAAGTGTTTGCGTTGTTGATTTGGGTGGTTGTCTGGTTTAGCCATGTTGGGTTGGTTATGCTAGGGCCAAAACTGTTAAAAAAAAAAAAAAAAGGGAGAAGGCAGGAATAAGTTTTTAATAATACATCTCTAAGATTTAAACCACATCATATGAGTTATGACATTCACAGTTTTATATACAATGATAAACATAAGAGAAATACTTACCACTGATCGCCTCCTGGGCAAAGTACTTGACATCCATATCTGTGTCTGAGGCCAGCTTCTCCAGAACTGGCTTCACCTCTGTCTGAAGGGCACTTTGGTACAAAGAGGATGAGAATTATGAAACATACTGTCAGTACCTTGATTTTTACCGTGAGGGCACATTTTTGTCACTGAGGAGGGAAAACACGTCATGCTGAAATTACACAGACAACATACTTGCTGTCAAGGATGGGGCCAATCTTCTGAAGAGACTTGGCCACATTGAAGCGTACGTTGGCCACCTGGTCATTGGACATCTTAAGGACCACTGGCAGCATCTGCTTAGTGGTGATCTCCTGGCCACATGCCTCTGACAAAGCCTGAGACACACAATGTGGGCGGTCAACAAGGATGACGAAAGTGAACGACAAGTACAGATAATGGAGAACTAATATAGTTTCAGACAGCTCACAGTATGCGTAATATGCATTACATTAATGGGATATTAAACCCTTCAAACTAACTTTAAGGAACTAAACATGACCTCAAGCTTATGGGTAATGACGCCGTTGACTCACATTGATGCAGAACAGAGTGGTCATCCTGTGGAGGTAATTGGGGTCGTTGGCCATGCCCAGCACTTTGGGCACGATGGTGTTTTGAGCCCACTCAGCCCCAAACTTCTCCACCAGCTTCATCAAATTACAGGTGGCTGCCTCACGGATGGCATACACTGGAAAATTACAGTGAAGACATTATGTGTGAATGGTGTGCTGCAGGTTTGCCTCTTTCAAGGTCTCAAGAGCGGAGAGGAGATCGAACATGTGACTCAAGGGACCTGGATGTTGCTCAGTATTTTGGTCTATTCTGTACACGTGGCATCTATTCATGGACGGCTATGTAAAGATGACATGAGGTAAAGCCCTTTCACAATTCTTTTTTAATTTAAATGATCAGCAATGAAAAAACTGTTAAAGACTGCTAGAATGACTGCTGCTTCAATAAAACACGAGAGCACGACATGCAGTACTGTGAGGAATGTCCAAGTACCAGTATGTTTAAAAAACAAAAAAAAAAAAAACAAGAAATTGTGGCATTTCTATGTCGTGTGAAATTCTGAATTCATTCAACAACATCTCTCTGGCGGTGGACAAAGATAGAGTCTGTAAGGGAAAGATTCAGGGCTGATTTCTCAAGTCCTGTCTTTCTTTGAAGGGCTTATGTAAGGATGGCACAGCCTTAACCCCAGTAACAGCAGCACGCGCACACACGCGCGCACACACACGTACAGAAACTCGCACCAGCAGCATTCCAATGATGTAACCCAGCTGGCCCTTTGTCCTCAACAGCGAGGTGGCTCTCTAATTGGAAAACTGGATGTGAAGAGAACACTATACCCTGTGAGTGAAAAATTTATGCCAAAGACAATGTCCGAAATTATAAAATGGAGCAGGGTGTGTTGCGTAGCTCGATGGGCACACAGCTCTTCCAAGCATTTTGAATATGGCCGATTGTCTCTCAAAACAGAGTTGGGTAGAGAGAAGAGCCCAGGGCAAACCGGCACAGATATAAACTCACCCAAAGAGTAACACGACTGTGATTTTTAACTCCATTAAGTTCAATAAAAATACACAGAATAAACTGTAGGGTTTTGCCTTCATGAACAGGGTTAAACTAAGTAGGTTAAGTAATGCATGCAGAGAGAGTAGCTTAACTATCCCACTGAGACACAAATTCTGATGACAACTTGTCAAAACCATTGTACTACAAGACGTAGTTGTCTGACACTGCTCTTTCCACACTTACAGTGTACTGTATATGGAGACTGACGACCTACCCAGCCCGCATTCCTCATCTCTCAAAAGAATAAGAAGTGTAACTAATGAATGGAAGGATGGAGAAGAGGATGCGTTATTCACAGCCTTCTACTAGCATAGATGTGAAGGCAGAGAGCTACAGATTGCCACATCTCACCCTTAGCCTCCAATTTTCTCTCTCCCACCCTCTCTGTTGATCAATCTCTGCCCTTCTACCTCGGGCACTGTGTGTTGTGGTAATAATACAGTATCAGTGAGACCCATCTGTTAACTGGCTGTGCTCAGGTGAGTAAGAGCTCTGTTTCTCTAATACAAACTTGCTTAAGTGTGTAATGGAAAATGAGGAGATGCAGCTGGAGTTGTATGCGAGGTCCTTCAAAAAAACAGCACTTGTTCATCATTAAGATGTTACACTGCTGGTGCAGGGCACCAAGAACCAAAGAGCATAAAATGAGCACAGCTGGAAAATGTACGAAAGAAAGACTCCTTCTCTAGGAAGTTGGTTTGGAAATGAGGTTATGGTGTTGTAAGAACACTTATAAAACTAGAAAACAACAAGACAATATTCGGGACTAAATCTGTATTTATAGAATAGAAGTGCATTACCAAAAAAAGATGACAATGAAAGAATCTCTGTTTAAGCAACCATCAAACCAAATTGTTTTGTGGCATGACAGTGCACGCACTTAATGATTTCAACTTGTCAATGTCTGACACAATTCTTTGGGATATTTAAACCAATAAGAGTACCCTACCGTGGTCAATAAGCCAGGCCATGCAAAGGGTGTTGAGCTTCTCGTCAAAGAATTCCACTCCCTGAGGGGACAAGGACACAACGTAATTAGAGCGATTTCCTGGAAGTCTACAGCCAAATCAGATCTGATAAAGTCTGTCTGTCTGCACATTGCAAAGATTTCTGGGTGTGCACATGGTGCTAATTAGAAGAACCTTTAAAACATATTTTATATGGGTTTCAGCTTTCTAGACTTCATGACTCACCAGCTGTCCTGCCAACAGGGGCATGTACTCAATGATGGCAAGGCGGACCCTCCATTTGGCATCCTCTGCCAGCTCCACAATGGCCGGCAGCAGCGACTGGGAAAGCTGACGGATGCCAATCACTTCGTTCACACAGTCTAGGTTGGAGATGATGTTGAGACGCACCTCGGGGCACTGTGACAGAGAAATTATGATAAACAAGTTAAGCTTATGGCAGCACACGTTCACCCCAACAATGCGTTCCAATGTCAGACAAACCGTTTATTTCATAAACCTGATAAAAAGTTAAAATAAACTTTATTTAAACTTTATACTGAATAACTATAGTACTGTTTTTACTCTCTCCAAGACAAATTTCTTGGCTAAGGCCAAGCCAAGCCACTTAGCCACTCTAAACAGAACAGATTTCCTAGTAGTTTTGTCTGGAATAATGTAACCCAGGTTTATACCCAAGGGCCTTAAATTGAGATCTGCGTTAGCTCTAATTTGGACAAGATATTAAGAACTGGAACAGCTAAACAAAACATTTCATCTACATAATCCAAAAACCAGAAGCACTAAAACTGCACAAAGATTTGACCCACTATGTCAGGCTCCCTAAGTGAGAAGAGATAGCAATTAGTTTAGGAAGAATATGAAGCATTACTTATAGTGTAAAAAGGCCACTGTTTACCAACATGAAAACATCCCTCCAAAGTTGATAGGAATATAGGAGGGAGTATCTTGATTTGGGGCTGCTTTGCTGTCTCTGGGTGTGAACAGGTTGCCATCAAAAAATGAGTTCCCAGGTTTATCAAGGTATCTTACAGGATAATGTCAGAGTGGCTGTCTTTCAGCTGAACCTCAGGAGAAGTTGGGTGATGCAGCAGGACAATGACCCCAAACATCTAAGTAAATCTCCTACAGAATGACTTAAAACAAAGCCACTTTTTGGAGGGGCCCAGTGAGAGCTCAGACCATAACCCAATAAAGATACTGCAGAATCATATCAAGGGAGCCATTCAACACCAGACATCCTAAGAATACAGCTGAGCTGACGCAGTGGGGTGAGGAAGAATGGTCGAAAATTCCTCCTGAATGTTGTGCAGTTCTGATATGCAGCTAATGCAAGCTCCTGTTTGAGGTTATTGCTGCCAAAGGAATTTCAACCAGTTATTAAACCTGGGGGTTAGTGACTTTCCTACCAGCACTATGAATGTTGAATGGGTGTGTTCAAAACTGACACGAAAGATTATAATTGTTTGTGTGTTATTAGCTTAAGCACATTGCGTTTGTCTATACTTGTGATTTAGATGAAGATCAGATCAACTCCAGTAATTCCAAAGGGTTCACATACTTTTTCCACTGTAGCTCTGCCTGTAAAATGTTCTACATATTGCTCGCTTTAAAAAACAAAACAAAACTGTCCTCAAAACAGATGCACCTTGAATTATTGAAATTTGCGAGTCAAAGCTGTCAGTTTGGACAGTAATCTAAATAGACACTTTTGGTCTTGCGTTTGTGCTGTGAGGAAAATGGGCCATCTTTAAATAGGACTAAGAAAAGCAGTGGCAGAGCTGACAGCCTCAAGCCTTCCAAAACATTTATATACCTTTGTGTCTACCTTGCCAAACTCATGTCTGGTCTCAATGGGCAAATAAATGTAATAGAAATGCACTCATTGGACAAGACATGACTGGGCTATCATTGTTCTAGATTAACACATCAGGAACAGCTCCAGGAACAAATCATTTCAAAAGTAGGTCTAGTACTGACAGTTACAAAATTAACTGATAAGCACAGCAGACAGATGAAGGGATGAGTCCAATTTCAATGTAAGACTATGCAATGTGCTACACGACCAGCTGAAAGAGCAGCCTTGTTCAGCCTACTTTAACCAGCAAATACCTACCATTTATAACGGTACATACAATCAAGATGCATCAAGCAATAACTAATATACTTAGACTGCATCCAGCTTTTCATTATACTTCCCTCTAGACACAGCTATTCAGTCTTCTAATTGTAAGGTCTCAGTCTGGTTGCCAACTGCATGAATCATCCTCCTACCCAGCCAGGTGGCAACCAGGTACATCTGGTGGCTGTGGCTAAGTGGCTTTACTTTGTCTCAGACATGCTGATCACTAAAGGCCAAAGAAGTTGGTCAAAGTCAGGCGCTTCACAGGAAGCTTTTGTTGTGAATGTTACTAAACCAAGCACTGCCTTGAGGATTTCCAAAGGCAGCTGTGTAAAATATGAAAGAGAAATTGGGTCCGTGATTACAAGTCTGCATTTCCTTTACCTCGTCCTTGAGCTGAGCCAGGAAGAGAGGCAGTAAGTGCTCTATTGTGTTGTCCTTGCCCAGGATGGTCGACAGGCCCATAATGACTGAGGCCAGGGCCGACTTCACATGCTGGTTGGTGTCTGAAACAAGTTCCTGGTCAGGGACGGGACACACAGGAGACACAGAGATCAGCACAAACAAATAGTTAAGACCGAAAGTACGTAAATAAACATCAAGACTATTGCTATGGGTCATATTCACATCAGACTACAGAGAGGGAGGCTATAATCGACTTGTGTGTAAATACACAGCAAAGTGGACTTAATAGTAGTGCAGACAAACGGTCATTGCAGTTAACTACTGTAGGTGGAATAACTTCAAGTATCATGTAGACAGAAACAGAAATGGCATAATATATACAAAGGACACATAAACTGTCTATTACCCCGTCCTGCTCAAACATAAGTAATTAAACAAGTTTCACAAGGACCTCTTAAACAGAAATTCTGTAAGTAATTGTAACAAGGCTGAGGAAATCAATTTTAGTTTTGCTATAATATACAACATGCTCAACAATCTAAGCAGGCCATTTACCCTGTAATGGGACCTAAGCTATGTTATTATGATGTTTTCTAGCTTTCTAAGGTTGTGCTTCAGTTTGTTACTACGTGTATAGCTTTGTTCCACTTTTGATATGTTGACAGGATAAGCACAAGGACACTATGACACTCATCTATACCTTTAACAAACAAATGTCTGTAAATCCAGGAATCTACACTGCTACTACCGTTACTGAACTAAAAAAAAAAAAAAAAAATCAACTGGCAATGACATAAGAATTGTTTAATCAGCAGCACTTCAACTTCAACTGAACTTTTTATGGAACAAAATACAACAGTGCCACCTGCTGTTCAAAATTTGACCCACACGGCCACATGGAGACAATGTCTTACCCACTGTCTTTTGCAAACACCCCACAAACATGCCCCCTTAATGGCCATGGATGGTTAGGGTTACGTTACTGGGCATCCTTGGATATTCTAAAGGTCTAAAGGTTTTTACCCATGTGTATGTGAATATTGTCTCCTGAGGTCTTCAACATGAAGGAATTCTGGTAACAGCATGGTTCTTATTTTGATAGTTTGGCCAGTTGAAACATTTTAGCATCACTTGCTGAGATCTTGGGGGAAATGTATGAGTGTGGTAGAGTAAAGCAATATATAACTTGTAAATTAACTCCTAGGTTGTACCACATTTGGAAGAAAAAAAACAATGGCTATTGTGTTGTAAATGAAATGTGTATTGAATTTTAAAGAGCAAGTTCCTGGTTAAAAATGGATCTACTGCCTTTACTGTCATGAGCACACAGGTTTTCGATGCAACTAACAATTGTATAGTATATACTGTTAGACAAACTTACAGTTTCATATCTATGAGTCATTCACATAATGCTGTTAAACCCTTTGTTTGTTTAAAAAAAAAAGCCATCTTGAACACCTCTGTTGCTTGTCCTAAACCACACTGGAGATATCATTAAGTGCATTTTAATGGCCAGCAACACAAAAATAAGACCCAGGACAAAAAAAAAGTGGACATGACAACACCACATGTCTGCATCGACGCTTTGGGGAAGACTATAAAAAGATATGCCTGTAGTTCTTTTCCATGCTTAGTAACTCATAGCAAATCAAAGTGTTTTTGTTCAACTGAGACGTGAAGCACCAGAGAAATGTCAGTGTGGCAGACAGAAAACTTTTTTTTTTGTTTTTTTACCTTGACGCAGGGCAGAATGTGAGTCATGATGATTTGCTCACGATTATCCTCTGGCAGGTTCTCACAAAATTCTAACAAAAAGAGGGAGAGTACACCATCAATAAAATATGGAACAGACTGGACAAGAAGCCGAAACAAGCTGTTTGATGTAACCCGTACATTTCATCACCTTCAGACATTAAGGCTTTGATTAATTAATGTGACTCGTGTACTGACCTTTGACTTTGTTGGCTGCAGCAGCGCGGACCTCAGCTTCACAGTCCTTCAGAAGATTCTGGAAGGCTGGGACCAGATCGTTCTTGGTGATCTCTGGCCCCACTGCTTTCTGAAGCTACATTCAGAGAGAAATCAAAGTGTCTCAATATTAATTATTATTAACCATGTGGGGTACATATCAAAACAAAAAGACATTATGAATTTTATCTGACAATGATAAATAATCACTGTGAAAAAATACTTAACATTTGTGCTTTTTTTTTTTTAATCAAATTTTCAAAGACGAAGATCAGACTAACAATAAGCCCAGTTAGGACTTCACATGCTAGAGTCCTGAATTACAACAGCCTGGTAAAGCATACTGAGTAAAACCCAGTTAAGGATGCTCTACTCCAAAATGAAATGGGCGACATATATAAAAAACCTGCAGGGTTTTTTAGTAAACCACCTGCAAAAATCACAGCATCGAGGACTCATTTTGGTGCCAATGTAAAGACTCAAAGTATAACCTGTATTTTCCTTTTAACTGCTGATTCAAAATAATGTTGAGGAGCCAATTTCTTCAAAGAGTGTCTAAAATACTCAAGGGGAAGATGTAGCTGTGTGGACATTGAAACATTTTTTAGACATTAACCTCACACCTGAACATACATTTCTTCAAAACACCCATAATAAATTTCTTCAAAACACCCATAATGAAAGGTAGTGCAGTACCATCATATGCAAATCTATTTAAATGCACACAAATCAGATTCTGAAGAACATGCTTCAGATATGAAAGGTACTGATCATGGAACAAAGATTATAAAGCAAGAGATACCAATAAGCTCAACCAGTCAAAGGTGAAAAATGACCCTCAAAACCACTTAAAACTGTCTTAACTTAGCTAGAAAGTTAGTCGTCACTATATCCAAAATTCACATGTATTTTGTTGAGTTAGTGAAGTGAACAAAGCCAGGAACATCACAGGAATTGTCAGATGCTGTGTAAAGTTACAGAGCCCAGTGTCTGTCTGTCAAGACAGCTCTAAAGTGAAAAACCTCTACATATGAGACATTGACTCTATTTGTGGGTCTGCAAGCACGGTGTCATACACATCATTGCAACAGTTTTGAATGTCATTACATACTATTTGTATCAAAAAACAAACAAACATAAATTTGACCTGAGATCGCATATACACTTTGTGAACCAATACTGTACTGCATTTTGCCCCACCTATTCTGAATAGTTCAACATAATGACTTAAAGGTAATGTCCTCTCTGACTTGAACCTGTCTACACTGGAGAATATGACTTCTGGCACTGAGCCTCGTTTGCAGTCTGCAGACATCAATTTTGTTGAAGCTTAATGTTTCTTACAACTTGAAGGGAGCGCTAAATAGGACATTCTTCTCAACTGTCAATTTTTTTTTTTGCTAATTATACATTGAATCAGGACGACCACAAGAAAGGAAGGCAGGAATTAAATCAGTTAGCTGCGTACCTCAGAGAACTTGTCAGCCACCATGTAGCGAACCCTCCAGGACTTATCCTCTGCAGCCTGGCGCAGGGTTGGCATCACCAAGGTCTCCAGGTCCTCCTGAGGCAGCAGAGTGGCAATGCTGACACAAGCCTCCACTGCAAGCAGCCGCACTGAGTCCTAATGGAGAAAAGTAATGGCATCAGTTTTTTCTTCCTTGGGTTTGAAAGCCAAAGACTTAGAAGCCACAGCAGTTTAGGTTGAAGGGAAAAAATACGAGTGCTCATACCTGCTCGTCAGAGGCCAGAGCAGTGAAGAGGGAAATAATGTCACTTTTTACATAATCAAGCTCCAGAACTTTGGCAAACTCCCCCAGCTTAGATGCTGCCGCACGACGCACCATAGGAGTGTCATCTGAACACAAGGTGCGAAAATGCCTAGAGACAAAAAATACAAAACAGCCATTTTAGCAGAGAAACTAAGTGGAGAACCAAACAAGGTTAGAGGCACAAAGCAATCACCTCAGGTCTATATTAAATTATATTCCTGACATCATAGATTATGTACATAACTGCAAATACTCTCTAAAACTCTAAAATTGTTTCCCTTTGTAAAGAATCCACTTACTGGCGGATCTCAGCCTTGACAGTGCTGGAGACACGGGGATAACAGACACTAAAGAGGCCACAGGCAGATGTGCGAGAGGTGAACCAGTCACCGCTGGCCAGCCGCTTGACCAAAGGCTCAAAATGGACCTCCAGGTCAACTGGAGAGTGCTCCTGAGAAATCTTCCGCAGTGACTCCACAGCTTTGTCTCTGACTACGGTTTCTTCGACTGTAGCTAGGCTCTCCAGAGGAGGCTGTGTATCAAGAGGTTAAAAGACAGTATTTAATACATCAACATTTTACACTCTTCATAGATAGCGTTACAGTATTTGGATTTGGGTAGTTGAGAGGTATCCCTTATAGTCTATTTAGGCTAGCGAAACCTTAGTAATGTAGAAGTAATTTCAAAACAAAGTTTTCTATGTGGTTACAGTCAGCCTCACAGCTTATGCCTCTGCCACTGAACACCGTTGTCAGCTAAAACACACAAAAACTGCATCCTTACATTAAATAACACATTCAATAATCTCATTAACCATGGCGGTCCCCTTATAAACAATATATTTACATAAACTCCTAACTAACTTGGATGCCACCAAACTTACCAGGAGACAGTGGACATACTCCGGCCCTCCCACCAACATAGTGAAATTGCCAAGCTGCTCAGCCAAGGCCAAGAGCACCTCATCTTCATCATAAATGGTGTCTAAGGGATGAAAAAAAAAAAGAAAAAAGACATGTGACACACCTGGAAGAATACTGGAGCTATTGCAACACCTTGAACTGGTTTAAACTACAACACATTCAGCGCTTCTCTATATGTCGACCTTTTGAAAACTAAGTCGTGATTTTACGAGTAAGATGACTGATTTATATTACCTGTGAGAAAGGGAAGGAGTTCAGTGCGAGTCCTCTCTACTCCAAGAGCCAGAGCGATTGTTGACAGCTTCTTGATGCTGTTCAGTCGCAACTGCACACAAAAAGTACATAACGTTGACTACATTTAAGCAGATTTAATATCCCATGCCAATGAATGAGCGTCGTCACACCCTGCTAACTTAGATAGAAAGTATTTCTATCTTGGCTACGGTCCCCGTCGACGGTATAAGTAACTAGCTAACATTGACATTCGTGTTTTAATGGCGATGAAATATGATAGCTGAATCGAAACGCTAGCTCTGCATTAACAGCCAGAACATAAACAGGCGAACAGCCGCGAGCTCTGCCCACTGCGGCCTTGCACGTCCTGTTGTTGTGATTGCTAACTTTAACGCTCGTCAATTAGCTTGCACACTGCTGACTGCTAGCTATGCGTTAACACTAGCAGCTAAACCAATGACCCGGTTGGCTTGGCTCGTCTTACCCAATTCATTGAACTACGTTTATATTCCACCTGATATAAAGCGCCTGCCGAAAGAAAATTACACTAAACGATACTCCAGATTGACAATTAACGCCGAAAATACAGACAATTAACAAGCTAGATTTGAAAGACAGGGTGCGCCCGGCAGAAAATTCCTGATAGGCCTTGCCCGGGAACGTTAGCTAGCATATTTGCTAATTGGCAATGAAACTTAGAAAATACGTCAAATGCTTTAGTGTAAACTATAAATAGCTATTAAAATCAAAACTATGGTTACTACCTGAACATCCTCATTTCGCAGTTCATCAATGAGAACAGCGATAGGGTAGAGAGAATCGTCTCCATCAGCTCCTGCCATTTTGGATACTGTTGCAGTTACCGAATGGCGCTGCTGTGCTGCACTACGGGGTTTCTGCCAGAGAACAGCGGCTGCAGGGCCCTCCCTCCTCCTGAGCTGATGCTGCCTTCAAGGAACCACCGACAAAAACCGTTACAGACAACACGCCTCGGTCAACAGGCTACGCAGTTAAGAATGAAACAATACAAATGAAATGCTTAGAGAAAAACAAAATTACAAAGACAAACAAAACGCTCAGTAATAAAATAACCCGGATAGTGTAACAAAGTTTGGTATAAAGTCACCCTATGGTTGCAGAAGTAAAATGCCACTACTATCATTACAAATGATAATAACACGGGTGCTACACACAGAACATGTATAAAGAAGACAGACATTAAATTACAACAGAATAAAAATAGAAACTGTGTATAGAGTGTGGGTTTAAAAAAAAAAAAAAAAAAAGAACTGGGGCAAGGTGGGGTAGGGGTGCAGGAAAAAAAGTTTTTATTTTGAAAGACACCAAACCGGATATTTTCCTCTTCATCCGGCGTCTGCGTCGCTGCAGGTCAAGATGGCTTCTCAGCAGCAACAGCCTGGTGGTTCTCAGCCCGGTGTACAACAGCCCACTTCAATACAACAACAACAGCAGCAACTGAGTCAACAGCAGGACTTTGATCCAGTTCATAGATTTAAGATGCTAATTCCACAGCTGAAGGAGAGTCTACAGGTATTTGTGCTGCTAATCGAGCTAATCACTGAAATCGAGAATTCCCGAAACATCTGGTCACAGTAGCTAAAGTTGGTTTGTCAGCGATTTCACCGTCCAAATATTGCTGTCTCACTGATAGATTAAAGATCTGCAGCAGTGTACTTTGAACACATTGCTTTATTTTTCATTTACAGAATTTAATGAAGATCGCATCCCTGAATTTGAACCACAACACGGCAATTGACAACGGCATGTGAGTAGCCGGGTTTTGGCAACTTTCTGGCAATTCTCCTGAAGAAAGGATGTTTGTGATTTTTTTTTCCAATGTGTCCTTTGTTTCTTCCGTTTTAGCAAAAGCAGCGACGCCTCTGTTCAGCGCTTTGACAAAAGCCTAGAGGAGTTTTATGCCCTCTGCGATCAACTGGAGCTGTGTTTGGTAAGACTTTATATAGATGGATAGATTACTTAATAAACCCCTAAGGGAAATTGCAGCCACTTCACATTAATGACAAAAACAAAAACAATTAAAGGCTAAATAATATACAAAAACTAACTAGACTAAATAAAATATACAAATACATAGAATAAAGACAAAAGGTAAAACCATGACTAGTCTGTACTATCTGCTGCTAACAATACCATAATACTATACAGTACTACACAATACTATAATACACTGTATATTGGCATAAGTCAAAACATTCAAATTTGTACTACTGTATTGTTGTGGTGGTTGTTGTGACATTTGTTGTCCTTTCATTGGATAGAGGCATTCATTGACATCCACAGCTGACATGAAGGGTTTTCTGTATATTATTCACCTCTTGATTTTCATCTCTTAGTTTAATTATATTATTTATTTTCGGTCAACAATTAAAATTTTACTCCCTAAAAGCTAAATATGACTTTATTGCTAAATTTAATAGGTAGAAGGAGCCTCCTTCTTCCTGCCAACCCTAACTTAAAAGAAGTATTTTAACCAGTGTTAATCTTATGTTTGTGCTTGTTACACATTCAGAAACCTTTAAGTGAACACACAGATGAGTCGAGCCTTACTCACGTAGCCAGTGTCTGTGTAACACACCTACCACATACGGTGCATGCACTTAAAATGAACTACTGACACTTTTTTTTTCTCCTGTGTGCAGCGGCTGGCGTATGAGTGCCTTTCCCAGAGCATTGACAGCGCCAAACATTCACCCAACCTGGTCCCAACAGCTACCAAGCCAGACACAGTACAGACGGAGTCCATGTCTTATGCCCAGTACCTCGGCATGATCAAGTCTCAGATCTCCTGCGCCAAAGATATCCACAACGCTTTGCTGGAGTGTTCCAAGAAGATCGCAGGAAAGGGACAGCCTCAGGGAATCATGTAGACTTGGAGCGACTACTCCAACTCCTTTTGCAGCTGGTGACATTTTCTGGGGTCAGATGATGGATTTCATATTTGGGGCTGTCCCATAAAGGTCTCAGTTTTGCGCTATATGGTTCAAGATGCTGTTTGATTTCCCAAGATCTTGTGTATTTAGTTTTGATTTTTTTATTTATGTTTCTTGTAAGCGCTGTGTAAATATTCTCATCAAGAAATCATGTTCTGAGATGACCAGCAGGTGGTGGCAGAGTTGTACTTGCCACCTCAACATTCACAGGTCTTTTGTAGCTTATTTGTATTAAACATTAAAAACCTTTCTACCAATGCTGATTTTCTCTCATTATTCCAGGAATACAGAGGAAGACTGGTCTATCAAGAACGTCTTGATATTTTATAAATATAAAATATATGAGAAAATTATTAAAGAAAATAATTTGTTCAACTGTGCAGATGAATTACCAGACAGTTTTAATATGACCACTCTATCTTTTTTTGGTCTGCATGGAAGTTTTATAAGATTTAACACAGAGTAGTTAAAGGGAAGAAAATGTCAGACTCAAAATTTACAGAGGCAGTAAAATAAAGTGTCTTTTCCATAAAAAGTCACATTCATTGAATAATAGCTGAGCTCTTTGTCCTTGGAGGATCCCGAAACAGAAGGATATTATTTAACCCCTATTGAAGTGGCAGTGTTGGTATAGTGAAGAAACAGAATAGCAGCCTGGTAACACATAGGGGAATGTAAAGAGTAGACTTTTTTTTTGTTTTTGGTAAGGGTGAAGATGTTAAGTGGGAGTGCAGTCCCTTCACATGGATAAACTTAGAAGTCTCTTTACAAGTTTAAATGATTCATTTTTTTCTCTGAATGACCAATTTAATTCTCGCCCCTGCCACATGGCAAATGAGGTCTATGTTTGACCACTGAGTTATTTTTTAACACCCTGAGAAGTTTTAAATGGCTCATCTTCCATGTTACATAAACATACTAAGGGGACAGGAAACATAACCCTGCTTTATAATCCTGGACTGAATGAGGACGCTGCTTACACTCGGAGCCTTGTTGAACTATATAGTGGTCGGAGGCTTCTCGATTCCTTCCTATCATCCGCTGAAGCACAGGGATTCATGAAGTCTGATACATAAGCACGTGAGAGGGGAGCCTGTTGGGCTCGCAGCTGTGTAACATCTCAGACCAATCTCAGCTACTGACAAGTGCTTAGGTCCAAAAATACTACCCTAGGTCACTACCAAACAGGCACACTAAGAGGTTCATCACAATGCAGGCTCACACTCACATAAACCCTCTCTAGGCTTACACTAACAAACAGTAAAGGTTGTAACAGTTATTCAGCATTTTTGAGTTGAGACTTTTGTTCTAGCATTTCAGTGAATATTAGGGTGAACGTGGTTTGGGACTGATTAAAAACAAAACACCAGACTGATCTTTATGTTTCCACATTTTTATTTTCAGATGACAGTCTGTGTTGACACAGAACTTTTGTTTTTATTTTAAACCTTTAAATATATACAAGAACAAAGCTCAAATTATTGAGAATAATCCAGACGTCAAGAGTTTGTGCCATGCTGCACAGAGTTCATCAGACGAAACACCGGAGAAACCAAAGTAACAATATAAAAAAAGTGAGTATTATTTTTCTTTTTACAAAGATTACAGCAGATAAAATACATATATCTAGAGCATCGGGTCTTAGTATAATTACAAACAAACAATTCTGACATCGTCTAAGTGCATTGATGGATTTCAAACAGTCAATAAATCACTAATTTTGTGTATTGTTGCAGTATGAAAATGACATGAGAAACAGATGAAATCATCAGAATACCTTACCTGGAGTGAATTCTATTGATGTGACTGTTAACATGTAATGATATACGCGGCGCCTCTCGTCTCACACAGTAATTATGTCTTACATTGTATGAGTTTATTTTAATGTTTCTGCATCACGGCAAACATAGAGATACTAATGATGCTTTTAGTTTCCTGCTTGATGTGAAGGATAGGACTCTTTGTACCTTTATTGTAATGTTGTACGAGTATTCATATTCTATTAAACCACTGGTTTTGCATGTTCTCTGGCCAACACACGACAAATCACGTATGTTTCACATTCCTCTCGACTAATCTCCAAAGAATATCTTCTTTTTTTTTAGTGCCTCGCCAAACCTTACATGTCTTGCCACCTTTATGTTTTTAATCTCAAGTGTGAACCGTGCCAAGTTCATAGTATTAACAGTGTGATGGGGAAGACATCTATTACAGGTCTCAATTCTCAGCAGGTTGTTTTTCATGTAGTGCAGTATGCTTTGGAAAATGGGCTGCAATAATGTAAAATGTATAGTCACTTAAATATTTCAAAATATGGGTCAGTGCCTTCTGGTTCTGTCTGTCTTGATGATCAAACCAGGGTCTGTCTATTTGTGAGTACAGAGCACCAGAGTGTACTGTATGATCCTTCAAAGACTTTAATAAGCACACAAACAGAGGGTTTTACGGCTTCGTCGAGCCCGAGCCCTTCATGTTGCTTTTACCCTCAGCTTTGCCCTTTGATTTGTCTCTGTGGAAGATGCAAAACAAAGTTAATAATCACAGTTCAAAACCTAAATTCATTTCAGTATCATAAGAACTACATACACAACAAAGCATACTGTATGTGTTTGCTATCAGTGTCTCCCACTTGTTTGTCATTTGATCCTGATCTGCAGATTCTGGCCTGTCTTCAGCACTGCATGTGGGGGCGGAGCACATCACACTGACCTGTGGGTCTTCTCCGGACCGGTGAGGGCTGCTTGGTGAACAGCGGGGTGTCGGGCTTCCTCCAGGCGTGACGTGGGGCCAGATCGTTGGAACTTGGACACCTCCTGCTGCCACTCGTCATCAAAAGACTGTGCTTCAGCTGCGGGTGGAGGATCAGGATCATATTAGGCAACATTCTGGCTGTGGACTGACGGAGTAGAGAGACCTAGACAGTAGGCCTTACAGTGGAATAATGCTGTGTTCAGCTGGCTGGTCTTCCTAACGGATCCACTAAACATAAATGAACTGACACACTCCACTGAGTGAGTCAGACATTTAAAAATGCTGAACGGCCAAAGATGGTCCCAAATCTATGGCTGGGTAATATACCAGTATTTCCCATCAAACACTGGTTTCTCGATTTTTTAATTTTGTGAATCATAACACATAATTAAATAAGAAATTGGTCAGATTTCTTCCAGAATGATCTCTGAAACAGCTCCTTCACGTTTTGGAGAAGTACAACAAATATGGTTGGATCCTCTACATTTATGGAGCGACTCCATGCACTCAATCACTTCAACGTACATTCATCCATATTCTGAAAGTCCTGGCTGAACTCCTTCTCTCCAGTTTTCTTGTTGTATTTCTTCTCAACAACATGTCCCCTGTCCTGGATGTGGTGACCGATTGACATCTTCTCCAGGCCACTCTCTGAGTCTTTAAGTGCTTGCCGGGTCTCCTTGATCTGGTTATAAAACATTATTAAACCCATCAAGCACATCATCTGGTCCATGAAGAAGCTCTTCTGACACATTTACTTCTCCAAGCGCAGTGTATTGAACTGTGCTCTAATATGCTGTGATATAATAAAGTAACACATCTGATAGAGTACTTACCCCTCCAGGGGCACGGCGTGTCGATGAGGTTGCTTGGAAGACCTTGGGAGGATCATTTCCAACCTTTGAATATGTCATGACTGATGAGGAGCTGAATGAGTGGGTGTTTGAATCTGTGGACATGTTCTCCTGAAACACACACACACGTACGTACCACAATCTGAGAAAGTAGTAGAACAAAAGAAAGAGAACACCAAAATCATTACAAGGGTAAACTCACAAAGTTTCGGTGCATTTCCTGCATCCTGCTCCTCATGTTCACCATCATGTTGTCGAACATGTTGAAAGGGTTCATCATCATGTCCTGCACAAACACGAAAGGAAAAGAACAGTCAAAGGCCAGCAGAGTTATATGGCTGGGCTCATACACCACATGGTCACTAGGTATTATCAGCTCATAAACATCTCCATCATGTGTACAAACACACATGCATCAAGCACAGTGTGCTAAATGTGTCTTACATGTGTGCCGCCTGGGACACTGTATCCAGGATACTCACATTTTTTTGGAAGCAGTGTGTGTACTTTTCTGAGGGGTTGTAACAACAGGTTAGCTGTGGGCAAAAACTTAATGCCCCATTATGCAGTATGGCGAGCAGATATTTGCTTGTAATGCAATTCTGGCCCGTGTACCACACTAAAATTTAACCATCTTAAAAAATCTTATCTTGGACCTGAGGGTGGGCACATCAACATGCCTGACTTGTCTGGTACCTGTAAAAATGCTAGTATTGGGTAAAGACTGGTCAGGTAGAGGCAGAACCATGGAAACCATATTGTTTGTTTCAGTTCAACCCTTTATCTTTGCTTCAGCTAATCAAAAAATATTGTACATATATTGGTGAAAACACCTGGTTTACATAAGGAGCTTGACTTGATATTGGATGTTGTGTGCAGGTTTTAAATTTTCTATACAGTATAGTTACTACTATACTAGTGTACTTTCACAGCTCACACATCCTGTGGGTGAAGTGTTTGTTGCCTCAAAGGGTATAGGTAAGAAGTGAGCAATGTGCTGGTTTCCAGTTTAACCATACTGCAAATGAGTTAAAATGGCCGCTTCGCTGGGAACGTGATGATGAGAAATGAGACAATATTGTGTACACGGATTGGCGTGATAGTGTAAATGTAGAGGAAACAGTGTGACCACTCCACTGACTGCCTCTAGTCAATAATCAAAGGGCAGAGTCAGTTATAGAGTTAGACCATGCACTTGGTCAGTATGGATTTAAATGAGAAACTCATATGATAATGCAGTTGAACAGCAGAGAACTCTACTGACCGTGTTGTCGGTAGTACCAAAGGGCAATAATGACCGGCTCACATCCTGAGGATTCAAACAATATCATTTTAGCAACTTATTGTGCTGTATTGTTGTTGTTGTGTTGGTACACAAACACAGACATATGAACATATGAATCCTGTAGACTTTTTGCATGTTTGTTGAGGTTGTTGCCAGTAAGTTGTCTTATATTGGTCACTATGCCCTTGACACAGCTACGAAGAGCTCCCCACATGGCCGTAAGGTCAAGGCCATGAACCCTCTGGGAATGGAGGCACCGAGGAGTGACAGGCCAGTGAGGAGGGAGCAGCCTGCAGCCTTCAGTCAGGCCCTATGTTCTCTGGGCCAAAACCACAGGTGTTTATGACCCTGTGGCCCTGGATAAGCATCTCAACAGCCATCGCTATGTATGTGAGTGCGTGTGTGTGCATTTTCTGGGGGTGTGATTCGCAGGGGTATTGTGCATAATCAGTGGGGTGTTGAATGACTTGTGTTCCGTGTGTAATTGGGTCGCATTGCCAGAGATTAGCATGGGTTTAACACTGAAACTGAGCTTCATTCTAGGAAGGCTGCAGTGGACCAGGTGGACGGGCCAGGACAGGGATCTAAGGGGGGAGGGGGGGGGGGGGGGTCGAAGAGTCCAAGGCTGCTCTCTCAGCTCTTTTCAAAGGTCAAGCTGATGTAAAACACTCCTGACCAGCATCTATGAAGCCTCACAGCCAATTTTATCCCAGAGTGGCATCTATGAACTAATAAATGCCAGTTACATATCTGCTCGCATTATATATAGACTGGGGCTGAGCAGAGGAGATATTGAGGGTGCAAAATAAGGAACGTACACCCGGTGGTCTTTAACACATTATTTTAGGCTGTCTGGACTACTGCAGATTGACTTTCTTTTTTCTATCTCGCTCTCTCTCAATTTGATACTGAACCTGCCACTGTGCCCTCTGAAGCAGGCTGCTCCTGCTCCTGGGGGAGCTATGGTTTGCACCACAGGGAACATGTACTGTAGATATGATTCATACTTAAAAGGAATAGTGAGATTGTGCTCCAAACGCTTAGATCCTGGGAAGTGGTGCATCACCAGGGAGTCAGAGACATTTGATAAGGAGGTGCTGAATCTTATTGTGGTTTTTAAAGCTTCAGTAGGTGTAATGAACTGCTTAATTTAAGGAAACGCTGGCATAAAGGGCATAAATCTACAAAGAGGATATCACCTCTACCTAGAGCCACCAGTCTTGCTCAGTACAAACCACAGAATCAAATAAGGTACATCTAACTAATTATGATGCTTGATTGTCATTCAGCAGTACTTTTATAAACAAGTGCCCAGATGAATGAATGTGCTGAAAGGTGATATGGACTAGGTAGTGGATACTGGCAAGAGACCGGTAAATTTGAGCACCCAGAGCAGGCCTGGAATGTAAGAAGGGGCTTATTTTCCCACAGGGAATCTAATGTTTAGCAAGCTAATACAAGAAGTACAAGCCTTCCAGCATTATGTGACCAATGTGTATGTGCAATTCTGTGTGTGTGTTATTTTGCATGCTGTGACTGTGTGTAATTGTGCTTGTGAGCATGTTTTAATACTGTATGTGTGTGTTTATGTACGTATTTTTATGTGAACATTTGTGCCTGTGATATTGGAGAGCAGTATGAGAGTGAGCTGTCTGTCATCTAGTTGCTAATGCACCAGCACTGCCAAGGCACGTTATGCCAAACAGATGGACCAAAAGAGCAACAATGAGAAAACAGAGTGTCCATGACATCCGCACACATGCCTTTACAAAGCCAACAACACAGCACCAGAGCTACAGCCCTCTGACCACTGCTGGGCACCACAAGACTGATCCTTGTCTTCAGATAAATGTGTGTGAGTACTGTGATAAAAACTGTGGCTCACTGTGGTAATTCAGATTCCGCCTTAATTCCATGTATCTTACCACAAAGTGGGTTTTCTGTTTATTGTCTGTGACTATTAACAAAGCAGTTTAGGTTTCAGGACGCTATACAGATCTTGATAAATATACTGAAACAGAACTGTTCTTCTAATATCAGATAAAATAATTTATTTGGATGGAGATTTAACACTGTAGTTCCACTTCACCCACTGTCACTGAGGTCATTAGTTAAGTACTCAGAGCCCCCCCTCAGCTGGCATTAGCTTGTTAATGGCATGAGGCTAATAAAGAGAAAGTAGGCTGCTGGCTATTGAGGCTAGGCTTCTGATGAAAGTCATTATCAAGGATAAATATACAGGCTCTCATGAGATAGTGGGATTAAAGCAGGTGACAGAGACTAAGTTTAACTTAGCAGGGATAAATAAGAAGTGGAGGGGGTGATCTGGGAAAGGTTAACGGGTGCAGTATAGCAGACCAAAACTGCCTGCCTTTTCTCTACAAGCCTTCATAATTAAAATGCTCCAGAGCAAACAAATGGCCCAGGTGTACTTTCTAAGCATTGCACCTTCAGCACATATTGCACAGCTTTTACAGCCTTACTCCTACCAAATATAAGTGTATGACATCAAAGATTTCTGGGGAAGCAGTTATATGTGAAGGCAAACTCTATTTTAAGTTAATATGACAACTAGGCCAACTCAAATGATATCAAAATAAACTGTTATTTTCAGCTGCAGGTCACCTCAACAGAGCAAAGCACAATTCTCTGGGGTCCTATTGGTGCGAGTGTTAAAGACGTCTGTACGTGTATTTGCAAGAAAGCAGTGTGTCAGTGGAACAATGCACTATAAATAGGGCTCCTCAGGGCTAGATGTAACTGTCTAGAGAGGCCAGGGGGTTGCCCTTCCTCTAAACCAGGACTCATATGACCCCATACCTCAGTGAGTGGTGCTCCAGTTACGCTGCCATTGGCCAGCCTCCACTATAACCTTAGTAAATTTAGCACTTCCATACACAAAACATCTGTGGTTAAAAGCCCATGAGCAGTGGACAGAGAGGGTCGTAAGGTGTATGAGCAAACAGATGAAGCATGGGGATCCTTCATCCCATACAGACACAAATGATATGTATGTAGGTTTGTCAGTCGTGTTTATACAAACATACGGATACTTTAACAGATTTGGTGGAGCTGTAAAATGAGTGCTTCTCAAAATGCATGTTCTCACCCTGTGTTCATCCCTCAGCGCCAAGGATGAGCTAGGATGTTCTACCATGTCATGACCACGGCTTCTCCCATCCGTTATACTAGGCATCAAAGCCCCGCCGATTGGTTCAGAAAAGCTACGCATCATCTGCCGCATATGTTCCCTGTGAGCCCGCATTGGATCCCTGTTGAACAGAAAGAGGAAGTAAAGACAAAGTGAAGTCTGGCATTCACACAGGAATACTAAGCAACTCTGCAAGATGATGCCAACAAAGGCAAACCATTACAAAAGTCCCTGAAGATTATATGTATCTACCCTAAGCACTCAGTTCCTATATTTGAGATTGACTTCCATCTCCTGCAGCAGCTTGGAGCTCATTAAAGATAAATTCTTCAGCGGCCACAGCATGCGGACATAACAAGCGTGGCCACACTAACTCAGCAAGTCTTCACTCAAGCAATAAGCCAAAGTGACTGCAGCACATAGTGTCAGAGTATGTAGTTATTCAAGAATGATAAATTACTAATAACTTTCACTAAATTGTGCTGGGAATTCTGTTTCTTTCCTAAAATGATACAAACCTGTATCAAAATGTAAAGTACGTGAACGAAAACAAAATAATAAAGTTGACACCTACTCACACCCGATATTCTTCTTTCCCTTTGAGATTACTTTAAGTTATGAATATCTATGATTTACATCATAACTATTCAAATGAAGTTCCATGTGGTAGTAACAGATTATAGATGTGATATAACCACTCTCAAGTTTGCTCAATGCAATGAGGTACTCACATTTTCACTATAGGAGGCCACTATTAATTATTTTACAGGTTACAAATTTACTTAGTGTTCACCAAACACGTTGAGAGTGATACACACAACCAGAGTTAAGCTAGGTCTACTGTCAACGTCTTCTTTTAACAAAAATGAACTAAATTTGAATGTTCATTTAGCTTTCAGCGTTAAGATTATTAGTTTGTGGCCATACTTAAGAGTTTGTTTGTTTGTTAGTTTGTCTGGGTCTATTTTGACTGTGGTATATAATTTAAAATGCAATGTATCCCCTTGATAAACGGTTTCCGAGCTTAGTTTAACTGATGCACTACGCAAACAAACGTTAACAACCTAAATTACAAACCAAAGCTACTCACGAAAAGAACGGGTCCTCGTCAAAGTCCCTGAAAAAACTGTTGAACATTTCCACGGGTTTGTAAACAAGCTGTAAACAAATATATATATATATATTTATAAGATAAGTATTTTAAAGAAATAATCCGAGAACGCCACAGGTGTCCCGGCCCCTCCGCTCAGCCTCGGTAACGTTTCTATGGAGGAGGTGGAGTTCAACGTCATTTAGAACCACTTCGACACCACGTGATAACAATCCGGCCCTCTGATTGGCTGGTTATTCGGAGCCTCGAACAGGTTCTACCCCGGCGCTGTATGTTGAGGGTGGCTACCATGGCAACGGTACTCTAAAATTTATTTAAAAAAATCAAATTTGCTTATTATGCTTGTGCATGTCACCGCAAAATTAAAAGTGTGCTTATCCAAAATACCCTCCTAGGACCCTTGTAACCTATATGCAACTTGTACCAATTCATAACTGTAGAAATATCAATGTTTTTTTTTTTTTTTTAAGTATAGATTCACAATTTTTAGATCAATAACTTCAAAAGGTTACAGTCTTCGTGTTACCATACTCCACAATACCACATATACAAAGAGAAGAACTACATTAAGAGGTAATCTTCTTAACCAGTACAGATGAACAGGAGAAATGATTACAGCAGTTTTGTGTTATGGGTACCTGACTATTGTTTTAAGAGCAATGAACCTGTCCTTTAAAATGAAGAAGAAGTCACATGAAGCTCACGTGAACTCTCTAGACTGTTGTGTTTCTGAGGTGATTCTTGGTTTAGTATTTGTAGGGCGTGAAGACATTTGGGACAGCCACTTGACACGTGAGGAGGGCATACACACAGACTGCACTCACTCCAAGGAAGCACTCACAGCGAAGCTTGCCTTAGAAAATAATTTGTACGTTGTAATTTCTCATTTAATTACAACACTGACTATTTGGAGAGTATGGGAGAGGCACATCGTGTCCCAGACTCAGTATAGATTTACCATCTGGCTGTTCCACAAATAGGCCTGAGTGTGGACGCTACACTGCCTTGAAACCCTGTGCAAACTGCGACACAACACTGAATAAACATAAACGTAAAGCAATGAATAGTATATGTATTTACGAGAACACAAGTTTAGAGCAGGTGGAAAGACATTTACTCCTGTCGTACGTTAATCCCGATGCAGTCCAAAGAGATAAGGTTACCACTGGATGAGTGAGACTACTTTTAGTAAGTTACTGTATGGCAGGGTGACTCATTTATCTGCATCTGTCTGAAGACACTGCTGATGCCTTACTTTAAGAACATAACAGGTGTCACAAGTTTATCTCCACCCACAAATGCACAAGACAGTTTTCACTCAAAAAAACACAGCTGTCTTTATTTAATGAGCTGATTACAAAAGACAAAGAAAATCTATCAAATGCTACATCTACACGATAAAGTGTAAGATCTCCGTTAAAAATAAATTAAGCCAAACAAAGAACAGCAGTTTGATTAACTGAATTACATCAACATCAATAAAATAATAAGCACATCATGAAACTCAAAAACTGTTCATTTGCTCAAGCTCCTACAAGTTTTTACAACCGGTAAGAGAAATTCGTGGAAGGATGATGTGACAGAATATGACAGGGACTGAGATGTGATAAAAGCAAACTAGACTGAAACTGTCCAGGAAACGGGAAGGATCTTCTGGGTTTCTGGTGTCTTTCAGATCACAGGACTTCCCATGAGCCTCTCCTGTCGCAGCGAGACCAATCTGTTGAGCCACAGTTCCTCTGCCTTCTCCTTGTCCATGAATAACTGCAGGACAGCATATAGAGGACACGTTAGCAGACAGACAAAGGTACAGATAAGGCCATGGGCCCGCAGGAAAGAAAAGGGAAGCTCCAATTCAAAGCCAGGAGGCACAGCGGTCTTGCAGTTTAACTGTAGTACAATGCTATTCAAAAACAGGCTCTGGACTATAAAGCTATGGATATATAGAAATCTCAAAAGAATAAACCAAGAATATGATAATAATTTAGCAGAATGACATGACATGGCTTGAAAGAGTGGAAAAAAACAGAATTTACTGAAAAACACAAAAGAAACACAAGAAACACAAAAGAAAAAAACTTTAGTTTTCAAAACTTTGTTCTTCAAAACATCAGAAAACAGTGAAAATGGCCATAACAATTTCCAATCTATCTGAGGACAGAGACTTTTGTATGTACAACTTTTGTACAACTTGAAATGCACTTTGTGATGTGGCACTCTAAAAAGAAGTGACTTGCCCAAAACTGGTGAAATTTATAGTGCACTCCAACAAAGTTCTAGTTTAAACATTTCTTTTGAATTAACTAGGAGCAGTGCAAGCTGTATTCCACAGTCTACTCCATCACCAGCTCCTGATGACAGTGATTGTTACTGTAGTGTTATGACTGCTCAGTCTGTGGTATCTTACACGCCATCTTGGTCTTCTCTTATATACTCACTTCAAAATGCAGATGAGAAAAACCTTTATTTTAAACATATAACTCATCTAGTTCTGTGGGTCTAGAAGTGAGCTCGCCTAGTGACAGAAAAGCCCTACACATGTGACTCGTATTCATTGCAGTACATCACCAGCAGTAATGATATTGATTGTAAGAGGGCTATAAAACTGCTGCTGCAAGTGTCTGATGAATGAAGGCATCTGTTTATTAGGAAGTAACATAATGACTATGAGACTGAGACGCAAGGCAGCGAGACATAGAGGGGAAATTGGAAGATAATTTCTATATTCACTGTGTGTGCTCGTGTGAGGGTGAGAGATAATGTTGACATGCTGGCTATGTGTATATAATGCACATCTATGTGATGATATGTGTCTATTATTATGCAGATTGTAGAGCAACCCTGGCCACGTCGATCCTTCATTCCTAACCTACGCCGCTTACAGTTGCACTGCATGTTATCTGTGTGTTAGATTCAACACCAGTGAGTTCTTGTCTGTCGGCCCTGCACCGGTGTCATGGTGCTAATGAGGCTGTGTGTGTGGGATGACAGTATCTGGGCTGGGCTAATGGGACTCATCTGTTCTAATTGGAAGTGGAGCTGGAGCTGGAGCTGGGGCCGGGGCCCGCCTGGGGCATATTGCTGCCATACATCAGCCTGTCTGAAGACGTGTATGTGTGTGCATTTGAGCGGGGGGGGGGGGTGTATGTCTGTAAGAGTGTGTGTGTATGCGAGGGGGTTATCTGCATACGTCTGGGCATAACTTAGTTTCCCCAGTGGAGACAGATGACTGGGAAGCCCCAGGGAGCGTTATTGGAGTTTAAAGTTTTCCTTCTCGTTTTTCATCATTGGTCTGCCGGCGCGGGAGGAGGTGATGCTAGGGGGCTATAATCTGCTACGCTGCCGTGTCATATACAAAACGATAAACAGTATCAGAATATGCAGGAGTGGTGTAAATAGTGGCGGTGGTGTCAGCAGAAGCAGTATTTTTTAAAGAAAAAGTTTACAAAGTTTGTCCACCAATCAATAAAGGCAAGCACCATCCTTATCAAAACAAGACGGCACCAAAAGATAAAATGACACGAAGCCAGATCAACTTCAGCTGTGCCTGAGGGCTTTAGAGTGCTCACTGGCTCTGGGGGTTTAAAAAAGTCTGCATTATAAAACTTCAGAAATCCAAACCTTACGGTGAAAGGGTTTGCCAGGTGAGAACTTACACTGGGATGAGCAAGAGTGTCGCTGTCGTTATAGACTATGGACATGGGCAGAGTGACGTCCTGAGAATCTGCCCTCTCTGACTCCTGCTCCACTTCTGCTGGCTCAGTCTGTACTCACAGAAATATACAAAACATTGCAAAATATCGCATTCAAATTAAAATGAGAACATTCAAGTATTTAAATAGGTTTCAAAGTATACTGAAAACTTCTGTTTGTGCTTCTGATGCATGCAGTTGTCTCACAATGCAAAAGGAAATGGAGGCAGTAGACATGGCAACAAAACATTTGACTAAATTGTGAACAGCTCTAGAAATATCTAGACTCTGATTGCAAGCACTGAAAAATATACTAGAAAGATTGTCATGTAGTACATATTATGTACAATCATTAAGTAGTATGGAAGGTGATATAGAAAGGAATTCTGGAATGCAATATGACATTTGTCCAGCAGATGGCAGGGAAAGATTGGCCTATGCAGTAAACTTCACACAGCAGAGAAATGATAGTAAGCAGTTTGTATCCTGAATTTTATTCTTATAAAAATCTAACTTCATTCATGTATCTGTGTATGTAAGGAAACATAGAACTGTGCATTTGCCCTTTCACTTCATCCACCTTAAATTTTGTGTAAGTGCGTCTCGTTGGGCTAAACCAGCAACTGCAGTGAGAGAGATTTGGCTTCAGGTACGATGTAGTATATTAGGTCTTCTTTGTGTCGGTGATTCCTGAAGCTAAAACTTGTAAATGTTAAAAATCTTCAAACACTTGGCAGAATCAGCTTTGTGACAGATTAGCTTTGTCAGCTGAACAGCAACCTTTTCTGCATTTTGTTACAGTTATAGCCAAAGGAATTTTTATGAAAAGGACTTTAAGTGAAGATAAAGGCTCTCTGCCCCCCTCATGTCGCCATCGTTGGAGTCCAAGCTGATAGCTAGAGAATATGATACTTAGAATGATTCTTACCCCATCCCTAGAGGAATGACTTAAAGCTATAATAAGCCCCATATTTGGACGGATGGCCCGTTCTCCTTGTCGTACATGATGAAGAAGAAATTACAAAATGAATACTCTGCCAAGTCCATTCATGTTTCAAACACTCCTAATACCAGCCCCAGAGCAAATGTTTACCCAGTTGGAAAGATCTTTTTAAAATTCATTTGGCAGGACACAAAAAGTGAGAGGGCTATAAAACACACTGGCTAATAAGTATGGTCATGTGCCAAATATCAGACAGCATAACTGGTCATTACAGTTCTTGAGAGTGATATGTTCTATATATGTTTCTAATGAATGCAGCTTGCTTGAAACTGAAAAAATACTGTGGCAGATATTAAAGGTTTCACTGGGTTGTCCTCATTAACAGATGCGTAAAAATCATTCAGTCACAACTCATAGCTAAATGGTTATCAATACTAAAACCAAATAATGCTTTAAAAGCGTATATTCATGTTCAAATAGGCAGCATATTCTGTTATTTTGGCACTATTTAGTTTAAAAAAGGTTTAATTAATTATCAGTTTCTTTAAGATAAATGAATTATGGGGTAGTCAATGTTTAAATGTTTATTCGGGTATTATTAATTTCGAAAAGATGTGACATAGCTAAATGACTCTGAGAGACTATGAAATCCTCCCAGCTAAGCATGAATTGTCTGTATATATTCAGTAATGTTTGACTAATGACGAGGACGATACCCAAGAGATTAATCTGAAAACCAGTGAACAGCTGCTACAAAAAAAAACAAACTGAAACTTGAAATTGCGTGTCATTAAATCACCTCTGTTCTAAAAAAAAAAAAAAAAAAAAAAGAAACTGCTTCAAATACTGCAGAGCTGTGTCCATTTTTTGTGCTTCAAATTCTATTTTCTTTGGAATTTGAAGTATTATTTAATTATTCTGTTTTTCTATATTATGTTTTATGAGGTGATTTACAGTACAAGTCTAACTTGATAAGCATGTGAGCACTTGAAATGTAACCTCTCCCATATGGGAGATCTACGGGTGCAAACAATGAAAGCTACTACCCGAATGCATAATTGCATCTAGTAAAGTTGGGGGTTCACCGTATGAATATGGTTTTACACTCTGAGAATGGGAAGGCCGAATATACTGTGTGCGTGCAATCTGTGCAGTATGTCCAGGCCAGGACAGATTGGCTTAGTCCAGTCCAAGCTGCAGCCACATGGGTCTTGACCTTTGTCAAACTCACCAAGACTTGTCCCAGAGGTCTGTGTAGGTTTGCTGTCACATGTTGTCGCCTATCTTTTCAAAACAGCCATGAGCCCCAACAAATCTAATTCCTGCTCCTTCAGAGACAGCAACATTTCAATAATGACTTCTGTGTTTTGTCTGCATCTGCACAACCAGAGGGGGGAGAGAGAGAGAGAGAGAAAGACAGAGGGAGAGAGAGAGACAGAGGATGGCTGTTGCCTGCTGTGGCTTTTGTGTGGGTGCTGCCGCTTTGGAGGCGGCGAACAGTGGAGCGTCTGATGAAACCGTCTCAGGTCGGAACAAACGGCGCTGAATGGGAATGTTTGATTTGGTCTGGGCTGTCTCTGGACAGACGGCACAGCATTGCAGAGAGGGAAATTCAATAAGAGACAGAGTGAAAAGATAGAGAGACTGAGGGGCAGGGGGAGAAAGATAGACAGAACGCACCTTGATATCATCCCTGGATGATTTGAAAGCCTGAGGAACAAAGGAATCACTCTCGATGGCCTCGATGTCCTTTATCCTTCGCACTTGCTCCTCCAGAGAAGTTCCCTCTGAAACACATGTTACACAGAAGGGAAGCCATGAACAAAAGCATGCACACACACATGAACACAAACTCACAAAGGGTCAGCCGTCCCTTGTCATGTTCTGAAAGGCACCAGATTTCATTTGGACTGGGCTTAGTTGATTGTATGTTCTCTCTCTGTATAATGTTCTTTGACACTTACAATATGAAATATCTGATATTCTCCTATTTTAATCTTGGCCTCCATGAAAAGGACTCTTGCTTAGCCAAGGGCATAGAGTTAGTACAAAAGGTAAGTGGAAAAAATACTAACAAGATAATAGCCAGACAGTGAATTACACTCAGATAATGCATTCTAAAATAATCAAAATATGAACACAAACTCACTGCAATGGAATTTCATTATGGAGACTAAATGTGATTAGGCTTCATACAGTTTTCATGTATCAGAAAGCATTTTGCTCTGGCTCGGCCAATCAAACAAAAAGACAGAAAGGGTTTCCAGTAAATTACTCTTGGATATAAACACATCAAGATTCTGCATATCAGATAATAAATCATTTCAAGAATTCAAGAGCAGTCTTCGTAGCGTAGGAGGGCAAAAATAGGTGTACCAGGAAAGTTAGCAACAAGAAAAAAAAGACAGAGTCTGAATGCTCCCATTATTCTGTGGCTGTCAATCTTTCCACTGATCAGTCAATATTCATCCCTCTCTCCCCCATCCATCCGTCCTCTCCTGCACTCTCCCATCTCTCTATCTGTCAATCCAGCAGACATCCATGTTTCTCTGCTCCACTGATGTAGGCTGTGTCATGAAAACAAGTACACAAATGGGAACACGCACACACACATACACAAAGAACAACGACATACAAGTACTCCCACATGTGCACATGTGCTTGCAAACTTACATGCTTGGCACTCACACTCATGGCTCACATACATCCGTAAATACGGTACACTTTAGCATGCGCGTGTGCGCACACACACGCACACAGACACACACACGCTCACTGCTTGCAACCTGAGCTAATAGCAGGAATTAATTCAATCCATTAGCAGCTACAGAAAGTGTGTCACAACAAATCTTCATGGCCTTGGTGTTTAATGAATAAATGAATATTTGTTACGGCTTTCCCAGCAAAGCATCACATGCTATCTCACATACACACACGCACCAAAGGCGCACACACCCTATTATAGTTCATAATAGCACTCAAACAAACTTGGTTTTGATTTAAATGCACTGCAGAATTGGACAACTGAGTGACAAGTGGAATTAAGCCTTCCTATATGACAGACTATCAGCTTGTCATCCTGTGCAGGAAGATGTGAGCAGAGACGCATTGCACAAAGGCTCCAAAAATAGTCATTACCTTGACTGGGCTGCTAGATGAAGTCTGAACACTGGCCTAATATCCTCCTGGAGACTGTGGCCTGTCCTTCATACCACTATCACCACTGCTCACGGCAGGGCTGCGTGAGCGTGCAAGTGTTCGTATGAAAACCAGCGCCTGTGACTGGCCGACAATTAATTCAGCACAATTAATTCTCTTTTTTCAATTACCCCTTCTCTGCTGTCCTTTGAGCATGAATGCCCTACATAAACAAGTACCACACAAACTGCCACTCTGACATGTATCCACACACACACACACCCCATATCTTCTAGCATCTCCTTGGCAGCCCGTCTGTTGCTGGGCTGTCCGTGCACGCTGCAGGAATCCATTAAGACCTCAGACTTTTTGACAAACACATTATTGGTAGATAAAATGACTTCCATATGCTGTTTGTCAGATGTCAGCGGGAAAAGATATGTATTTCACGAGAAAATCAAAAATAATGGACTTTGAGCGCGGGCCTGGCGAGCTTAGAGGCAGACAAAAATCAATACTCTTGCTGGGAGAGCGCACTCCGCAGTTCGGAGAGGTCAAAGTTGATATTTAATATTGACACATTATCCGGCAAATTAATTTAACAGGTCGACTCAATTGTCACTGCATTAGGAACGCTTCTCTGCCAGTGATGAGAGGAGGATAAAGTGAAAGCTGAGACAGAAAATACAGACAGAGAGCAAGAGACGGAAAAGAAAAGAAACAAAAGTAGACACAATTAAATGTACAGTATATGCACTGCGTTAAATTAGGTTATTTTTATCTCTCTCTGGCATTTGCAGAAATGCCGAATTGCATCACAATCATTACCATGATCCAGGAAAGAGGATCAAACTCAATAAATAAACTTTTGTTTTACATCAGGAATAACGGATAGTGTCTCAGTAATGTATATAAACATGTGTTTGTGTCCTTGCATGTTCACATCTATCTGTGTGTGTGTGTGTTGGTGTGTGTGTGTGTGCGTGTGCAGGTGCATAAAAGAGGGAGTCAGAAAACTCACTTGCCATGTCATTACAGAAATTAGTTGGACAGACAGCAGTGCTGATGAGTGGCTCAGAATCAATAGGCTATTGTTCTCTCTAAATAGCTGTTTGTCCACTTCATTGATTAAGACCAGAAGACGGAGAGAGAAAATCAAACCAGCCAATGGAAACAGATTTCAGCTCATCTCCTTCAGCCTTGAAGATGAGAGTGCTCTGGGACAGTTACACTTACCTGCCAGAAGAGGGAGCTGTTCAACAACACATATGAGAAGAGGCCTTGGGCTATAGCAGTGTTGTCTTTGTAAACTTGACTTTGGTCTACAGTTTGTCAATCAAGAGCAGCCGAGCTGAATATATTGCTGCTCCTGATTAATTCCAGTAATTGAGTGCACTAGCGTGCCAGCTAAATTACCGCAGCACTTGCGTGGAAAAAAATAAATAAAAGGAAAACTAAATGCTTGTTTTATTGAGGTCTCGCAAATTTTGGCAAATCTTTGACAGTGTTTTGAAAATTATATGGCAAACAGAGAGCATAAAGGCATTTAATGAATGTATTAAAAATTAATTGCAAAGAGATGGCAAACTGTGCTCCTGTATTACTGGCAGATAATGTGACTTGGGCACAGCAAGTGAAATAAATATATCTGGGACTCATCACAAAAAAGGTCACTCCCATTTTTTAATTCAATTTTTCCATTCAAATTCAAAGAGATTTGTTTTAAATGTAACTTTTATATATTTTATATATATATCTGTGTGTGTTTCTCTCAGCACCACACCACTGACACCCTGTCTACTGCAAACCCAACAATGACACAAACCCCAGTTCTTAGAATACATGAGGATAAACATTTATCAGTTTTGTAACCCATGCCCAGCTTTCACGTGGGCATGCTTACATGCTCGCACACAATCTCTTGGTTTCCCAGGTTTCAATAATGTGCCGTCCCCTCCTCTTCCCCCCCTACCTCTCTCCCTGCACCATGGTAAAGATGTGTAATTCAATGCTCAATTTAGGCCTGTCTCTGTGGAGATTTTTTTGCCTGCTAATTGATAGAAATTAAGCCATTAATCAAGCCACTAGCCATCATTCAACCCAGGGAAGATGAATACAAACTTTCATAATAACCACCTTCCCCATTTTAGCCCTCATTAGCATTAATTTTTAATGTAATTATGCTATTCTTTTACACTGAGCTCATAAATTACTGCTCTTTTGTTGCTGGCTGGCCTTGTAAAATCCAAAGTAATGCTTTGTAGTCTGATCTTTAAGGCAATTACTGGCTTCTTCACTCTTTTATCTCCCTGCATTTCCAATAACCTGTTCTCTAATGATTTATCTCCGCTGTAGCCCCCCTCCCCACCCTCCAATCCCCTTCCCCGCTCTTTCTCTCTCTGCACCAGCGGCCAACTGCCCCGCTGCCAGCCTCCGCCTCCAATCCCCCATCCGCCCACATTCTCCCCATCTCTTTACAGCAGCCCCAGATACATCAGGGATGCACACAAACACATGCACGGATGCTTGCCTCCACCAACTTAACTATATTAACACACGTGTAAGAGTGTATTCAATGTGTGTGTGTGTGCAGTAACTTTGTTTACTATCTCCTTTAGTCATTTTCCAGCTCGCCCTTCATTACTGAATATCCAGCTCCAGCAATGGCGACAACACCTGGGGAACGCCAAGGTAGGAGACTGGCGCTCCATCTCACTCTCTCTCTCTTGGCTGGTCTCCTGTGGGTCTTACCTGTAGGCTAGCTGTTCTTGTTTATGTAACCCCTGAGCTGGGTAAACACACACACACACACGCATGCACGCACACAGGCACACACTCGCAGAGCTTGGCATCAAACAGCTGAGTTAAGCTTAGCAGGGCTGTGTGCTAGGGGCGATAGAGGGGCTCCGGTCTGGCCCTGTTCTCAGCAGCAGCATCCTGGCTGCATCAAAGTCTTTACTGTATGATTCTCCAGGCCCAAACAACAGGCTGCTCCAACGCATGCCTGGGAATTGGATTGAACAACAACAGA
This sequence comes from Toxotes lorentzi, assembly GCA_037833715.1. Taxonomy (NCBI): domain Eukaryota; kingdom Metazoa; phylum Chordata; class Actinopteri; family Toxotidae; genus Toxotes; species Toxotes lorentzi. The sequence continues at coordinate 11,449,206 of JBBMJY010000026.1, read as the reverse complement.
AAAAATGAAACAATGGGTTACTTATTAAAATCCAACTGATGAGATTTCATTATCAGCACCAAATGACTCTCTGCGAGACATTTTGCTTAGTGGATGAGGATTTCCATTAGACTCTAACAAATAAACAAAAAAAAAAAAAAAAAGAGAAGCCAAATGTGTCTGCTTGGTGTCTGCAAATGTTGCTGCTAATGAGATATTTTGTTGATATGACATAGAAGTTTAAGCCTGTCCTACTCAGGCCCAGAACCATCCACTCAGAAATACTGCTCTGCTTCTACATGGCTGCGTTATTAAAAAGGTGTCTGGGGTGGGCCTTGGTTAGGTAATACTTTTAGACTGTATTGATTAGGGACTGCTGACAGGTTCTGATGTTAGCCCTGGAAATGCATCAAGTGGCTAATGAGCAGCTATTAGGCCCATCGATTTGCTGATTTCAATTGATAGCTAGCAGGCCAAAGCAGCACGTCAATATTTGCATAACTAATACCCCATAGGCATTGAAAAATGAGACCTCAGTGAGTAAGGGAGAAAGAAAAGAGAAAAAGAGAGAGATATACAAAGAGAGAGAAAGAGAGATGAGGATAATGAGAGCAGACAAAAACAGATCAACAACCCAGACGTATGAGTAAGGAGGCAAGCAGAGAAACACCTGGACTATCAAAACTATCCAAATGCCAAGAAAAGCTAAACCACCATGTGTTTTCCTCTCCCCTCTGTGTAAATCTGTAAGGGAGCAAAGCACCAATAGTAGCGTTGCAACAATGACAAGATGTGATGCTGATGCTTGCGTGACGCCGGTGGAGGCCCCGGGTCAACAGGTCATACAAAATGAAGGAAAATTCTGACAGGCTGAGCCAGATGTCCCGAGCGTGTCCCCAAGGAGTGTGTGTATATGTATGTATGTGTTTGTAAGTGCATGTGTGAGCAGGGAGATGTCCAGTGACAGAGCAGGTGGCTAAGCCAGTTTAATGTGCATTCCCACGAGACCCCACGCACACATACATATAATACGCACAGACACTCACATATTACCCCATCCCCCTTCCAGAAAAACCACATCTCTATAACCCATGTCTTCCAACAATGCACCTTCCAACACAATACACACACAGGCCAAGTGATCCCCTGTGGTGCTTACCTTGTTATCATAGTGTCAACTGCTCTCTGTGGAGTTTGCCGTCCTGTCGACTCCTGTCACTGACATCAGGGGTCTGTCACACATCGCTAATACTCAGCTGTCTCCCTTAAATAGTCAGGTCTATAAGTTCTGAACAACTTATTAAAAACACAATATATGATCACATTCTTTGGCAACAAATGGCCATGTAGCCTCGGACATTATTTGACCTTAACAGATATGGTATGTGATATCCTATGTGTTATCTATTTGGCATCAGGAAATGAAGAGCAGCTGGGTGCTGAGTGTCACACACACACACACACGCACACACACACACACACTTCTAGTGTCTCCTAGTGATAGTGATCTCCCACTCTCCAGTCAATAAAGGTCTGAATGATGAATTAAAGACCCAAACAACCTGCTAATGACAGGATGACATGGCAGCCACGCGCCATGCTTGGCTATCTCCTTCCACATCTCCACTCATCCCGGCCTACTCACCACTCCCTCTCTTCTGTCATTGGACCCCATTCTGCTCATCTCTCCTCTCAACTTCCTCTCCTCAGCTGACCCTGGATCAGCTACTTTTGCAGTGCTCATTCTCCGCATATTTACTAAAAGGTCCTGCTGCTGCTACAATCGAATGCATGTGTTTTTCAGTCTCTGCCCATAACCAAATCGTGGAGAGGAACAACAGATTGGCCCCAGTCTGTCCTTCCATCCATCCATGCATCCATCATACACAATATCTGAAGCCACAGACTGTATTTATAAGAAATGATGACGCATGTAATTGTTTGATTCTGCCATCAAAACTGCACTGACTGATCTAAAGGACTTATTGTTACATTGTTATTGTTATTGTTATTGTTATTGTTACAGGACATTATTTGTTTGCTCATGTGTGTGTTGTGCAAACCTCAGACATAACTTATGAGACTTTGATGAGACACATTTTTGGGGAAATGATGCAACGCATGCTACATTCCCGCTTTCATATACACTGTTTGCATTACAACTGAAAAAAGCTAACATACTGTATTTACTTGTAATTGGCTAAGATGGAGAATTTATCATTCATCAGTGGACTACATGTTTATTGTTGGCTTGCTGACACTGTAACTATCACTATCATGGGTATAAATAAGGCATTCAGTTCCAAAAACAAGGGTCTACCTTTCAGGAAACTAGTGCAAACAAAGTTTAAAAGCATCTACTGTATATTTATTGCATATAAATCAGCTATTTATCTGAAATCCTAGCTAAGACCTGACTGCTCCTGCTGACCTGGGTGAATGGTGCTAACTGCAAACACAGAGAGCTAACTAAAACCAGGTGGCTGTGTTTCTGTGTGTGTGTGTGAGGGAGAGAAAAAGAGCAGTATGAGTGTTAGCCGATGTCCTGTGCCTGGGCAGCATCACAGAATCTCATTAAATAGTGAAGCTTTCACAGGCTGAGTGGTGAGATCTTCAAGATCACAGCCACTTTCTCTGTCGACGGGCTTGAAAGGGGACTTGTGGCATTTATGAAATTTTGTATTAAATTTTGTTTCCTCATATTTTATTAAATTATCCAGTTTTGCTGCTTTGGCCAGTCTTGCTATTTCAGAACTCACATGTAGGATACTGTCAGCATGCTGCAAGGAGAACAAACCCCTAGAATGTAGTAGATACTCATTGGTAAGGGCTGGTTCAATAAAGGTACATCTTTTATTTACAGAAAACAGAAGTTTTTAAAGGTAAGGGTAAAGTGTAAAACAGTACATAGAGGAATTACCATGTACCTTAAACTAATTTCTCATATATTAGACTCCTAACTGTTCACTAACCTGCAGCACAATAACAGCCTGTGAGACGCAAGGCGCTCTTTATTAAGCACAGTGCTCTTTTAGTGTGATTAGAATATAGAGCCCTGCCCTGCCCTTTACCAGAAATAACAAGCATTTGACTGAATTAACTTGAAGTTAAACTAGGCTGTGCGCATGTGTGTGCTTGAGTGTGCGTGCAGGAAAAAGTGCAGTGGTCTCCATTTTTCGATCCCAGGCTGGTCAGCAGCCCTTTTATGAACAACTCTATAATTAAAGAAACACCACGCAACTAATTACTTAATTGGAGCAAGGTCTTTAAAATGAAAATGATGTAATCTGAATCCAGGAAACAGGCTCGATTTTCACATACACCAATACATGAACGTCAACACGCAAACGGGCACACGTGCCTCGTGACCTAAAGTCCTCTTGACATGTAGCCATCAAGAAGCCAACTCTTTCCCCTTAGTTGGGTTGTAATTGATTCTCTCTTTCACTCTGCTGGCTCCTGACAGGGTGTGTGTGTGTGTGTGTGTGTGTGTGCTGGCAATGGAGGAAAGGGGACAGGGAGGGAGGGAGACTCCTGTTTGTGTGGTCTGCTACAAACTATATTAGTAAAGGTCATGGCCGTGTGTGTATGTGTGTGAGTGTATCTGAGTAGTAATTAATTAGGCAAATGCCCCCCACCTCCTCCTTTTCTGACCTCAGTTGTAGACTAATAAGCTTGGTGCTGTGTAATACATTACCCTCCTTTTTTTCTGCATTCTGCCTTATTGGAGGAAATCATGCAAAAATAACAAAACAAGGGTGACATCATCATTTGCATGTAAATCCAACACTCCTCAATGTAAATTATTTTCCTTCATGGCCTAAATTACAGGAAGGAAATGCATGAATTGTTGCGTGACTGTAATGTCCAGTCACTCCTGATATGTTTGATTTCTGTCAGCTGTACTGGTGTATGTTTGTGTGAGTGTGTGTGTGTGTGTCTGTGCATGTGTGTGCACCCTGATTAAATGTGTGTAGAGGTATAAAACAGAATACAGTCTCCATGCAGCCACCCTTCCCCTCCACATTCTCTGACTGTTACCCTATCCCACACTTACTACACACAACTCCCCGTGCTCCCTCCTCAGTCTGGGATTACTGGACCTGTCCTGATCTCACAGAGCAGAGCTTATCACTGAACCAGCTTGTCACTGAAAGGCATGTCATGTCATGTCATGTCATCATCTGCCGCTTATCTGGGTCTGGGCCCAGGTCGCGGGGGCGACTGCCACCTAGTTACAATGGACACATCAGTTGATTAATTAATTAAATAATGTCATCCAGGTATTAGTAGTTCTATGCTGTGTAATGGCCTTCTTTCATGTGGGCATA
>JBBMJY010000026.1:11430101-11444778 GCA_037833715.1 Toxotes lorentzi | reverse complement strand
TGAGGGGGGGGTGGATGTGTGTGCTTTCGATCTCTCCCCCTCCCACACACACACACACACACACACACACACACACACACACACACACACACACACACACAAAACACACTCCTAAGTGACCTCTGATGTCTACTGACAAAGCTTGCAGGGGCCACCACATGGCCAGAGCCACCCAGGATGCCAGCACTTTGACCTGCAACAGTCTGCGGGTGTGTCTGATCACAGCAGTCTGGCCACCCTGTTAGACTACAAGTACACTACTGCTGTGTGATCATATCCAGACATGCATGCATGCCTGTGTGTGTGTGTGCGTGTGCGTGCATGCATGCGTGTGCGTAAGTCAATTTCACATACTGGGAATGTTTTCAGTTAGAGTGACAAACTACTGCCCTACCTACAAATTCCAGTTAGTATGGCTGTGTAACTATGGCTGCGATGGCCATCCTGATTATTTACCTAGATTCTGTGTTCATTTTTCAAATAAAATAAAAAAAAGTTAATTTCTGTAAAATTACATTTTAACTATTAGTTGTAAAACCAATTTGCAAAAAAAAGCCTGATAAAACAACATACGGGTACTTACAAACCCAGATTTTTTCCCCAGCTTTTATACATGAACTTAATCAAGATTTTCACATTGAATATGAAATTGTCAATATATTTGCCTGATACCATCCCAACCTAAATGCAATAGGCAGGAAATCTGGAAAATACATCAGCCTGGTGACTCAACACGAGGTTGCTGAACGTACACTGGTCTACTGGCAGTAGGTTAATTGATAAGGGGGACCCAAGAAACGATTACCAATCACAGAGGGTAAAAGGGTGCTGTCAATCATCTGTCCACTTGACCTGAATGAACACAGGTTGGAAGCTTGCATGGTCGATTTTTGTGTAATCTAGCCTATGGCAGAGATAGCTTAGCTGCTATCGAGTCAAACATGTCATTCCACAGATATCCTTATAGAAATTATTAAGCTATAGGCCCCATAGCTGCAGAAGTGACAGCCACACCGGTCAACATCAGCATCCCATTACCCCGGGACAACACAGGGTCACACAGGGTTAGCAGAATTCAGCATTCGCCTCCCCTCGTTCACGGGACCAGCAGCGCTTAGGACAGGAGGTCACCTAATCACCTTGCCGAGCCATCTCCGAGGGAGAAAAGGGGAAGCGAGTGTTAGGGGAAAAAAATCAACTTTAAATTTGCAGTGATGAAAAATCAATAAAGCAGTAATTGCTTGGCTTATCACCGTGCAATGAAACAAATTGGGAGGAGAGGGAAGGCAAGGAGAGGGCTGGCGTCCATGTTGCACACCAGGGTTTTTTTTGGCTGCAGCGTGTGGAACTGAGCAAAGCTTGAGAGAGAGAAAGAGAGAGAGAGAGAGAGAGAGAGAGAGGGAGAGAGAGAGAGAGGGGAGAGGAGTTGGGCTTCAGTGGGCCAAGGCAAGGAAAAAAGGTCTCCTCGTGATAATTAAATCTTCTCACACTGATTTTCTGCCAAATTTATTTCCCCAGGGACCATAACTCTGATTCAGTGCTTACAAGCCTTGCATAACTAATCATTTCAACGTGGGGGGAACCACAGACCTGAATGAATAGGGAGGAGAGAGAGGAAAATAAAAAGAGAGATGGCTAGACGGAATCTGTGGCACTATTCATGTCTAAATCAATCATTATTTAGGCGGGAGAAAAATCAGGAATAAGTGTGGAACGTTCTTCTGTGAGATTCTGTTTGAAACAGACCTTTAAAGTGAGGCTGTAATTGATTGTCATTGTGCTCTCTTTTACACTTTCTCCGCAGTGCTATACGGGCAGAAAACATCCTTTAATTCCTGGAACAAATAGAACCCATGAAGCCAATGAAGTGTCGGTTCAATATTCCTCTGACTGTTCCTGGCATGATTGTGTTGAACATAATAACACAACAAATAAGGCCATTTATCTGAAGTAACGACAGGAGATGAGGGTAACTCCACTAATCAATACAGAATCAATACAAAGCAGATTTTCTTACATCAAAATCACTGAGACAGATCTTCCTTCAGTCCAGAGTGCACAAGAGCAATACAGTGCCTCCCTCGAGTCCTAAGGTAGATCATATAGCCAATGGAAAGAACACAGTTTAAAAAAAGTACAGCGGTCTACCCTGAGCGAGGATGCTGGGAACTATAATTATAGCTTGGTATAATTCAGACACTCTCCTTATTGAATCTTCATGTTTTAGTTAATGTGATGAGATCATGGACACCAGATCACTCGTGTTTACCAGCGGATGAATTTCACAGCTTGTCCTTCAAGTGGCAGCCCGAGCAGTGCCGATGCTGCTCGGCGAGGTAGCGTGGCACGCCACACCATGGCCCCGGTAATTAAAACATTTAAAGCAGAGCCAGCCCCCCTGTGCTCCTGGGGTGTGATATGGGGGTCACGCGCCTGTAGATTCTAATTTGTGCACCATTTGTATTCATGACAGGCACGTGCTAAATATTTAACAGCAGCCCGGCAGGAGTTTTGTATTGTTAGGCTTTCCAGGTCAAATAATTTGATTTCAAGGCAGATTACATTAAGCGTCAATGTCCAAGCCACCACTCTCACTTGCCTCTCATTTCCTGTCTTTTATTACAGCCGAGATAGGCCTGAACTGAAGGGATATGGCTTTGGATTATACAAGAGCTTGTTATCCATGGATTAGTTATTATTTTCAATTAGAAAAGGGATCACATCATTTATTACAGGCGCACACACCCACAAAGGTATTGCATGCAGGCGCTTGCATGCAGAGCGGAAATTTTAGCTGACTGACAAATTGTTTAGCAGAGCATGTAATCACACCTAACAAGAGAATTATTATTTCAAACAAGTGATGGTGTGGGCACATGCACCATTAATGATATTTCACTTATACTGATTGTCCTTGACTTCAGTATCATACAGCTGGTAAAGGTTGTCTTTTCTCACTCTGCCTGTTTTCTATATGTTGAACAAGTTAGGCAAGAAACCAAATCCAGACATTTTCTCTTTCAGCCGGGGCCCTGTGGTGATTGACAACAGAGCTAGTTAAACGGTGATGAGGCGTTAATGGATGCTAGGTCGAGGAAGTGAGGGGGGGGCAGGAGGGGGGAGTGAGCTGGAATGGGGCCTGCGGCTGAATATTTAATGGTCATATAATCCCTGAACACAGACACACACAGACAGGTACACACCCAACCTGTGACCTGTCCTACACACTGCGTAATTAGGGAAACAGTCCTTTCGTTTTACTGCCAAAAGAGCAAACGGTAGGTATATATTCCCCTAATGATATGGGTTAAAGAGCTATTATACGTCTCATTAAAATATATGATCTCCCAATCTGGTGATGGTTTGAGGTAATGGGGACAGAGCAGCATAGAGGCTAAAATACCATCCGCAGGCTATAGGCTAGTGTCCAATCCATATCTGCATAATTCTGTATATGAGAGTGGCTGCACAAATGAAAAGATGTTTCTGTCAGTGCCTCGTGAGCGACACACGGGACCCAAAACTTCGCTCGACGACTGTGTTCAGATGTTGTGTTTAGGGCCTTTTGAAGCAGCATGTGAGTGCGTGGGAATGAATTGGGGTTATCAGGCATTTGACACCAATTTTCATGCCAACTAGCTGATGTGTTATGTTTCTCTCTTAGTATATAAAGAAAAGCTGGAATTAACACAAGGTCTTAAGAAAGGCTAATGAGGCCTAGATTGATGACAAACTTGATTACACACTGAAGCGCGCACACACACAATGACCAAAACCAGAGTCGCTAATTGGTACGATATTAGTAAGGAGGGTATAATGGAGACAACACATCTGACATTTCTCTTTTCCTAACTTATGTTAAAATTCTCTCTTGTAACTTCTCGCCTTTAAACTTTTGTCGTTCCGTGTACGGCTGAAACAAACACCTGCACATACGTGGAGCGTCCACGTGCAGTTTGTGCTGTATTACAGCCGCTTTGCAGATCTGCACTATAACTGGAACAGAGATGCTTCTGTGAAATAAACTACAAGTAAATAAGTAACTAAAAGAAACAGTAAGAACAATAATACTAGGGATGAACTTTAATCTGTATTAAGATAAATGAACAGATTTCATTTAATAACATGTATAACATATACAGTGTATATGTGTTTTTAAATGATTAGATGACTAATCAACTAGTGGATCCACAGAAAATTACTTGGCAACTATTCTGAAAATCAATTGTGAGGATTGGATGCTTTTTCTTATCATAAATGATACTGAACTCCAGCAGAGTGTCCATGAGAAAGAGAATGGGTGGATAGGTTTAGTTGGGTGAGAGTTTCATAATTTGACTTGATATTTGGTTTATTGTCCATATACACATACACTACTACCACACACCGTGACTCAAGTTTTATGTTGCCTTCAGTAAAGTGTCAGGTGACGCTACAGTCCACACAAACAGACTGTGTTGTCCTGTTCTTCTTCTTATAGCTGGACATAATATGTTAGCTAAAAGCCCCCTGGGCACACAAACAACATCTCTAAGCTTTAATAGCCTAAACAAGGCATGCAGCTAACAAAGGAATCATCCTCCCCTCTCATTCTCACACCCTTTCATATCACATTTCCTTTTTCAACCACTTGCATCATCTGGCTGCCCTCAACCAGAGAGCCAAACACTCCTTTTAAGTGGAGACTACTTTGTTAACTGATGACCACGGGGCCAGTTATTGATCCTCTCCTTTCTCTATCTCAGTAAACCCTGCTGATAAAAACCCCTTTCTTCTCGCAGGGCTCCGCGGTATGCAGCCATAGTTCGCTACAATAATAGCTTGCATATCATAGCATCCACATGAATCAGATCTCGGTGGTTTCGATTAGGACTAAACTAACTCAAACACATTTCCAGTCTAGGATGTGAATCTATTTATGAACGAAGAGTGTAGGTGGTATTGTTCTTCACTTCTCCCCTCCATTCTCTTTAAAGGTTTTCTCATTTCACTTGACTTAACGGTTCAAGTGTAAACTTTCTAGTTGTGTTGACCTCTGAGAGGCCCTGAGGGGAATAAGAAGACTCCTGGTGATCCAGTGTTTAGCAGCAGCAGTGGCCCACCTCCTCCATTTTAGCTGTGCTGGGAGGAAGTGCTGAAGAGAATGGAGCTGGCTTACTCTGCTTGTGCTTATGTGCACGAGTGTGCGATTGTATATATTTGTGACAGTGCCACCGGCTTCTCTCAAGACCAAGGCAAGGGCAAGTCATCAGGGCCACTTTGTCGGGCTTCTCAGATCTCACTTCATGTATCTCTGTGCAGGGAAAGGAATGAAACGATCGCCCTTGAAGGCAGCGCCTGCACAGTATGCAGTACTCCACTACTCTACTACACAATCAAGCACAACACCTTACTTCACACTGAAGGAACAGTTGGAGTGAGGCTTTGAGCAAAGGGGAGAAAGAGTCAACTGATTCCAAAGTGTGAACTTTGCTTGAGAAAGCTATTTGACTGGGAGCCTTGCTCTGTTGCCCCAAGCAAGGCACTTAGTCAACACTTTGGCAATGTTTCCACACAGACAGGAGAGAAGCAGGAGAAGGGAAAGAGTATGAAAGACACAGAGAAGAGGTTAGGAGAGAGGTGGAAATGGTCGATGAGGACAAATGGAGGTGGGAAGAAAGTGAGTATTAAAACAGAAAGTAGGAGGAGAAAAAGAGAGGGAAGGGAGGAATAGACAAAGCGCTAAGACCAAGAAAAATGAATAATATGAATGTGAGAATGGCAGAGAGGCTGTAAAAAAACAACAACAAACCAACAAACAAACAGGGTGCAATAGAGAGAAAGACGGAATAAATTCTTCCTGCAGGACCAAAGCAAGAGTGCAGGGCTAATTAGTTTCTGATGGCTGGACTTTCATTTGGCTAAAAGGTCAGCTAACTTTAAAGGTCAGGCTGACATCCCTGCTCGATGCAAACACAAAAAAATTACATGAAAAGAGGAGAGAGAGTGTCCAGCGAAAGAAAAACACCCACACGAGAACAAATTATGCTACTACACATGCCTGTGTGTGCATCCAGTGTAGTTGATAACAGCACATTTGATATTCTCATTTATATCATGCTCTGGTCAGAGGAGAGACCAGGGTCATTATTCTATCTAAGGACTTTTATTACTGCTAGCATATCCACTGCAAATTACTCTTGACTTTATATGAACGTGTATCGAGATAATCTTTGAGTGTACAGTATGTGTGTGTGCTTGTATCTGCATGTCCTATGTTGATGGTGGTAGTGGGCGGCGGCGGTGGGGTTCAGGTTGGCAGGATAAATTTACTACCTGCAATGCTAAGCACATTTCTGCCTTACACATCTACTATGCATCCTTCTGTAGATTACAGCTGTCTTAATAAAAACTAAGCAGTGTAATCAGCATCTCTGAGTTCATGTTTTGCAAAGTGTAGATGAACTGTGGAAGCAGAATTGTTGTTTACAAGACACGGATGCTTACGTAAAGCTATTAATCTGTTAATGTGAACATACTAGATGTGTTTAAAAGTATAAAACCACTGACGCTGCAGAGGCTGTAGGGACTACCTGACATAAGAAAGAGGAGTGTAGTATAGATGTTCCTAAAACTGATACACATAATTTGTCTGTCTTGTGCTTTCCATTAGAATTGTTGGCACATATTTGCATTGTTTCATTACACACATAACAAGTTTGCCTTTTGTTTTCATCAGATAAACATGCTCCAGTTGATTTGCCACGCAAAAACACACAAGTTGTGCAACAGATGTCTTACAGCCCAAAACATTTTTGTATTTTGTGTTCCCACTCCTCAATCATAATATCAATGGCTATTTGACGGAGAACAAAATACAAAACATGAATTATTTTGGAGTTTCAACTGTTATCTTGCCAAAAAAGTTAATTTTGGTTTTAATTTTTGTTACATTCTATGGATTATGCTTTGCTTTCTGTTTTACTTCATTCCATGTGTCTATGACAGACACATGAGCACAATCACATGTAACTCACCTTCCTCTAATTTCTTCCGGGCCTCCTCCTCTCTCTTGGCTACTTTGGCCTTCAGCACCTCATCTGTCTTAGCTGAAAAGAAAGACAGCAGACAACAGAATCAGGAGCAGAGCAGAACTTCAGGCACACATCACCATAGAAAGTACTGATAGCAAGAAATTAATTATGATATATGATTCTATGTTTGTACTGAGAATACATGTATTAATTTACCCTTCTTTGTATCTAAATTTGAGGACCGTATTTTAAAAACTACATATCTTTACGCACAAGACACAAAACTTATGTCTATGCAAGATACTGAGTTTTGAGACGAACTGATACTCATCACATAGAATGCAGAAAATTACCAGAGGACACATTACTGGATCAACAAATCTACAAAAATATGAATCATGCCCTCTCCTTTCTCTACCAGGCAGTACCCTGCTCTGCTTTTCCTTCATACCCCTGTAAAAGTCAGTGTATCTTCCTGAGAGGTGTTTATCGTCTCGGCATAATGAAAAGCTTAAGAGAAAGTGAGGCTGCGGGAGTAAACACTCGTCAGGGCATTTTAAGCATCTCTCATCGTGAGCAGTGTTGTCTCGGCTCTCTTTTCCTCCGCCTTTCCCCCCGAATAATCAAGATGTTAAGCCACATTAAAAAATATAATGCCGTGTATGGCAGGACTATCAATACTGCCTCTAAATTAATTACATTTCCGTTGCGGCGCATCATTTATTTTGCAGCGTTAGGGCCTCAGTGGAGCCATTCGCCTTTATTGCTATCTCACTTGGTTGATGAGTGAGCTATGTAAAATTGAGTCTCCAATATCATTACACTTAATGAGTTTAAACTTTGAGAAAAAAAAGAGAGGAAGAGAGAGAAACAGAAGAAGAGAGGGAGCAGACAAGAGAGAAGGGGTAGGAAGAGAATGAGCATCTGCACTGTTTTGGGGTAGTTAATACAATATAAAAGTGGGTGTTAAGTGTTTGTGAGCGCTTACAGAATGTTTGTGTTAGGGCACAGCTGTGGGATGAGATGCCTGCATACACATGTGCGTTTTCGTGTACTCTCATGGTTTTGTGTCTGATTGTGTGTTAGACTTCCGCTGCAAACAAGTATGTTACATAAAAATACAGCGCATACACATCTGTGAGTGTGTGTGTATGTGTGTGTTTGGATGCAGGAGGCCATGGGTTGCGCTCGTCTCTCTGTGACTGCGCTGCTGTTTTTGTTCAGTAATTGGCGTAGACAAAGAACCCGTCACACTGCTGTTACGGCTGGTTAAGTCTGGAGGTTCCGCATCTTTACTAACAATGACTCGACATGGATGACTGAACCCTCGTCTACCTCCCTCAGCTAGGGTGTGTATGTGTGTGTATGTGTGTGTGCCTGTGTTTGTGTGTGTGGGAGCATGCCTAACCAAACTTACAACTAATCTATTTCTCTTCGCTGAAACAGTCAGAATTTAGTACGTCTGTGTGTGTGTATATGAGTGTGCCAAAAACCAAACCATGGGCTGCGCCATCCTGCACCTCTCTGCAACTACATGCATGAGCTTTCTTGTTTGTATGCACAGATGTGTGTGTGTGTTTTTGTGTGTGTGAGCGAACTCCTCTCTGTGTTCTTCAGTTCCCTCTTTGCTCTGGGCTACCGAGAGGCAGGTAGGAGACTGAGCGGTATTGGTGGTTTGATGGAGCGGGAGGGAGACAGGGAAGAGAGAGGAGGGAGAAAAAAAAAAGGGAAAGAGAGATAGGCAGATAGATAGGGGCCATGTAGGAAAAAAGAAGAACTGACAGCGAGGGAAACAGACAAACAAGTAGAAATAAGAGGAAAAAGCCTTGCCTGCATGCACACAAACAACAGGAATGATTTGTCGCCTCTTTTTGTTTGCATGTTTATCCTCCACCTCTATCCCTTCATCCCTCCCCCAACAGGTTCTCTTATCCTCTCGCTCTCTCTTCTCTCCTTCTGTTTTGCCCTCTCCCACCCCTCCCCGTTTTTATGCTTTCTCTTCCTTCTCTTGCTCATCTCTCCAGTACACTGTGCCTGGGGGCGATAGCAGCAAATCAAACTGTTTATCCATCTCTCATCAGTGCACTGCCTCACGGGGCTCCTGCCCCCTCAAAACAATGAAAGTAGGCCTGTGTGCTGAGCCAGGGATACGATTTAATTGCATCAATAAGGAGTTCTGCTTTAAAAAAAGATAAACTACAAAAAAATACACTGCAGCAATACACTTTGCTGTACTATCATGAAAAGCCTGTCAACATTAAAAGAAAGAATTAAGCCTCACAGCTGTACCCATCCAGAAATATAGGCATGTCTGTGTGCAGAGGCCGCTTATTGGAAGTATATTTCTTGGCAACTTAGTGGCTCCAGTTCATTGTAGGATAATTCTGTGATGGACTTTTATTAAAGCATGTAATAAACGGCCGGGTGTTGGGGAGAGGAGAGTCCTTTCACTTCATTTAGACTTCGTTCAGTCTTGGCTGCAGGGGCGGAGGGAAAGAGGAGGGATGGCAGCGGGAAGGGGCGGAGAGCGTCAGTGAAATCGCATTGTGATTATGAGTGTAATTGCAGCTCAGGGGCCCAGGGGCCATGTAGCTCTGATGGCGTTAGAAGATGTTTTATGCACAGCAACAGAGAGGAAGAAAGTGAGAAAGAGAGAGAGTGGGAGGGAGAGGCAGGCTGCCAGGATGTTTGCAATTTTTTTTTTTTTAAACAGAATCTCCTCTTCTATATCTTTCTCCTCCCTTCTTTATTCCTTTCTTCTCCTCCTCCCCCGAACATCCTCCTTCACTCGTCTCTTCTCCTCTCCTATTCTCTTCTGTCCTCCTCTCTCTTCTCTCCTGTCCTCCTCCCTTGGCAGGATTAGCTGGGTCTCGTTAGAGGGGAAATGTAATAATGCTCCCACCAGGTGGAATCGGGCCCGCTCCATTATCAGCCGGGAGATGGATGGGCCATGTAGGGCCGGCGGGGGCCACGCGCACGCAATTTAGATTCAATAAACTGGCAAAGCAAGACCCCCAATCTGATTTATCTCTTACACGCCGCCAATGCTTGCTGCTACGATGCTGATTCCCTATTACCGCTCAGAGAAGGACTATTCATTGGATGTAAGGCACGGCAGTCAGAGAGGCTTGTCGGGCCCCCGGGACGGCAGCAAAACAGATACAGCAGAGGGTTAATACGTTTACACACAGATAAGCAATTAAATCTAAGGCTGAGGTGAGTTATAGAGTTATTAAGTAGGGATTGGGGTGGGGGAGAAGGGAGGGACAGAGGGTGAGAAAAAGAAGGCGAGAGATGTTATTCAACACAAGAGTGTGGTAGCTTGGGCCTTAGGCTGGGTACAGTAAGTATTAGAAGTGAAAAAGGCTATCATATTATAGAGTTCATGAGGTGAGAGAACAACAGAAGAGCAGCAGTCTGCCCACGTCGTTCAATAAACTCAATACAACACTTACAAACTAGTATGTGAGATGGAACAGTTATCCACTTAGTCTGTGTACATATGAGTGAGGATATGTCTGTGAGGGCATGTCTTCACTTCTAAATGTAAGCGGGTATGTGTTGGCGTAATAGGCATATTCATATACACTGCATACCTGACTGTGATTATGCAGGGCATCACATTTGACTGTGTGAGTTTGTGCATGCGTGTGAGAGCTGTGTCGGTCGTGGTGGGTGTCATTCCGCCCGGCCGCCAATCAAAGTGAATCTGAATGTCAGCAGCAGAGAGGGCGTGATAAATCAGCCTCACACCCAACGACAAACAAAATATTGGAGGCAGCGCAGCGCCATTGGAAAAACGTCCCTTCAAATCAGCCGAGCACTTTACAGTGAAGCTCGGCAGCTGGGCCTCCAACCAACAAACGCCGAATACCGGAGAGACAGATAAGACAATAAATAAATAAGTAAGAGAGAGACAGGTTGGAAGACAGGCAGACAGACAAACAGACATGTAGGCACACTGACGAATACCGGTCCTGACAGGCAGAAAGACGAGGCAAACAAACATAAGAGCAAAATGGGGCTGGAGGATAGGACAGACAGGTAGGCACACCATCTGATGTACAACAGGGCTGACAGGCAAGGAGACAATACAGACAGACAGACAGGTGGGAAGACAGACAGAAAGCTGGTGTGCAGACAGACTGACAACATATTGTTGCAGCAAAAACAATATCAAAATGAATACAGGGGCCGCAGTCACTTCTGTAAAGGAATGAAATGCAGTGCGGCTCATCAGGCCCACCACCATACAGATTTCTTCATGACTAATTTTAAAGGTAATTAATCGATAAATAATTTAATTTGCTGTGTTGTTAATGTGTTGTTTGGCAGCTGTGAGATTAACACAAGACACCAATTTATTTATTTTTAATTTATGTGACCGTTTAGGCCGACATAACAGAGTCACCGAGAAAGACTCTGTACTGCTTCAGGTTGTTACCACAGCGAGTTTTAAAAGGGCGATCCAAACCCTCAACATGAGCTGTAAAAACCATCACACATTTATTCCCCCCAAAGGTTGCCAACCTAACTTTATATACAGTATAAAGCAAAAATGGATTAAAACTGAAGTGTTATGATGAATAAACCAGATAACTGAACATCTGAAATAGTTCCTCCAAAACCAGCCTAATCATTACTTTGGCGATAAATTATTTCCAAATAGCGAAAAAAAACAAAAATCTTGTGTCAATGTGATACAAAAAGGGAAGACAGAAACATCACGCAACTATGGTCAACTTATAACAGCTGTACTGAACTGCTGCTCTTTTATTTTTCAAAAATACCAAAGAGTTCAAAGATTGAATTGTCAATTAGTTATTTCAAAGAAACAATTTTGAGTTCCAAATGTGCAGTTTACATTAAGGAGACACTGAAACTAAGCTTCCACTGTGGGATACATGAAGGATACAGGTAGCATTTTACTATGTGAAAACAGAACTGACCAAACTGACAAAGAGAGAGACAGTGACACACAGTTGGAGAGGTTTACTAATCTTCCCAATGAGATCAATTAGAGATGAAAAAGCACAAAAAAGAGCTCTGCAGTAATGTAACACTGAAACAGGCGATAAAGGTTTTCTAGTTTGACATTTCCTAAACAAACTGTCAGCCTTGCATACTTTCTTTCTTTTTTTTTTTTTTTTTTTTTTTTTTTTTTTTTTTTAAATGGTACAGTAATTGATAGGAGGTGCTCCATACTCTAAGGCAAAAAAGGGCCTTCTTTAATCTTCTCTCTGAGTCTTCAGGTGAAAAGAAACCCATTGTGTCCTACCGCATCTCCCAATGCAGAAATCTACAGCAGGTGTAGTTTAAAAGGTTCATGAGAACAAGCAACACCTGAAGCAGCCACTAGGTGGCACAGCACACAGGCAACACAAGCGGGAGGCTTCAGCCAGGCCTCACTTTTATGTACAAGTGCATGTTTAAATGCAGGCGCCTGCGTGTTTGTACAGGACCCTCTATCAAAACCAACTCATCTAGACCTTGCAGCAGTAAAGTAAAATCTGACACATATCACACAGGTACCTGCATCTTGATTGGATAGGCAGACATGAGAAGATAAAACATGAAGAAATCTGAATATTTAGCACCAGAATGCATAATATCATTCAAAGGCAAGCCTATATTATAGAAGCAGTTTATGTATAACATTGTAGGACTTGTGTGAGACCTGAAAAAACAACAGATAAAAAAAAAAATCACGGTATATGAATCAGTGTCTCAGCCGCAAACACATGATCGTCCCACTTGAAATCCTTCAGGCAGAAAACAGGAGAGCTGAACTTGAATGATCTTTAGCGGAGGCTGCCCTCTGCATCTGTCATCAGGCTGATTTAACGACACCCATGAAATATTTACAAACCAAACAATTAGAGAGAGATATCTTACAAAATCAATCAATTATTCATTGCCAATCGTCTGAAGAGCTTCTTTTTTTTGTTTCACAGCTATATTCTGATGCTGGGGAGTGCATCAATTAGGGCTCATACTCCCGTGGTGTTATGGATGCTTCAGACAGGAATGATTGCCTAAATGAAGAAGCCAGATGCAAGTTGCCGGTACTGCATGCTGACACTGTGCTTTGGCAGATGAGCTTGATAAAACCTATACTGACATGCTTATCTCTATACTATGTTATACATGAAGTGAGAGGGGACAATTTGGATCATTCAGCTGAATGCGTGGAGAAATGAGACTTTCTTCGCTTACACCCACAGTGTCAGAACCAACATGTTAAACTCTGGAGTCTTGCTTATGCAACATTTGTTCTATTAATTTTTTAAAACAGCCTCTTAACTCTAGACACCTGGGCTCCATGTTTGTATTTTTCCTTTCAGTGATCACGCTGAGATTGCATCTGTCAAACTCAAAGAGGTGAGGAATTAAGATGAGATTTATCTAAAAGAAAAACAGGAGGTAACTCGGTACAGAGTTCAGTTTCTCGGCATAACTACAAACACAAACTCATACAATTCAAATTTGCAAAGTGTCTCTGCAAAGCCATTTTACACATATTATGGATATTTGTGGACATTTTCAAGGCCACTTCAGTAGAGTAAATTGATGCCTCTCTCTTTCAGTCATTAATTAATCATTAATCACAAATTTTCAAGTAAACATGCTAAAAATTTGCTGGTTCCAGCCTCTTAACTGTGAAGAGTTTCTGCTTTTACCTTAACTTACATGACAGTATGCTGAGTATCTGTGTTTTCCTCTATTTCCTGACATTTTATTGTATTTATTACGTTAGAACAAATGATTAATTGATAAATCAACATTCACGCATCAATTGTGAATTAGAATAAGACCATAATCTTTTAGATCTGGTGCTTCTTAAAGGCTTAGCATTTTCTAAATATTTTTTTGATAGTAGAGATGTGACTCCGGTTTCTGGTAATGAGCAATAACTAAAAGCTCATCTCCATAACGACTAAACAAACAACAACTAACAGTCTAAAAATTTCTTAGCAGACTAAGACCCTGATAGTCAGAGGGGACAGCCCAGTAACTCTGTGTGTCAAATTGCCTTGTGTGGCACACTGTTTGCCTTTGTATAACATATCTGGAATCAGTTTTAAGAGATACTGAATAATAAGGAAGATCAGAGCAATAAACCTCAGCCCCACGTTCCAAACCCCTCTGCACCACACTACACTTGGCTTCAGACAACACAGTGGGGTCTGGGTCTTATTTCCTTTGGGTAAAACCTTGCACAGTAGGTCTGGGGTTGAGAACAGGTTTCATGTGGGCCAAGCAAGTAAATAGGCAGCTGAGCAGTGTGGCCTTCACAATGCATGTGGGTGGCTTAGGCCTAGCACCCCAACCTGCCCTTTAGACCCAAGGGCGATAGAGTATCCCATGACTCTGCAGATGCACCGATGCACTCGGAGAGATGTAGGCCCTGGACCCTGGGCCAGAGAGGAGAACTGCTGAAAATGTGGGGAGGAGCAGAGGCCTCCAGCGGTCAGAGAGATCAGAGAAGGAGGTTACTCTGAGGACCATGCACTGCCAAGGGGTGCATGCACATATAAACACACCTGAGGAACACACATGGATGTCCACATACTCGCATAAGTCATAAGAGCACCACACACACACACACACACACACACACACACACACACACACACACACACACACACACACACACACACACA
>JBBMJY010000026.1:11384985-11422066 GCA_037833715.1 Toxotes lorentzi | reverse complement strand
CACACACACACACACACACACACACACACACACACACACACACACACACACACACACACACACACACACACATCTAGCTGAAGAGCCCAACAAGGTTAAAGGGCACGAGCAATGTTATCTCTCTAAGTACTGACACACTTCAAAAGGGTGAAAAACTCCAAGGTTTTTTTTTTTTTTTCTGGTAATGACTACGTGGTCAGGCTTTGGCAGAGGATCTGATGGTAATTTCAGGCTCTGGCCTTCCACACAAGTGTGTAAGCCCTGCAGGATAGGCTTAGTTCAAAGGAAAGCCAGGTAAATGAGAGAGAAGTCGACTGGTCAGTGACCACAAGGTCACTGTCAGGGAAGTGTCAGGAGGGAATAGAAATGTCTAATCTAAGGCATTGTATGATTCAGAGAAGTATCCCTCAAGTCTAAAATAAATCTACATCTCTCATGAGGTTTGTGCAACAACTATTGCATGCAGAACAGGAATGACCACTCACCCCAAAAAACATAAAACTGACACGTTTAGAATCCAGACTAACCGACAGAAAATGACTCGACAACTATTTTGATGTCTCTACAACGTGAGGATCTGTTGTTTCTCATGTTACACTAAACGTAATCTCTCCGGGTTTTGGTTGGTTGTGCAAAATAAGTTATCTAAAGACGTCTCACTGTATTCTGACAAACTGCAGTTACTCAATAATAAAAATAATGGTTCGCTGAAGTCCGAAATCCTGCCAAAATATCTGATTGAATCTTTTTTTTTGGCATGATCATTTCTGGGTTAACATCTTAGTTGAGCTCAATATTGTATTGCATCGAATTTTAAAATCTAAATGGCCTTTCAAACCACATCCACTAAAACTGAAGGCCAGTAGATTCATCTCCTTTTAACAAACTGCAGACAGCTGTTGTTTTGTTTTTTTTTTTAACAATGATGCAAAACTCTGTGACAAATATCTAATTAAAAAACGCTGAAGAAAACAGAGCTACACACTGTACAGTTTCAAAACCAAGAACAGCTGATCTGATTATGTTTAACATTTACTCAATACGCCAGCACAAATTAAAGCAATCAACCTAATGCTAGGTCATTGTGCCTCTAGTTAAATGCCTTAATGGAATTATGTCATGAAGTTTACTAACACCATCTGGGCCTGTGTGTGTTGCTGAATACAGCAGACACACACAGGCCTGCATTTAGTCAGAGGTCTGTGTTGCAAAATGGTAAGGAGGTCGACCCTGCCCACCAAATGACAGGTGTCAGGCTCTGGGAGTTGTCTCAAGATGTATACAGCTCTATAATTCACACCGGACAAGACTTTTAAGAACAAACACGCATTATGGCTTTAAAGTGCAACAAGAAACTGTTTGCAGTCGAGTGCATGTGTGTCCGACAGTGAGACTAAGTTTTTGATAAGTTTGAAGTTTTGGGGCTTTTTTTTTTTTTGGCAAACAGAAAAAACAAAATACAATAATATTGAATATCCTCCCAGTAATGCCACAAAGAATCAGATCAGCTAAATTTAGACTTATCATTAACATTTCTAATCAGACATTTGCGCCCGTGTTTTCCCCTGTTGAATCACAGTCCACAAATCCAAGTTAATTAACTCAACCTTTGACACCCGCCACTATTGGTGCTACTACAGTGTGTTCGACAGCACAAATGAGATCCAGTGATGCTTCATGCATTCTCCTCACAGGCTGAAAGCTCTGTGATGTGGTTCTAAAATTAAGGTTCAGTTCATGTGTACTGAGGAGCTGAGAGCTCTTGAGCATCAGTGAGGACACCAACAATGGCTGGTATTAATCAACTGACCATTTGCTAACAGGCCATCCTGCACAAACTCACCACTTAATCAAGTTAATTAACAAAACAACCCTTTCTTAATGGGATAATGCCAGATCTATATATTAATTTGATGAATTATGCATAAGAGCTGGAATTGTTTAGAGTAAGAGTTTAATCGTTGCTACTGTTCATTTTCGTAGTTATCTAAACAGTACAAACCGATGTAGGTTAGGAGAAAAGAGTAAATGTTGGTGGATAAGATTTATGTTTTCACAGCATAAATACTGTGCATACACACACATTAACACACACGCACACACACTTCTCTGTTTGTGTTCATATGTTCATGTAAGCCTCTGTATGAGCTGATATTGATCTCTCTTTAAACCACCCCTCAAAAAAAAAATCAGGCAGATAGGAGAACAAAACTGGTTTAAAACCACTAATTATATCAGCGCTGAAAGGAAATTATTGATCAGCGGCATTATGGGAAATTAAACTGCCCCCCCGAAAACTGGATCAAAGTGAATGAAGTGGCTTAGTGAGGTTTCACTGGGGCTCTGCAGACGGGAGACAGGATTATCACCCCTTGACACACACACACACTCGTCATTAAGCCAATACAGTATGTTACAGGACTTCCAAGATGCGCACACACAATTTCTGTTCAAGGCCGCGGTTGTTCACAAACCGTATCTGCTCACTTCAGCTACTTGAGCCTCAATAGTCAAAACCAAACCATTCAAACACTTCAAATGCTTAACTTTGAGTGGTTCACACGCTCTATTATAACAATTACTTTAATTTGTTCTACACAAAAATAACCATTTTATAAAGCAGCACTGGGCTAATGTGACCAGACCTCATGTCCCCAACCTGTGGCGGGGTCCACTGAGGGAATGAATAAAAGAACGGGGCCCCTGCTGGTTCATCTGGCCATCTATTGGTGCCCCGAGACCGCCATAATCTATTTCCCCCGTCCAACCAGCCCCACCACTGGCCCCTTAGGGCTCCCAGCCTGCTGCTAGGGGAGCCCTCTGTGTGTCATTAACATCTCCCGAGCTGTAACACACACACAAACATACAAAAGGGAAACTGCGGTGCTTTTCAGAGCAGTGATTAGTTTACACGGCCTGCAATTTTTCCAATATTAACTTGATTAAGACAATTAAGCAGATTTATCATGTACAGAGCTTGTTCTGATCATTACCACAGCAGCAACATGACGAACTTGAACATTGAAGGGAAACTGTGATGTTTTAATGCAACTTGGAGAAAGTCATTCAGTCATTAATCAGGCAAATTCTTTTTTTTTTTTTTTACATTTATTTACCAAGGTGTGATCCAGTGAGGACTCACACCTGAGAGTGACCCAGTTAACCCATCTTAAACACTGAATTTACAGGTGCCTTGAAATGGTGGACACTGAGGCACATATGAGTGTTAATCACATTCCAACCAGTTAAGGAACTGAAGCCACAACTTTCAGGTCACATGAACACTTCCTTTAAACTCTTTAATACAGCATGCAAACAGCAACTTACACCAACCAGCAAAAAAAAAAGCAGATGCAGTGTTGCCAGCACTATATTTTGAAAGAGAAATCAGGCTTTGTGTTTCTGATCAGATCTGCAAAGAAATTCTGGCTGATGCCCAATGACAATGCACAAAGTAAACTAAAAGTAAGTTGCCGCAAAAGCCTGCTGACCCTGTCAAAGTTTAAGGTCCACTGGCATTATCATTTAAATACAATGGTTTTAGTATATTGGGTCAAATACCAAAATTTACATAGGTGTCAATGTTATTGACATCATTTTCAAGAGGCAAACTTGACAAAGTTTTCACTAGTAAGGACTGTTTGTTTAACTATCAAAAAAACAAAACCCAACTGTTGGATTCACAAACACAGCCTGCAGGTTCAGTAATTATTGTAGCTGTAGCCAGTTGTGTGTTACTGAAAGCTCCAAAAAAAAAAACTCAAGAGACAGTAAGCAGCCCTCACTAAGGCAGAGGGAGCTGCCATTTAGTACAAAGTTAGCTACATCAACTCCACTTGTACTAACATTGTGCCCCAATCTACTTACACTGGAAAATCCAGGGCTTACATTACACTGAAATAAGCGGTGGATATTGGCAGAATGGGCTTATCCAGGCATTGTTCTAACTGGGTTTTTCTGAGGGAATTTTCTGGCCTACTGTTTAAGAAAATATTGAGGACACAAATAAAGTAGTTGTTGTTGGCCATCATCTTCAGGAGAAGGAGTTCACGGGATTCAGGGGGCGTTAAGATGATTTGTAGGCCTTTTCTCCTATCAGATCATCTTAAATGTGAGTGATTACACCGGTAATCAGCTGCAAGCCGACACTGGCACAGTCTGTGTTTAAGAGATAAAGAGCGAGATACAGAGTTAAGCATAGGGAGAAAGAGAGAGAGAGACCTGTGAGAGAAACAACAGAAACAAGAAGGAGAGGAGGAGGAAGGTGGGAGATTATTTCTCAATATTATCACATGCCAAGATGGCCATTCTCCCTCTCCTTCAGCTTTTCTTTCTCTCTCCCTCGTACACTCTGCCTATTCAGAGATCCATTTGTGCTTGGCCAAACAAATAGCTGACACTGCCTCATCAAAGCTTTGGATTGGCAGCCCGGGCCAAGTGGGGCTGTTGACAAGCGAGGGCAGTGAAAGCAGAGGAGGAGAGGAAAGAGCAAGACAGAAAGAGAGACAACAGAAATCCCTCCCGTAATTCCCCAAGCTGTAATCCACTGGGTTTAATGGTGTGTGTGTCTGTGTGTGTGTGTGTGTGGGGATTATACATTTATCATCAATGCTCATCCCTGCTCTCATACTGCTGTATGTGTGTGCATGTACGTGTGTGTGTGAGCGGAGTAAAGCCAGCTTGTATAGGAGGCCCAACAATGCCGACTGAGGGATTTAAACCCTCGCTCTCTATCATATAACCACACATCCTGGCCAATTCAGAATAACGACTAGCCTATTCATTGTGGCTGATCCCACCGATTAGTCCTGATCTGGAGACACTGCTCCCCCCACAACACACACACACACACACACACACAATTCCCCCACCTCTCGCGCTTGTCACACATACTGCACATTTTTTCAGAATTGAGGATCCCCTTGTTACCGTGTGTCCACGACTCATCTGTTCCTTACTGTTAGCAAACTGGTTCCAGTAGGAGTAATCAACACTCCCATAAGCTTTTTGTAAGTACATAAGCTCCATCAAGTCATGGTCAAAGGTCATACCTGGTTCAGTAAAACCTGACCTGGTTTTAGCCCAAAATGGGGATTTAAAGGTTTGTCACTATTAGAAACAAGATTACACATCTAATTCACTACTGCCGCTCAGCTAATCTCGGATATATAGATTCCATACAGATCACACACATCCCTCCTCTCTCTGTCATACACACACAAGGTAAAGGGGGCCCAGCGAACCAGAGGCTGAGAGCACTAGTGCTGGTGTGAGGAGTATTTTATATAAGTGCATTTGCACAGAAAACAATGCGATGCCAGCCAGGTAAACTTACATCTGTCATATTTCCGAGGCACAAATCTCTACTGGTGTGGTTGTATACACAGAGAACATTTTCAGAGCACACAGCTTAACTTTCAGTTAGGACTTGAGCAGCAGCATCAGGCCAGCTGTGGCCAAACCATTTGATCTGATACCGAAATACACGGAAGTTACTAACTGAGCTGAGGAGAGGTCAGAGGTCAGTGCATAGATATTTGAGAGCACATACAGTACACTCAGTTCCCAGAGGTGTATGATCATTGTGGAGGATGTAGTTTGTGGTGCTACTGAACTGTACTGCATTATAAAGAGATGTGTCTCTGTCATCTAGCCTGTTCTCATTGATATAAAAGGGGTGGACAAAACAAAAGAAACACCTGTTGCATTAGACTCCCTTAGATTTATCAAATAAATTGATAATCCTTAATTCTTTTCAATCTATTAGTCAAATTGAATGTCCTGAATTGTATTTACTTTACTAAGTAGTACCTGAAGCTACACACCCCCACCAAACAGCCCCATGCATTTTCTTTTCTTGTCTTTTTTTTTTTTTTTTTAATTGCAGGGCTGTTTTCAGTCATGAACGCCCACTTATTCTTTCTGACTGGATACTTGGTGATATTAAGTTTAAGTTAATATTAAGTTTTCACATAATATCTATGACTGCTAAATGTTTACTGAATTTTATGAAAGAAAAAAAAATCTAAATTGTAACTACTTCAAATTAGGACAAATCAAAGTGGAAAAATGTTGAAGACCCGATTAAGGTCATTTAATAGAAAATGCTGTATTAAATAAAGGTTGTTTAGACCGAAACGTTAACTCAAACACTGTACATTTGATTCATACTTGCCATTTTAGAAATGTTACTTAGTAGGGTTTTTTGCCCAAAGCAGTACAACATGTTCATGCCTGGCTGTCGTGACTTTGCAGGTATGCGACTGTCACTAAAACCCATAGGCCACTTGTGGAGCTCGAACCTGGCCTCTGGATATATAGCCACAAAGCCGCAGATCAAGATAGGTTTATTCTGAGTATGAACAGAGCTGATCGCATCAATCTCTGCGCTGCGTCGGCAGCCTGGATTGGCTTTAACTCTGTCCATTGGCTCTGAAAAGACATGAATCAAACTGAGAAAGACAGATTAGCCTTTGGTAACAAGGTATAATGTTCGAGACATCAGAAAAACATACTTTCAACATCAGCAGATACAGGCCCGGACATCTTTCTTTTAAGCTAACACACACTAATTCATGGTGTACAGACACTCACACAAATGTACATTTGCTGAACATGTGTCCTGCAGATGTAGTAGCAATGAAAAAGGCCCTGTTCTGTATGTGTATATGAGTGAGAGAGAGCGAGAGAGAGTGAGGGAAACATGGAGAGACAAGAAATACCTGAAGAATGCAAATATATGAGCAGAAGAAAGAAGGGAAATTAAATGAACATTAATTCTCCCACAGCAATTCCCTCTTCTCAGCACGAGGAGATGAAAGAGGAGCAATGTACTTTCTGATATTTATTTCTCCTTAAACACACGGCTGGAGTTCTGCTCTGGGAGACAGGGCCCTGGCTGGGAGGAGACGGGTACCCAGGGGCCCCTTATTGCCTGGTTCACTAATTAGGGAGAAATATGCAAGACTGAGCGAGTGGAGGATTAATTAACTGTTTATTTCTCTTCACTCCTCTACTGGAACCACTGGGTTTGGGCTGAGGGATGCAGAGGGAGAGAGGAAGAAAGGAGTAAAGCGTTGGGTGCGGCATCTTGGACAAATGAGCAATCTAGATGGGTGTAAATGTGTGTGTGCATGCTTGCGTGTGGCCTACTGTAAATAATGTGGCAGTGCCGCTCTTTTGAATGAATGTGGGTGGATGTCTCTGTCATCATCCCCCTGTGCCATACAGAGGAGAGCTGTTCGAGTTGTTATGTCTGAGTGTGGACAGCAAATGCAGTGGCTAGACCGAATGAAAAAGACATGAAGGACCAGTGAGGGAAGCAGGGAAGTGGCGATTCCGTCATTTGAAGACAGGGGACACAAGTGCTGAGAGTACAGTGTGTGTTGGGAAGAAAATGGAGCCACAGCCAATAGAGCTAAATTTGCCAGATAATTTATGCGTTGCCCTCTCTAGCACAACCAGAATCAACCTGAACACGTTCAAAATGACAGTGGGAGCATGCATGTATTGTGGATTAATCGTGGTTGGAGATTGCGTCCTAGGACGGATTGGTAGTGTGAGTGAAATGTGGAATATGTTCGGTCTGTAAACACTCACGTGAGAGAACAGCATTTGTTGACTACAGTTTCTTCATATAACAAGTTCTAAAGGATCTCCTGGACATATTTCTTCTCTTCTGCCATTAATCTTTCTGGTTAAAAAGTGAAATCCTTTAATCACAGTGTTGATGCTCTGGTTTACCGGTGAGATGCCACCGCAGTAATGGAGGCTTGTTTACTTCCGCCTACAACATGAATTCATCTGTACTGTAAGGCTAAACACTCAAAGTGGAGAGAGACTGAGAAAGAAAGCAGGAGCTTGAGAGTGGGAGAGAGGGTACACAGAAGCATGTAACTGGAGAGAAAGCAGAGAAGTAATAAGCTGAGTGTGTGTGTGTGTTAGTTGGGGCAGGGTAACAGCGCAATCTGTACAAAATTAGGACTCCATTAGAAGTTTGAAACAACTCATGACTTCCATCTGTTCCTGAGCCCTGCAACGTGAGATTGGAGACGACAGGTGTCTAAATGTTTATCAGCCGTGCTGCGTTTATTCCTGTGTCTCTGAGTTAGGAGGAAAAATGACCCACACTAATCTAATTCAAACTAACATTCACTTTGAAAGGTTTTCTGGTGTGGCAGGAATGAAACACATGCTGTTCAAAACCATTGGAGTCAGTACAGTATGTGCCTTGGCATGTAGATTTGAACTCTCCAGCCCCACGAGAATAAACACAAATGTAAGCGCGTGTGAACACACACTAATGCATCAATCTTACAGAAGAGGGTCATAATATGTAACTAACACTTAAATAAGCAGGGTGTTAAAAATATGCTCATGGCGTGGCTGGCCCAGACTCCCTCCATCCTTTTGTTCTTTTTGGCTGGCCCCCCACGCTCCCATATTTAGATATTTTAGTTTTATTTGTAAATAAAACAGGTTTTGCTTCACAAATTGATCCCGGTGTATGGCATCCTCTTGTTTCTTTTATTGTGGTTTTAACGCAGCCCAATTCATTCCAAATTTGAAGATGGTAATATGTTAAAAATAGGTCAAAACTTGAATACGTTTTTCCAGTCCAGGGCTTTTGGCCACTGGAAACATTTAATCGTATTTCCAGAGAAAGTGAAAATGCAGCTGTGCTGTAGTTAATATTTCTGCCCTTGAACCTGGTGGGTCAGTATGTCATAGTATTGTGACAACGCAGTTTATTTGCAAGTTACAGATTAGCCACATATTCAAATAACCAGTTTACTTGTGAGCCTGGTATATACAGGTATAGGTGTGTGGCTGAATTTGGCTACAGATGTTTCTACATGCACTTTTGGTTTTAAAGTTTTGAAGGAAAACTTTGTTTGGTTTTATAAAAGACAAGTTGTCTGTCCTGAGCTATAAGAATATTTTAGCATTTTCCTAATTTAACAATTTTCATGAAAAACAATTAACAAAAGGTAAATCACATACAGTGTTATTTAGCCTCACTGCCATTACATTTCTTGCTTTGGTAGTCAAAGAGTAAAACCATTGCAAATGTTTGTGTAAATGAACAGAGACAGCTTCTTGCTCCAATGGTTTTATGTTGTTTTTATATTTAGATTTGCCTACATTTGAAGACTCCCTGTGAAGAACCCTGTAACTGAAGAAGACCCCATTGAAATAAAGTTAACCTACTTACAGAACATTTAACAAACTGAAGGCTGATTGTGATGGACCCAGGGTGGCAATCGGGCACAAGACCAAAAATCATCTTATAAAAAATGTACCCCCGCATAAGAGACATATGGTGCATCTGTCAATCTTGTCACTTCTCCTGACACATTCAGCCTCTCTTTTCTATCCTCATTTCACAAACAGAGCCATACAGGCATCTGCAGATCACTAACAGAGCACAGCCACTTCAGGTCTGCACCCATATTAATGAATGTTAGTGCAGACAGCAACCATGGGGCGCAGACAGGCTCACTGATTTTAACATGCTGCCTTTTTGTAGTCCTCTGGCAAAGTGGTAAGTCACAGAAACACACTGTCAAAAAGCATAATGAACATACACGAAATGTTCACATGTTTCAAAACAGCAGCTCATTTTTGATTTTATATAGAAAAATGATCAGTCTCTAAACTAAAACTAATGCACAGTCATCGCCATAACATATCAGTCTGTGCTATAAAATCTACTGTCTATATCATGATCTTCATCTGCCACACCAGCA
The DNA here is from genome assembly GCA_037833715.1 of Toxotes lorentzi. Lineage (NCBI taxonomy): Eukaryota > Metazoa > Chordata > Actinopteri > Toxotidae > Toxotes > Toxotes lorentzi. The sequence goes on along the minus strand of JBBMJY010000026.1, from coordinate 11,412,317 downwards.
TTTTAACCCCTGCCTTCTCCTAACCTGTAAATCAGTCCCATTCCCAGATCCCCCTCCACATTTCACCTCCTGAGACGACTCATCACTCACTGCTGAGGTATTTTACACAGATTTGTTGCCAATTTGTTGTTTTCCAGTGGAAGAAGTAAATGTAATAATGAGGGGGGAGAAATTCATTAAACATGTGTATGAAATACTTTTCAAGTGCGAGAGGAAGATTCATGGGGATGTTCATACGGCGCATAATCATGCCTCCGTCTGCTCAGCCTGCAATGGCATGAAACATTTAATCTGGGATGAACACTTTCTGTCGCTCTCTCTCTTTTTGGACCCTCTTCCTCCTGCCCCCCACCCCCCGCCCCCCTCACTACTCTCTATCTTCCTTTTCTCTTTCTCTCTCTCAATCTCTCTCTCTCCCTGGCTGCCAGAAACCACAATCATAAAATTATTAAAATGCTGTTTGGCTGCCATTAATCAGTGGTGGTGATAAATTCTCGTGTGGGAAGTGACAGAGCATTAGTCACATACCTCTTGGCCTCAACAGACAGAGAGTAATGAGCCACGAGCCGGACCGGGTCAATCATAAACTCATCAAATGCGTCATTTAATTTCTTCATTTAGACAAACACAATTTGTTTATGGGAAAGATATCAGGTGTTGTGGAATGAGAAACGGCGCTGAAACGCTGGTACATTAATCAGGGCTTGATTACACGCGACTCTGCGGTTGTTTATCCTAATTTCATTCATTTCCATCAACAAAGCAAACACAGACGAACACAGCCATTAGCGATGGTTGGGGATGGCACAATTACAGCCTCGTATTAAATAAAGTGATGATGAATGGTCCAATACAAACTAAAACAAAGGGGTTTTTATTACTTCAATTCCATCCCAGCCCTCGCCTTCCTGTGTGTCTGTGAAGCCTCGCTGGTGTGAAAGGAGAGAAGAAGCTGTTTTAGCCTTACTACTAGAGGAGGCCAGATTGATGAGAGACGAAATAAAAAAAAAAAAAGAAAAAAGAAAAAACTTTGAGAGAAGTATTGACTCCTTTGAAATGACAGCTGGTTATATATGATGGCAAAAGACAACCTTCTACATGAAAACTTCTGTTACATTTCTAATTGAAACCAGTGGGTGAGCTTGTTATAGAACCAGCTAAACCCCTTGACAGTAACACACAGAAACACACATATACTCCATTTACCTACATGCACACAAACACACAGTGTATACACAAACATTGGAGCATACCCCCGCCCCCCCCCCCCAACACACACACACACCACAGAAGCTGATAAAGATGAAAAAAGTAACAGCAAAGTCAGATATTTTTCTTGATCATGTAAAGCTTCAAGAAGCTAACCGCTGTGTTTGCAGCTTGTTGATGCAGTCCGGCAGGCAGACTACAGAACTGCACAGGGTGTCCGTGTTTTTCTCCATACCACTGACTGTTAGCCACAACAACATCCAACACTGCCTTAGACAGAGCTGTAGAATTAATCATGTTGAACTGTATAATGTGACATCTATTTCCACAACATTATAACTGTTGCATTCACATGTAGTGAGTCCAGGGAACCTTAAAGCAATAGTTGGACATTTTGATAATTATGGTTAAGGCTCACTAGAAGCGAACAAGTTGCACAACATCCTGTCCACCACCTCTCACTTGTTCCTGTCGACATGTCAGTGCTCACAAGCTAGCTAGCTTGCTCACTGGCAGCATTGAATCTCCTCCACAGATATGTATCCACAGCAGATTTACACTAAACTTACTGACCCACTGCTGCACTGTTTTTTGTTTTTTTTTTTTTTGTTACAAGCTGCTTTGCTGCCCGGGAAAGTTCGCCCTCATTTGCATAGTTAAAATTTTTACCCCTCTTCGGTCGCTTTGCAGACCAGCCCCCGCGTTGCGTGGAATTATTCTTCTCATCTTATTCTTGGCACAATAACAAACGCATTTCCCAAAATGTCAAACTAATCCTTTAAGGTGCTCTTGTGGATGAAAAAACTGACCACAGGAAAAAAAGAAAAACACATGCTGGGTTGGGGCCACGTGATATGATTTGATCTGCATGGACATTATTTCTTTTTATTTTCACTTTCATGAATAATACTTTGATATCATCGTGAGAGCTGTTTTCTTGTGTTTGTTGGTACTTTTATTATGTGAGGGAGAACTGTCTGTTTTCAGTGGGTTGTAAATACAGGAAACCAGGTGTATTCAAGCTGTTTTTAACTTTCCCCTGACATACTCAGTTTAGATTTTAATGTTTTGCTTAAGGACATTTCGATCGGTCGTTTTGAATTAAACCACCCACCTTGCAGTTTCCCTCTCTACTACCTGAACAACTGTCACCCTCAACCCACTGCAATTAAATCAAACATTCCTCCATTATTCACATGAAGCATTGCATGCAAATCGCAGGAGTCGGGGCCACATCATTGATCCCATTTGTCTGCATTTACATCTGCCGTTCCCTGCGGCTCCATCATGCATGGATGCAGCACAGCTGATAATATTAATATCAGCTGCTGATATATATATAAAAAAGGTAAACACAATTATTTTAGCCAAAATGAGCGAGTGTCTGTAATAGAGTCGTCGTTGTCCTTTAAAGCAATACAACCAATCAATTCAATCACCTGAAAAGCCATCAAAAGAATCCAGTGTGATGAGTGTACGAAGGCCAAGGTTGCTGCAGCAACCCATCCTCGTCCATCTATAACAGGAACGCTGAACATTCATCCATCCATTTTCTATATCTCCTTACTCGTATTCAGGGTCCCAGAAGGCAGGGAAACATCCCAGAGAGGCTGCCAGTCTATCACAGCACAAAGACACATGTTCACAACTGTGAACAATTTGGAATTTTAAATACATCTTACCTGCATGAAACAGTACAACAAGGTACAGATCGGTTAAAGCTACTGACAACTGATGATTGTTTGTTGTTTATTTTGGCTGATTTAAATCACAAAAACAGGTGGAATGACCATTGATGATTTAATAATAAAGGTGGTGCAGACCTATTTTGTATTCTAATGGATCACTTTCCTTATGACCAGTGTCAAAAAAGCTTCACTGAACCTACTACACATCATATTTGAACGAAGGGCCCTTTTCCGTGAGCCACGCTGCCACACTGTAAAATCCCTCTGAGACCAACAGTCATGATTAACAACCATGACCACTGTATTAAAGAAAATGCGATTACATTTTTGGCATAATTGTGCAACCCTGGCCTCAACATGAAGAATAGTGTGTCAGAGGGTAGAAATTATTACAACTCACGAAGGCAGGGATGCACAGGGCTACATTTTGCTGCAATCCATTTACGTCTACTCCAGGGCCAATCGGACAGCTACATCCATTAAACCCCTGCAGAAATATTTACAAACGCACAAATTTAAAAGAAGGTCCAAGCCTAAAAAAACAAACCCCACAAGATGTCACAAGACGCCTTGTTAAAAGATTCACATCTTTTCCCTGCCTTTCTCTTACAAAGGAGCCCGGGCAACAAAATCTTTTCCAGCACTGCCTTCCACATGGTGAGAATTCAATAATTCTCTTGTTAGCAGTATACACTGTCTTTACTCTTCGCTTCTCATCTCTCTCTCACTCTGCATTCTTTTCATTCAGCGCCCCATCTCCACCCCCCTACCAAAAAGCCCTGAGCGCCTGCCAGCGGTCCAAGGTAATTAAATTACTTAGCAAAGTTTACTTAACAGTAAATGGTTAGCAAAATTTAAGGTGATTGCAAATTTGCTTTCATTCCACTTCAATGGCTGGCCTGTTTAAGGCTCGTCTGCAAATAATTAGCACATACATTTGCATCAAAATCGTTTATACCATATGTTGCAAAATTATGGAAAGCAGCAAATTAAAAATATTCTTTTTCTGTTATGGAAATGTCTACATGTTGAGAGAAGAGAGAGCGAGAGGGAGGGAGAAACAGAAAGAGAGGGAGAGAGGGGGAGAGAGAGAGAGAGAGAAAGAAGGGGAGGGAGGAGGGAATGATATCACCATGTATTTCCAAACACCGAAAAGGAGGAGAGAAAAAGGAGGAAAGAGGGCGCAAAAATGACTCAGTTTGGATTTGAACATACTCATAACGGTCTTTTTCAAGAGCTCACCAGATGCTGTTTGAAATCTGCCCACAGAAGAAAAACAAAGCCTCTCACTCTCGCTCCCTTTCTCACACACATACACAGAATCAGGGAATTTCCTCTAAGTGGCTGACATCCTCTCTCTAGTACAGTATATACTGTTCCCTAAAGCGAGGCAAAGAAAGTTGTACACTAATTTGATGAGTACTTTCACACCCAAGACCTTCAGTCTCAGAAAAAAATTACAACTATTACAGAAATCAGGATGACTGACAAACAGAAAACGAAAAACAGAAACAACACCCACTCGTGCATCAAATAGTGAGTGTTTTTAATTGTTTTGTGTGTGAAATGCCAGAATACAGTGAAAAATGCCGACATCTGAAGATGTCTTCAGATGTCTTGTTTGGTCTCTCCAACTGTCCAAAACACAGATATTTAATTAACAATGATACAAAAACTGAGAGAGGAGGTGAGGAGCTGGAGAGTGAACCACAGAGTTGCACTGCTTGCAAAATAACTTCAATTATTATTTGATTATCAAAATAATGGTTGATTCATTTTCTGTTGATCTGCTTGTCTATTAACCAACTACGGTTTCAACTCTAATTGATTCTCTTATTTTAATTATAGCTGCGACTAAGACTTACCTGCACTACTGACTAATCTGTCGATTATTAATTGTTAGGTAATAAAACATGTGAAACTTTCAAAACTTACAAAAGGCCTAAGTTAACTTGTTTTGTCTGACTACAGACCGCTCTTTTGTTTATTACAGAAGACAAAGAACCAGCATATGTTTGTCAGTTTTGTTTAAACACTGCCTTAAACAACTAATCACTTCTCAAAATAGTTTCTGATTCATTTCCTGTTGATCAACTAATTTGTTAATTTTGTTGTAAAGTGTTTAATTGGCGCTCTATTGTTACACACGCACAGTTAGTGCAGCTCTATATTTCTATTTTCTACACCAATACAAGAAAACACAGAACATAAGTGAAGAGTGTACAATAGGACAACATAAACAGAAAATAAAACAAGATAAAACGTAAGAAAAAATAAGAATAAAATCCAACCCACAGCCCTGGCTAAAGGCCTCTCCAGACTGATCATCGATAGCTGTCTGATAAAGAGTGAGAGTCATCATTCCAGTTGATATACTATTCCTCCAGAAAAGCCATTTAAGGGAGACCGTATGTTCCTGAAGTCCTCAAGTTTGTCCCTCAAAGCAAACCTGATCCTGTCAAGGTGGAGGCTGCCCAGGATGTTGCAGTGTTTTCCAGTTGTAGCTCTAATTTTAACAAATTTGCAACACTGTCCTTGTGACATGCCCTGCAGCTAAAGCACTGGAAGGCTGAAGGATGACAGGGGCGAGGGGGGTGTCACAAGCTTACTACAGCAAAGCGAAAACCAGGGCGCAGCAGGACCTGTGTTTATTATACCCATAAAACAAACCAAAAATCAATTTCACATAAACCTTTGATCCATGCAGTCCTTAGGTCACTCAGGAGGTCCTGCCATTGACAGACACCTTTGAACCAAAAGACCTGCTTCTTATTGAAATAAACAAAATATACTTGTAGGGACAGAGGACCTCAGAGATCCATTTCAAACACACATTTTAAATTCACAGGCACCTTGAAAGCACAGAAACACTTTTTTCTGAGAGGGTCAGAGCAACAGCTTGACGGGAAGGGCTCTTAGTGTGAGGTATGGCTCTCTAACTGAACTTGACAAACCCTTCCCTCCATCCATCCATCTCTCTCATCTTTAGGTCAGCCGGCCTGCCACCAGTGTCAATCTGCTCCTAAGTGAGCGGCAGGGGCTGTTTGATAAAAGCTTATTCAGGTATTTGGGTCCTGTGTAACTGGAGGCCCCGCTCTCCCCCCTCTCTCTCTCTGTGAGACATAATTACAACTGTTGACTGGAACAGTGAGGTAATGGCACATAAATCCAGCTGATCAATGGTTACACAGACTAAATTACAGGACACTCCTGGGCCATTATACCCCTCAAAGAACAACAGGAGACACATTCCTGCACAGATGCAAAGGGGATTTCTGTTGCTGTTGTGTAATTGTTTCTTTTTATTTGAATATGGTAGAAGCTGTGTTGTTACATTTCTTGCTTTATGCATGAATATTTCACACACGCAAAAAAAAAAAAAAAAAAGGAAGCCAAAATGAGTATCAAGCTAAATCCCTACAATGCATCTAACCTGGAAGCAGCTTTGCCGATTTGTTAAGTGGAGGCTTGACGGAAGTGCTGCAGGATAAATATTTGCAAATCTTCTCCACGGACCAGGCTGTTCTAATCATTAAACTACATGAGTCATGATAAGCCAATTTATTCTGCCCGTTCTGATCTTTGACTGATCCTTTAACTGTTGGATCAGAAAATCAAAATTCAACCGCAGTAATAAAGCAAGACAAACCAGTAGATGAAAGAAGAAAAAAAAATCCCCTGACCCTCACAACAAAATAATCGTATTCTTTAAAAACGCTGTCATCAAGTTGTTTACCCTCTTTTGGCTCAACAACGCTCCATTCTCATTACAGCAAAAGCCCTTATTTCAGTTCAAACTGCTCACAGTGTGTCCTGCTGCTGCTGTTGTTACGATAACACATTTAGCAAAGAGAACAGGTAGTTACGAGTTACTACTTCACAAAATCCCCTTTGAGATGAAGGTCACCGCTGACTGGTGTTTGTGACAACACCAGATGGATAATGTGTGATAACTGAAATTCACTGCCTAACAAATCCTGTGCCGCATTCCAGTGATGACCGCTAACTCTTAAGGTGATGACAATAAAAGTACAGAAGGGAGAGGGAGAAAATTGAAAGAATGAGAAAGTATGAAAACAAATTTATAGTAAGGGAAAAAAAAATTCAGACAGGCCAGAGAAATAAAGAAGGAGACTTGGGACATGTAAAGAACTAGGTCTTGTCTCGGTCTCCTGTCCCCGTCACCTCTTATCCTGGCAGAACAAAGGACGGCAGCCTCCTAAATGTGGCGCATTAGCCCTTTAGTTCCAGAGGGGGTAAGGTGACACCCTCCATGTATGTGGTCTGTTCAGCACACATCTGTCAGGGCCTAAGGGGGTGGGCTGGAGTGGTGGGAGGGACAACGGGAACTGGAAGCACAAGGAAGACGGAGGAAAGAAGCGGAGAGCTAGAAAGAAAGGGTTTGTGTGTGTGTGTGTGTGTGTGTGTGTGTGTCTTTAGGACCCCTGCTGTGACAGAGAAGCCTAATACCCGTTATTTACTGTGGAAGAATTAGTCCTATCACATGATGCTGCTAAGCTTGGCTGTTCACGCCTCCCTTTGCCTCTTTTCTGTCGGTCACTCAATCAGAGAGAAGATCCAAACAGACAGGAAAACATATAAACACAAACAGGAGACACACACTCCTACAGACCTGCTCTCTATCTGTGAAATGTAGTTAAACTGGGTGTCCAGCGGTTTCTGATACGCTGTACACATCACGTAACAGCAGCACTCCCAATTCAATTCTCGTCATTCTCTCTTCTCAGCTTTCTTCTCTGCTTTCTTTAAAAAATGCAAAAGAAACATTTGCAAGAAAAAAATTGTTAGGATATTCATACATTGTTTTTACTGGTGTGTTTTTCTCTTAAATTAAAGATTGGAGCACCACCACATTAACCTCTTTTTGAGACCATTTAAGACTCCAAACCACTGAAAAACTGTGAACCATACAACTACAGTATATAGTAGAAAATATTCCAATTTTACTGGTGTAGCTTTAGTTCTAAAGCAAATCCGTTCAAAATGACTGCAATCATACAGATAAGCAGTCCAAATTAAAACAATTTCTCGCTACCAACTCCAGCCAGGTGTCAAACTGGCAAACCAACAGAAAAAGTTAATTCACACTAGTGGGCCCCTGCCAAGTTCAAGCCTCTGATGAGATCTTAAGGACTGTTTGTTTTGCTGCTGTCAAAGGTTCAAATGGGGAGAAGACGGAGGTTTTGATGACCCTTGGCCCTCAGGTCCTTAGTGGGTGTTCTGCAAACACTCTCTATTGATGTGTGGATAAGGAGAGGCCCGCTGCTGTGCACAGCGCTCATGCTCATTTGAGTGGAAATGGACACCACTATGAAAAGAGCCAAGAACCAAGCAAGCAACTGAAAAGAAAAGAGTATAATACACATGTAAGGGTGTCATAGTTCCCGTGTGTGTGTGTGTGTGAATGGATGCATGTATGAGGGAATGAAAGTATTTTCTTTAGTGAGTGCTTTGGTTTTCACTTATATTTGTGATGTATTTGAGTATCCAGTGTGTGTCAAGAGGCACGGGAGGGGTAAAGAATAACAACACATGTACTAGTGACATGTACTACGGTCTGTAGGTGCTCACTCTCAAGTTTAGAGGACAAATCAGAAAAAGAGCAGAACCAAACATACAGAGGCTGCTACACAGTCAGGACACCACTGCTTTTCACCACGAAACACAATAATACCGTGCAACGAAATCCAGCCAAACCTCCTCTCTCATTATAACCTGCGCAGGAGATCTCCCTGCACCCTGGCAAGTGCATGATGGGAGAAAGCACAAGGAGTAAAAAACAAAATGAGCTAATCAAAGAAATGAAAGAATGAGTAAAAAAAAAAAATCCTAATACTTGCTGCGCATTAAACGCAGAAACACAGCTGTTCTCAAAACTCTCTTTTAACTTCGTTTTTTTTTTACAAGCAAACAGCTTTGAAAATATTTCAGAATTAATGATAAATATTGTGATTCATATTAATATCTTAATTTAAAATATATGCATTTTATATGTATTTATCTATTATATAGCTATTACGGCAATAATAAGAATTGGTTTTATTAAGTCGTAAATAAGAATTATTAATGTTACAAGCAATGAAATTGTGAAGATTGTCTTATTATTGATGAAATGAATAAATGAGTTTGTCTTGGAAATACGGCATGTAGTGTGTGTGTGTGAGTGCGTGCGCGCGTGTGTGTGTGTGCGTGTTTGATATGTAGGCCAAGCAGGAAGTGACCCATAAACATATCCATCCAGCTCTTTCATTGGGGGCCAGTGTTGCCCTCCTCCTCTCACCTCCTCATCCCTCTCAACACACACACAGACACACACACACACACAGACACACACTCAAACTCAAAGCCCCCAGTGAGCGCTAAGCAGGCCAGCGGGCCAGCCGAGGGGGCTCATTACAGGTCCACAGAGCCCCCCAACACAAAGGCCTGAGCCGCTTTAGCCATGGGATGATCTGCTCTCTACTGACTAGAGAGAGTCCATAGACGGACAAAAGGAGGGAGAGAGGGAGGGGATGGTAGAGAAAGAGGTGGAAGAGCGCAGAGAGGAGGAGAGGAGAGCCGCGGGCTTTAAGGATGTCAGGAGACCCCGAGAGAGAAAGCCTGGCGGGCGCTCAGAGAGGAACGGAGGGAAGGAGGAGGAGGAGGAGGAGGAGGCTTAAGCTCCACGGCTACGTCAGGACATTAACATTCACACAACCTCCCAACATCTGCTGCCCTCCATCCCTCCCTCTTTCCATCCCTATCTCACTCTGTCCGCTAACGGCCCTGGAACAAAGACAGTAAGATGGAGAGTGATGGGGCAGATAGGCGGTACTGGGACAAGAGAAAAGAAAATCTAGAAAATAAGTAGAGATGTGAGATGGATCAATTTCCAAGATTTGGCAGTGAGGGACTTAGCAGCCACAGGGTGAGAGGAAAAAACAGATACCCCTAATATTTGTAATTATGCAAACATGATTTCGAGAGTGGTTACTCACAATGCTGAGGAGAGGCAGCAAAAAACAAGACAGAGATAAAATAATAAATCAATCCATGTACAAGATATAAACTTATTTATTATTTATTTAAGTTAAAATTAGATTTTTATTCATATTTTACTGTAGGCCTTTATTAGCAATATGATCACGAGCACCCGAAGGCCTGATACAGGCCAACCCGGGCTCTCTGGTGAAGACAGTCTTTGACTGAGCCATAAACCTGTTCTTTTGGAAGCCTCCAGGAAAGAGAGGAAAACCAGAGACATGTCCAGCACATTAAACCCTCTCCTCTAGCCCTGCGTCTGGCCCTGGGCCTGTGTCTGCACCAGTCTGGCCCACTGCACTCAAAGCCACATGCTCAATTTTATGATGCCTCACCACTATTAGTACAACATTAGCCTGGAGGTGGCGGAGCAGGCGGTGTGGGGTGTCTGACATGCCCTCGAAAGCATACTTGAGCAAAGGAAAACTTTCATTGTTCTTAATCGATTGTGAAACAAAAGTTAAATTGTCTTCTCAAAGTCCCCAAATAAACTATGCAGAGTCAATTCAAAGAATGATGAAGTACGTAACATATACTTCACGGAGTTCAAATCAGTGAAATCACAGCGGGGGATTGCAGTGTTGTTCTTTGGACTACAGTAAGGCTGAACAAGTCTTAAGTGAGGTAAGTGTGTGGCTGCTGGGTGCTTTATAGATGATGTATAGATGCCTGGTTCTTTCATATATTTCCTGTGGTGAAATTAGAGCCCTGTTGTGAAGTGCCGAGCCGTGTATGTGTGTGTGTGTGTGTGTCTGTGTATGACTGTAAACATGAAGACATCTTTCTCCACAGTCAATCTCTGCCTGTCACATCTGGCTCGCAACTCTACCCCTCGAATACACACTGGAATATATACACCGCGTGCATGGTGACATCTATGACTTATGTACTTGGAGGAGTGTTTGAAATTAAGCTGCAGTGAATATGGGCCCAGAAGCACTCAAAGAGGAGAGCGGGAGTGTGTGTGTGTCTGTGTCTGTGTGTGTGTGTGTGTGTGTGTGTGTGTGAGATTGTGGTGGTGTGTGTTGGGAGGGGTGCTTAGAGTCTGTGTGTGGGAGAACAACCATGAAACCCATCCAGGTCCACAAAGGAGTGTACTGTGACTGTGGCTCATTCCCAACATGTCATTGGTGATGATGAAAAAAATTCACAGAATATAAATATGTATATATGTCTTGATTTTTACACATTTTCTCCAAAGTGGCTTTATAATCACTGTATATTTTGTTAATCCAAACATGAACCAGATGAACCGGGTTTTATACTTTCACATTTGGACGATTAGAGCAAAAATGATCATTGTGTAGTGCACAGGTGTTAGGGCTGTCCTGTTTCATGGACCGAGTCACTAATGACCTCAGATAAGCTTTCTGCACAAAAGTTGTTGAACCATATTTCAAAATATATTTATATTGTAAATATTTGACTAAAAATGTGTATTGAGAGAAAAGACCCATCTCTGCCTAAAAAGTGAGGCTGCTTATAGACTGATGCCACTCTACACAGTATTCTCACACACTGCCTGCAAGTCAACACCCCTGAATGAGTGACGACAATTGGAAAGTGTGAGATCCACGGCACTTGTTCTGAGCCACACTGTGATAAAAAGAGAAACAGATTTATCATCCACTTACCCGCAGCCTGCAGGACCATATGCATTCGAACTTTAGCCTGCTCTGCTGGAGTCTGCAGAAGAGTGGAGACAAATTAAAAAGAAATTGAGTCAACAATAATAATGTAATATTTTAACTGGCTCTGACACTGAGTTTCTGATTGGTACTGGTCAGAGGTCAAGGGCGGCTACTGAATAGAGCCAGAAGCTTGTTTGGGCTCCGTGTGTTGCTTGACAGCACATTAAGTAGCACAGACACTTGTTAATTCAAAGGCCTTCTAAATCGTCCTCTTAAAGGATGATCTATCTGTTTACTTTGCCACCCTGCTGCCTGAGATATCACAAAGGACAGTTCACGACAGCAGACAGCAGCTTCCACACTAACACAAGTTTATCTATGTAATCTAGCTCTAAAACTGTTGTGTCCCTTAGGCTGAAACATATTTTACCCATGATAATCTTTAACTGCAACCATTAGAGCGAATGTTCCTTTAAACTGTCCTCATGGAGCACCGGGGGACAACTTCGCCAAGCTACTAGTCTAGTCGTCTGTAAAAACCCTGCTAGTGAAAAACAGAAAGCAACAACAACTCTGACACACCAGGGAGAATCAATGAGGAAGAGATGAAGAGAAATTTAGAGACAAAGAGAGACAGAGAGAGAGAAGGGAGAGGAGAAGAGAGAAAACAAAAGCTGCTGTAACAAGTCTTTGGAGAGTTGGATAAGAGGGCACAGAGAGCACATTTTACAAAGATCACAGCCAGAGACTCAACATATTCCCCTTCCCATCATGTGTGTCTGCGTGTGTGTGTGTGCATCAGAAACGCTAAGCGGGCATGAAAGGGGGAGGGCCTTATGCTTTGACAGCTGTATTGGGAGGTGCAGCCCTTATTCCTGACATGCCCTCAAAAAGGACTTGTTGTAATTCCAATATCACTGCTATTCGATTTGAGGGTCTTAATTGTCAAGGAAGAATGATGGCTACAACAGGGCGTGGAGCTATAAAAGGCGAGCTCGCTGCAGATTGCTCTCGGAGGTTTTTCGGCGCTGCTGTGGCACAGCGGCCCTCGTTACCATGCAGCGGCGGAGACTGTGTGTAGGATTAGAGAGAAATTAAATGCTAATGGGGATGGGATCTGAATCCGCTGCCTGGGAGCATCATTTAGACGACAGGGCCGGGGCGTCGCTGACAGGCAGCGCTTCTTCCCTCCTCCTCCTCCTCCTCCTCCTCCACAGATAACCCGGCTCTTCCTCCCACCATTCCTCCTCCTGGCTCCCGACCCCACCCACAGCAAAAAATCTGATTTATCAAACTGTAAACTTGTCACTATGTAAAAAACGTCACTTTTCGGTGGCAGGCAGGGAAATATAATGACCCCCTTTAATGTAGCGATGTCAGGGTGCTGTATCCTAGATGGAACACACATCAAGGCACTGCACAGACACAGACTGACACACACTTAATGTAACATGGTGTGTGTGTGTGTGTGTGTGTATGTGTGTGTGCATGTGTGTACCCCCTGTAGCAGGTGACATAGTGGATCATGCTCACACTGACTCGCAACGCTCGACAGCTGAAATTACCAATCACTATTATGCCGGAGAAGAGGAAGAACACTTGAGGCTTTCACCCACACACAGGCGTATACACACACACTTTCCATTCCCCTTCATGAAGAACTGATTAGGGCACATTTCAGTCTATTTCTTCTTGCTTTTTGGTATCTTTGCCTTTACATGAACAGTTTCACGGCAAATTGGGGGATTACATGCCACAAAATAAAAGTCCCGGGTAGGATTTTAACCCATTTAAACGGTACAAGGCTTAGTCTGCTGAACAATTAGAACGACACAGAAATCAGTCGTGGTAAAACCAGTCATTTAAAGCAATAACACATCAGAGCTTCACTAACCTGTGTGTGCTGTGCAATCATCTTAGTTACAGTTTATTACGACGCCCCCTCAGTAATTACATTAGCATTTGTTTACATTGGCCTTGAGGCATGTGTTAAGTCCATGCATCCTAAACACTCACTCTCTCTCTCACACACACACACAAACACACTACTCCCAGTTCTTTAAGGCTAATATAACTGAATCGCACAAGATGGGATCCTGCAGCTGCACCGTCTGTCGCTGCTGAAACTTTCAAACAACTTGATATTCTTTAAAACACTAATCAGCCGTGCCACAGCAACTATTTCATATCACCTGTAAAAGGAAAAACACCTGCCTTAACATAATGATTGGAGTGAAGTTTTAATAGAGAGTATCACAGTAGCTTTTTGCAGTGAGTGACTACACACTGAAATACACTTTCAGGATTATTTTCTTTTCCGATTAATCTGCAGATCATTTTTCGATTAATCAATGAATCCTTTTGTTTATAAAATGTCAGGGGATAGTGATAAATTCTGTAATGATTGCTCATGACCCAGGGTGACGTCTTCAAAAACTTTTCTTTTTTTTGTAAAAAAAAACAACAATAAATATATTATGTTTACTACACAGAATGTTCACCATATTTGCTTGAAAAATGACTAAAACACTGATATGATTGTCAAAATACTTTGACTAAATTGATTAATTGCTACAGCTCTATACTCTTTAAATAAAAGCAGAAAAGAGAGGGAAAAAATTAGGACAAGTGTGTGCTTCCTGCCTACAGATTTAAATGGACCCTGAAACAGGCTAATTAATATCAAATTATCAACACGAGTAATGAAAAAGGCGCTCAGAAGTCAGCTCGCAACTACGCAAACAAATGCAAAATGATACAGAACCCACACACAAGTACACACGTGGCATTTCATGTTTTTGCTTCCCAACAAACTCTCTGTTTTCCACTCTAATTCACACATGCACGCCTGCTTCCTCTGTGTGTAATTCATTAGTAAACAATAAAAAGGCGTTAATTGTGCTCCCCAGAGGCAGATCTGTGTTCCCCCCACTGGGAGAGAGGCACCCGCTGCATCTGATGTAGCTTCGCCCCACAATTAGAACTGTGCCTTTTCGACACACACAAACAAACATGAGACACCAGGAGAAGAACTCTGTGTGTGTGTGTGTGTGTGTGTGTGTGTGTGTGTGTGTGTGTGTGTGTGTGTGTGTGTGTGTGTGTGTGATTAGGGGGAGTAAAGTGAAGTGTGTGTTGGAAATAAGCAGTGCTTTACTTACAGGGGCTTCAGATGATCACACTGTATGGAAAAGAGGGAAATAGGCAGGGATGGCGGGGGGACAAAATACAAGACAAAGAAAGTTGCTTTTTTGTTTTTTGTTTTTTCAAAGCTCAGGAAATACAGCAGACAAAAAGAGGGAGAGTGTGAAGAAGAGGGTAGATGAGGACGAAATGAGAAGTTGACAAAGTAGAACAAAACATAGAGGGGACAAAAGACAGACAGGATGAGACACGTGAGAGAAAGTTTTGTAAAGAATGAAAAAGAGCCTGTTAAAGAATTTCAGATCCTGCCTACTTTCCTTTCCTCTGCTCACCTGGGCAGTCGCTGCTGCCATGAGACTAGCACTTCATCTGGAGCATACCAGCACTTTACATGTTGCTCCCTGTCGGAATATCTAGCAATGAGTATTTCGGTTTTCTGTGCCCAGGCTTTGAGATATCTGTATCTTGAGCCTTTGGGCTGAAACACTTGATAAGAGCAGGAATCCAGTCATTCATGTATGGTGCAGGTGCATGTATTATTCCTCTCTTTCTCTCTCTCGGTGTAAAAGAATGCGCTTTTATAAACATCCTCCTTTTCAAGTAGCTGTCATAGAAGAATCTGCTATTACTGAGCTATTATTGCCAAGCACTGATACCCAGAGCCGCTTGACTCAGGCTAACTCACTCACGTCCTAAATGTGACAGGAAGTTCAGTATACTCACGGCAGGCCTCCAGCTTGCTGGCGTACCTCACCACAGCGACGACAGACACACTGAGACACGCTTGGCTGAGCCTAAGTGCCCAGCGCCTGTCCCATTAGTCAAAAATAAACACGTCCCATTAGAAAAATAAATAACCCTCGTTCCACTTGGTAAAAACAATGGCACACTGTGTATAATGAGGTACTGCATGCAGCAAATTTGATCTATTTGTAGTCATGCTCTGGTTCAAGGGACTATTATTATTATTTTTGTTGGGCCTGAGGCCGACCAGACAAAGCAAAGTATGGTGGGTCAGCAGATGAATAAATTCCTGTTAGTGCGGACACACAGAGAGGTCGAACAAAGGTCAGATGAGCCGTCTCTGGCCAGACTGTGGTCAGATGGCTGGACTAGGGTCTCACTAAATGATTTACTCCCTCTTTCAGACCACACAACAACCACAGTCAATTTATGGCTGAGTAGAGGAGGACAGGAGAAGAACAGAAAAGAATAAAACTCCACTGCTGCATTGCTACAAAAAAAAAAAGCATAAGAGAAATGTTGAAGAGCAACACATGAACGCACCTCCCTGCTTTAACTCACTTTTGCTGTTAGTAACCCTCTCCTGACATACTCTGTCATTTTATATATTCATAATATCCACATTCAGTTCACGTCACTCTACTAAGTGAGAAATCAACAAGAACTGAGAAAGGGAGGAAGAGACCAATGGGAAAAGGAGGGACAATGAAGCAATGAGGAGGTAGACAGAGACTGTGGGTCAGAGAGAGAGAGAGAGTGAAGCACTGATGGTCTGCTGATGATTAGTTGAGCTCTGGCACTGGCAGACACAGTAAACCATCATCTCCTGGCAGCTCCAAGGAGCAGCAGCCGGTGCAGCTCATCTCATCTCTACTACAACTCCACCACTTAACAGAACATGAGATGTTTGTCACTGTGTACAACATTTTTTGTAGTTTGATTTAATAGGACCTATTAAATCAAAGTTTTTGGAAGACTACCACTGAAAGTGACAACATAAGAACAAAAAGTGTAGTTTATGGTGCGGTTTTGAATGATAAAAGACTGACTTCCAGCAGTCAAAAGGTATTATCTCGTTATAAAGCTGCACTCATTAATAATTATATAAAATAAATATAGCTGCTTTAGCTAAATTTACTATTTAAGATTTACCATGGGCAGGCACATATTCCTCCACTGCTCAGTGATTTACCTGCTCACAGTCCTTTATAATCCTCCAATTTAATTTCGACTTGAAAGAGAGAGGGTAGTCCCAGATAACCAATAACAAAAATGATTTTGTGTCATTTTAAACATTCATCTCGTACATAATTTTGACAAACTTAGCCACATACTACTTAGGATTATTAGTTTTAAAGCTACTACAAGTTCTCATTTCCTCAGTGCTTAGATAAGACAAATTACTTACAATCTCGCAAAATGGTTCATGTCCAAGTGTTAGCATGAGGAAGAAAAAAAAACCCAGACTGATGCCTTTGTCTGTGTCTTAGCTTCTGTGTATGTGTCTATGCGCTCTTTGTCAAGGAAACTTACAGAGAAGTCAGTCCCCCAAAAACTTGTGAGTTTGAATAAAAATCAGCAACATCCTGGCTTCAGACAAACTCTGAGACCCTTTGTCATATGTTATCCCATTTTTCCTGCTTCCCATATCCTACTGAAGAAGTAAAGAATCTGAATAAACTCACTTGACAGTGTTGAAAAAACATCTTGAGGAAAAAAAAAAATCATCAGTCGATCTACTGTGACACAAATCTTAATTGCACCACTTTAAACATTATTATCTGTCAATAAACAGTTCCAATAGACAGACACACACACACTCACACACCGCCCAGCTCAGCAAACTCTCTTTATGCTCAATATTCATCTCATTATGTTTTTAAAGTCTTCATCTGTTTCCATTTTCTTTCATTTGTTGCATTTCGCTCAGGCTTCCTCTGCATCTCCTCCCCTTCCTCCTCTCCCCCCCGTCCTCCCACCGCCCCCCAAAACAACAAACACACAGATATATCCCACACCCAAAAGAGGACAGGGGAAAACAGAGCCCCTAGAAAATGCAATATTTCTGTTTTTAATATCGAGGTCTATAAGATCAGGGCAGAGATGGGTTCCATGGCAATATGTTTATTTATATATTTTATAAGGAGAGGAAAAAAAAATCTGCCTATCAGTGTATGTATTTGGGGGGCCTGGGCCACTGCATCTAAGCTCATCTTATATGAAAAATAATGTTGTGTATGGCTATACTTTTATATATAATGGCAATATGGGATCAGGGCTCTTTTACAATGTGCCATACTTCAGGCTAGGGCTAACAGCATTTTATGGCCCGCCAGCAGTTCATCTTCATGTCTCAGGCAGGCAGGAGCACTGCATAATAATGTCGTTTCCTGCCCCCAAATGCTATTTCACAGGCCGGGGCTCATTTCTCAAACTTCACCACTTTTACAATTTCCCAAACTTTTATTCCCGTCATTATTACCAACAAGATTTCATTACGTATTTAGAATGTAAACAAGTCTGAGTAATGACACTCCCCCTTCTCCCTGGAATCATTCCCGTTGATGGCTCTGCTGCTATCTCGGGCGCGTGTATTCATACACATAACACACACAAGTGGAAAAACACACACACTAAAACATGCACGTGCATACAGATACACAAAAGCCCATGCACTGTGATGTGCCCACATGCAACCACACAAAAAGTAGGCACACATACACTCGCATAAACTGCCCCAGCCAAGATACAAGTCAAAGGCAGTAATTTACCACCCCGTGTGCATGTGTGCGTGTGTGTGTGTGCATCCATGTATGTGTTCCCGATAAAGGGGGGGAGGTGGTGGGGGTGAAGGGGGGGAGAAGGAGAGAGTTTTATACTCAACTCACATAAATCATGTAGAAGAAAAATGAGCAAATGTGCAGGCTAACTCATCTTCTCCCCATCCGGAGAAAATGAAATTCACTGGAATACCTATCAAAACTGCAATCATCCAGAGATAATATCTTCTTTGGTCTATCTGCACTTTCCGATTTAATTTCCTCCATGCCCTTGACATCCAGCGATACCATTAAGATGAAGCACATACAGTAAGGGAGTAGTTCTCACGTTTTGATATATGAGATCTCCGCGCTTAATGTAATATCATCATTTGAAAATTAATGCAATCTTTCTTTTGTTTGGGGGGGGCGTGGGGGGGTTGTTTTTTGTTTTTTTTTTGGAAACACTCATGGAGTGAGACGTGACGAGACAGAGCAAGATGGAGAGCAAGACAGTGATAAGGACACATGAAAAGGATACATAGAAAAACAAGTGATATGCGAGAAAGGAGGGAAAAGACGCAGGGATACTTTGAACCACCCCCCCCCCTCTCCTTCGTGCCAGAATGACATGCAATTACGTCTGGGCCTGCCCCAAGTCAGAGGTCACTCAAATTACTCCATCATCTAGCCGCGCCATCGAGATGAGAGAGAGAGAGAGAGAGAGAGAGAGAGAGAGAAAGAGACCCCCTCCCCTCCACCTAAGCTCCCACATTCTCCCAACCCCCGCCACCACATCAAATATCATGAAATCATTAGTGTAATAAGCATGGAAATCTGTTTGCCGATTATCAACACCCCACCATCCCCCCCTCCACCCTTCATTTATCTGTTCCAGAATCTCGCTCTCTGGCTGTTTTCACCCCTTTATCCTATGCAATCATATTAGAGAAGAAGAAAGACAGACTGCGACAAAGAAATATAAAGAAAGACAGAGAGACATACAAAGATAAAGAGAAAGTGTTTGATGAGACAATTAAAGCTTGACAACACAGACAAAGGCAGAATAAAGAAAAGGAACAATTAAATATCTTTCTGAGCTCTGAACTCTCCTCAGCTTCTTGCATTTTATACCGAGACAGCTCTAGGTCAGCTCACTGCCATGTTCAGTGATGCTGGGCTTGTCATATTCTTGGTGTGAGTTTGCTGTCCTGACTTCAGCTGCTGGTCCCTATCTGTCAGTAGGCCAACCCAGCTATTTGCCTCAGTAAACTCTTCAACTCTCCAAGGGACACTCAGACGACATCAGCCGTCCCTGAAGCGAGCCATGTGTACAACCGTCTGGCGGCACATACGCAAAAGCAACCCCCCCAAGTTCAGTCGTGTACAGAAGTCTACTTCTCATGACCATTCAAACTATCTGGGACCACTTGTGGAGAGTTTTGCCCACTTTGCTGAGGGTGAAGCAGGGTGAGGTATCTCCGGTTCACTTTATCCAACTCATTAATTATTTCAACATCCAGACGACTATGATATTGCTGGTGTGCATCTGTAAAATGAAATTTAATTAATTATTATTATAACTACACCCAACACCCAACAATTCAGCTGATTGTGTGAACCAAAAATATATGAAGAAAATGTGTGGGCAAGAAATCTGTTTTTAATTCTGAGATCTGCAGAATGACCTATTGGTCATTTGCAAAAAATCCTATTTAAACAAATGAAAATTATGATCTCAACTAAACCTACAACCTTAGACTGACTGGCCCTTCCTTCCTTCTAACATCGCGTCCTGTTCAAACTCCCATCTCCAGACCAATGACGTATCTCCCTCTCTACCCTGTTCCTCCTCTACCCCTCTCTTCTCTTATCCTTCCCGGACAGTGTGTGTGGTAGAACGATGGGTACAGCTGCTGGTTGAGCCAATAATCCTGATGAGGCTGATTCCTCATGTATTGATTGAGCTGCTGGCTTTCTTCTACTTCGCTCTAAGAAGCTGTGCATCTGGACTGATTAGCCGCTGTAGGCCACCTCTTTCACCATCGCTCCATTTCTCCCAGAGCAAGTAATCGTCCAATTCAAACTGAGGTGCTTGTGTGTGTGTATGTGTGTGTGTGTGTGTGTTCTTGAGCGTGTGCTTAGATGTGTGTGTGTGTGCGCGTACAAAAGCAGAAACTAACGCAGAGCACTGGGAGCAATTAACTTCAGTCTTTTTCTCTGCATTGCTACTGATCTTGTGATTCAGTCAATCTGCTGAAATACGAAAACAAAACAAACATGAACAATAAAACAAACCTCAGACCACATAAATCTTAATTGCCCACCTAATTACTGCACCAGTCATTCACTCATACTGTTAACTTAACAGGAGGAGGTAATGTCAGTATTCATCATGAAAAATCAAGTGCCAGAATCATTTAAACAGAAGCTCGCTGTCACATCAGTGTGAAAATTTGGCAGATATTTTCGTTTGTTATGCGTAAACAATGGAACAGTTACGAACAACCACTGCAAAGGGTTTGAATTAATATTAGGAAGTAATTATTATTTATAAAAAATAAAAGGTACAGACTGGCAACACCATGTTAAGTGTCAATGTAGCTGATGCACTAATCTTAAGAGCAGTACATCAACAGCAAGTCATAAACGTCTGTTTGGAAATCTACGGGAATATCTGTGAGGTATAGAGGGAAACAACATTTTCGAACAGCCCCGCAACTCCACCTCAGAGGGAGACGAGCTCCATTATTTACCGTTCTCTGTCCCGAATCGTAATCAGAGTCTTGCACACCCCAGGCAGCTGACAACTGGGGTGCAATCTCCCCATAAGCATAAACACACCCATAAATTCAAACACTCAGTATTCAGGTATTCAAATTCCATGAGACATATATACAAAAAAAAAAAAAAACAAGGCACTGGTAAACATACCAATGTGTGTTTGTGAATGTCTCTGTGTGTGTGTGTAAATGTATAACTGCTGAACTGTTCTTAAGAGTATAAAGCCTCTGCAAAATATTATTATTAAAGCAAATCTACTCGTGTGCAATACCCTATCTATCTCTGGTAGAACATCACAATGTAAATGACAGTCGAGTTTAAAGTCCTCTGATGATAACATGATTCAGAGATAAACAACTAAAGGTGGATTTGGCCACATAAGTGTGCAAGAAGTGTGAAAACATGAAAAATTAGAACACTTATTTCTGATTTCTCCTATAGAAAGTTCATAAAGAGAGTGCTTACTGACTGAGTATCACTTATGGCTTCTTAAAATAAGCTCACATTCCTCCACCTGCCTTTAACAGGAAGACTCATCTCAATACGAGACAAGAGGCGACGTGATGTTTGCCAAGCTATAACTGCCCATACACGTATTGATTAATGCTGTTTATGTATGTAACCCTCTCTTGAATAATTCACACCACCTTTTATGGACTACCACATCCACCACCCCTCCAGACCCACCCAGATACATCTCCAAACCCAAACTAAGTGGAGCATCACTACACTGCCCTCTATATTTAACGTCCATTTCATTCAAATGTCTGAATTCTGGCTGAGAAATATATGCATTGTGTAGTGCGCTAAAGAATATGCACATTTTTTTTTAGTTCACAACTCATCACAATGCAAAATGATGATCATGACTCAAGAGCATCTCAAATCATCTCTAATTCTGCGACGGAGTTTGATAATGTTGAAATCTGAGGTCGACTTGATCTGAACTGCCGCTTGCTGAAGTGGAGAGTTATCTGAGAACTGCTTTAAATTTCGGGGTCAGTCATTTGCGTGGCATATTCAGGGTCATTTGTGTAGCACGTGGTGGGGCGGAGGGTCATTTGTGTAGGGTGCTGGGACCTGCGGTTTAGTATGCAGGGAGGCAAGGGAGGGAGGGCATGTGACATCCACAGAGAGCCGGGACCCTCACTGACCCCTGTCTATAATTCATCCCCTGGAATATGGGGCACATCAAACCTTGGTTCCTTCCCACCCAAAAAGAGAAGAGAGAACCTCTTCACTTTGTTGCACGGCACTGTGACCCCGTATTAAAGCAAGTAGCAAGAGAAACCCAGGAAACGCTGGCCATTAAACTTTCAGGGCTGTCCCAGGAGAGCGCTCCCAGCAGGTCCTCGATTCATGGATGGGAGAAGACTGGGGATAGGCCCCATGATGACAGGAGGAGAGAGGCAGAGAGGTAGAGAGGAAGGGTGTGTGTGTGTGTGTGGGTCCAATAGTTAAAATATCCTCCTTTTATTTATCTATGTGCTAACAGGTATGCACACAAGAAAAAAACATATCCACAACTAAATGCAAATATGAGGGAGAACAGAGCGGATAACCTGTGTGCATGTGTGTGTTTGGGCAGAACTGGGGATAAATGAAACTCTAATATAAAAGCTGGACCAGGCCCTAGGGGAGACACTACCCTCCCTCTATCCCTGTTTTCTCTGTCTCTCTCTCTCCCTGCCTGTTAGCTGCAGGTATTCAGCTCCAATTCCGGAGGTTTCATTAGGAATGCAGATATCAAAGTGTGTGAGTGTGTGTGTGCGTATGGGGGATAAAAGGGGGGTGCTGAATAGAACTTACCAGATGTTCTAATCTGCCTTTGATGTTCCCGGTGTCCCTGAAACACAACAACACATTTCCCCCACTGTAAATAAAGTGCCAACACAAAATGTCATTTAATAAAAAGAGCATTTTTGCAGACACACACACACACACACACACACACACAAACACACACATAAATAGGCACCCGAGACAGAAGAACAAACTCTTTTCAAGTGTGTTTTACGAACATTTCCAAAATCATTTCTGAATATTTCAAACAATTACCTGTGGCTAATTCTGACTATCTGAAATCAGGGCTGCACATAACAGTTATTTTTATTGTTAATTAATCTACCCGTTATTTTCCAGATCACTCAATATAAGAGATAAGAATGTCACAAAATGGCAAAAAAAAGGGTTCTTCAAATGTCTTGTTTTTGTCTGGCTAACAGCTTACGTTCAAAAAAAAAAAAAAAAAAACAACTTTAAGTTATTATCAAAATGGTTGCAGATTGATGCTCTGACTAATCGTTTCAGCTCAAGCTGGAATACAGTCACAATCATCAAACCCTTTTTCTGTTTCAGTTACAGAGTAAGCAGAATTGAAACGGTTGTGATAAATTCATCTTAATGACATCAAAAAAGGGGAAAAAAACACACGTAATGAGAAATTATTCTAATTGTTAACCTTTCAGACTGAAGTGCTGTGTGTGTTTTTGTGTTTGTGTGTGTTTGCATCAACACCAGACAGAGGTGGACTAATATTGTCGCCACACTGCTGGAAGCCCTAATAATAATTTCCAACTACAGAGAAAGAAGTGGGAGCTTATTATCCGTGAATTAATAAAAAATGTGCGTATGATTATCAGGGTAGCAACAGCAGAATGGCGAGCCGAGGAAGTGGAGGAGGAGGTGGGGGGAGCAGTCGGTTTTAAAAAGAGCAAATTGGCAGTAAATAATAGATGCAATTTTGGCACATTTCAAATTTGCAGCAGTGGAAATCAAAAGATCAAGAGAACACAAACAGCCCCCGTCCCCGATCCCAGTACCCCACCACCACCACCACCACCACCACCACCACCCCAGTCCAACTCTGGCCCCCATTACTGACAACTCCACCCCGGCCATGTTGTTTCACTGTGTGTGTGTGTGTGTGTGCATGTGTGTGTGTGCTAAGAGGGAGAAAGGCTTATCGACAGGCTTCAGTTGCTAATGCAGCCAGCAGCATCACAGTGTAAATCTACACCATCTCTAAAATTACATACTGTCTAATCCATCCCATCCTCCTTCCCCCCGTTTCCCCTCCATTCCTCTATGCGTCTGTCTATCCATCCATCCATCCATCAGGCCATACACAGTGTGACCACAAACCTAACCCATTCCCACATCATCAACATTTCTAAATAATGGTATGAAGGAATGATAGAAATTCTAAATAAAAATATTGGCAAAAGTAAGAAATGACGGGAAAAGAAAAAAAAAAGTCATGAAGAAAGAATGTTTGCTTGTTTATTCTGTGCTCTGTCAGTGAGCCACATACAAGTCAACCACTTAAGGCAAACTTCATCTAGCTGTAATTACATTACATTCTGACAAACACCCCGCCACATTCATTATACATGACGGGCGCCCGGCAACCAGACAGCAAGACATTTGTTACCGTGGTGACAGTGTGTGTAATCCGCTAATGAAGCGCAATTAGTGAGAAACAATCTAACACAGGGGAGACACAGCGCTCGATCCCTCCTCCTCCACTCATTTCCCTTTGCTTTTTTCTTCCCCCCTCTACTCCCCTCGCACTCCTTTTTATAACCACATCTTTTTTCTGTCTTTTATTTTTGTGATTCAACCTTTATTAAGCTCTTCACTTGCATTTAATCTCCCACTCTTTCATCTGTTGTCCTGACTTCATCAAGGGCAAGCTGTCCAGCGCTGTCCGCACCAGGGCCAAAGGGATCGCTCTATCCATTAGACACACATGGCTGACACACACACACCATTTTACATCCTCATCTCTATTTCAAAACATCATATAATCTGCTGAGGTCTTCAGGGACCGAGCTTTCCTTTTCTCCTTATCTCTCTCATCCCCTCTCCCTCCCTCCTGCCGTACTCTGTGCCGTCAAGGCAGAGGCAGCATTGATTTCTGAATTACGCCACAATATTAAATAATTAATATACTTGCCATGATTGATGTTTTGCATTAGGCCAATATTAGGTTATCAATCAAAATCCACTTGGTTTAATGTAATAATATTGAAAATGTGTCAGTGCCTGTTCATCCAATTTGTAGTGGAGGCAGGCCAGATAGTAATGGTGGTGTAGCACAAGGCCTCAGAGACACTGTGGCCTGCTTACTACAACCATAGGAGCACATTATAGCCCTGACACACAGCAGGAGGGAGAGAGGGGAGTGATGGAGGGAGAGATGAAGTGACGACATGGAAAGACAGGAATGAAACAGACAGGCTCGGCAGTTATGAAACTGAAATTGTAGCACATTAAAAACTTATTTGGTGCCACAGTTTATATAACATGAATATTAATTCATTTATCTAGTGTTAAAATACAGCCTAAAAACCTACTATTTTTCCTACAGAGTGACTAGAAAAATTTGTGTGTAAATGCACATCCAACCTCACTTGGATAAAGGTGCAGGACAAACAGCACTGCAAACAAAAAAGAGAGCAAGACTGCGCAGTCGTCTGTCATGTTGTTTGGCGTCTTGCCTGACAAAGACCTTAAAGTTCGGAAGCCTGCAGCCTCAAATTTTTGCAGACTTGCAATATTTTGTGTACAGACTACCCCTCTATTCCTGCTGAAATAGCTACAAGCCAGTGAGACAGAGAGCCTGACAGAGAATGGCAAGTGAGCAGGGTGGGGGTGGGTGGGGGCAGAGACAGAGAGACTAATGTATTGTTTCTCCAGGAAATGGCAATTAATTGGTTCTGAGGTCAATTAAATAAAACTGGACAAACAAGCGTGAGTGTTAAACTGAGCCCTGGCAAGGTCAATACTGACCAATTTAACATGGACGCTGGATCCATCACACTGTCGGCACTTTTCTGCTTTCTCATTCCAGCTCTTTTTTTTTATCCACTTCAATCGCATACTTTTCCTCTCGTCCTCTCTTCCCTAAATTCTTTGTGCCTCTATCACTCACAGTGCATGTTCTGCTTCACCGTGTCCAAGCCTTTTTCTGTCTCTTGCTCTCTCTAACGAGGATCTTTAAGTTGTTGCCTCATCTTACCTCATCTCCCTCCCCGTGTCTCCTCACCTGTCATTTTGCCCTGTCCCAATCACATGCCTGCCTCTCTTTCTCTCTCCACTCTCTCCCTCGTCCCACCCTACTCCACCCCACCCTCCTCGCCACTCACCCTCCCAAACCCCTGCGCCCCTGGTAGCAGACAATTAATTACAGAGCCAGAAGCAGATGAGTTGTCATTTGTGGTCAAGTTTCTAATAATTGCATTAGGTCTTCAGGTTCTTCTAAGAAGCCCTGCCCCTCTTTCCCTCACCTCTCTCTTTTTCTTTCTCTCCCTCGCTTTACTTGAACACCCACCTCTTTCCCCTCCTCTCCCACCACCCCTTGACACGGCCGAGATGAATATCTTTAGTCAGTCAATGGAGGCGACAGAGGGACTTAAAATGCAGAGGCAGTCATTTGATTTCCAGCTGACAGAGCTGCCCATTAGCCCAGCACTCATCAGCCATGCATTACCTCTCAGGCCTGGTGTCCTGTGTGTGGAAGCTTTAACCCTTTCCCTGTTCACCACTGCCCATGTTTACCACTTTAACTGTCCCATTTGAGTGACTGCAGCGACTTATCTGTCCTTTACGAGCAATACCGATGTGTAATATTACAAAATGATCGTCACAGTTTGAAAACTAAACTAATCCTCTATGTAATGGCTCCATTACACTCTGTTCACCATGTAAGAGATTTGTGGATAGTTAAAAGTCATAAGCACTACTGAACATGAAGGTGTTGCACTGGCCAGTGAAGTGACGTTAGAACATTTGAACACATGACTGCATGCTTTCCCACACGTATGCTTAGAACTGACCAACATAAATTGCAAAAGTTTGCATCTAATAATCTGACGGTTAAGGTAGCAGCTGACGGGTTTGACGAAATGTACATTATTTTCATTAGTGATTAATCTGGTAATTATTTTCCAGAGGTCCAGAATTGAGCTGTGTTGGACCACATATAACTTTTTACTAGGGGAAGATTACAAACAAACTATGACCATGTTGTTAATTTTTTTTTTTAATCAAAGTGAACCTATGGCTTTCACTTGGGAAAAATAACCTTCAACAGCCTCTTAGCCCTCAACCTGATATCAGTCACAGATAATGAGGAGAAAAGCAGAAAAAAGACGCAGCAAAGGGAAGACAGGACACTGTAAGGTTGTGAAAGAGACATCATTCATGTGAGAGAGAGAGAGAGAGAGTGTGTGTGTGTGTGTGTGTGTGTGTGTATGTGTGTGTGTGTGTGTGTGTGTGTTTGTGTGGTCATCATGTCATTCAGTCCAGCTCAGTCTGGATCAGGTCTTTGT
>JBBMJY010000026.1:11374402-11384885 GCA_037833715.1 Toxotes lorentzi | reverse complement strand
GTGTGTGTGTGTGTGTGTGTGTGTGTGTGTGTGTGTGTGTGTGTGTGTGTGTGTGTGTGTGTGTGTGTGTGTCCCATTTGCCACAGTTGCATGCCTTGTCAAGCGTGTCATTGAGCATTCATATGTTGTTTGATAGAATGGCAGGCGTATTTATTAAAGAGTCGATGTGATGGGGGGACACCAGAGCAAGCACACACTCGCACACACTCAAATAAGACACACAATGCACTAACACACCGTCCGCATCAGTGACATCTGCCTGTTTAACTAATAGAAGGCAAAAGCTTGATATTAAGCAGTCGAGGGATGGGGACAGAAACACACACACGCACGTGCGCGCGCACACACACACACACACGCACACACAATAATACAGAGAGCTCAGCTTTCCTGCAGGCCTGATTGCCATCTCCATAGCTCCTTTTTAACAGGGCTGCCAATTGAAATTGAAATTGTATTCTTGTGTGTGTACTATCAGAGCTACCTCTCAGGGTTTTATACAGCTAAGAGGAGGGTTGGAGGGACACACACACACACACACTCGCAGATAATGCAGGGGTAAGTCAGGGGCTGTCACTCTTCCATGCAGAACACACAAGAGGAGAACAAAACACAGACTTATGCTTCGATGCTTTCTATGTAACTCAGCATGTGTACACACACACGCACACACACACACAAACGCATACATTCGCAAGTACACAAGCTGCCCCCCTTCCCGGTGGAAGGGGCTGTACTTTAGCATAATCCCATAATGGTAAAGAAAAGCAGTCCATTAAAAATGGGGCTAACAAATTCTGTACTTTATGTTTCTCTGAGGGAGGGTTAAGTGCAGTCAATGAAAGAGTCAGAAAAGGAGGCATAAGAAGGGAAGAAGCTGATTTATGTCTGGCCTTTCTGCTCCCTTTGATAAACACACAGACACATATACACACACACCTGTCCATATGTGGCCCATAACTGACACCTGGGTATGGACAAGTGAAAGAGAGTGCTAGAAACACATCTAGGAATTGCTTGAAACTTCGTAAGACGCCATAAGACTTGTATTACTTTAACAGATGAGAGTGTGCCACATGATCACTTGCTTAGTTTTATCACTCTGCAACAGAACACAATTTTGTTAGTGGGCACTTTTGTGGCCACTGTGTTAGCAGCACCTAGAAACTAAATATACACAAAGATTTCCAGATGCTCACAATCTGTACCAACTTTACCAAAACGTGACAATAATAAAATGTATTGTTGCACCACTGTCATCTGTATTAACAACAGAATCACAACAGGGTGAAAAACCAAGGTGTTGGGATGACGCACTGGACAATAAGAGCTCTGCAATTAAAGTATAATTCAAATTATTAACACGATGTGGAGAAAATGTCAGAACAGCTGTGAAAGAGGTGAGTCAAAGGGCTATTGCTATTAATCAAATAGTTGGACAACTTTGGCCTTCATGTATCAGTGTTTGTCTGTAGTAATGACAGCTGCTGAAAACAGTAAATAACAACACAATTGTGTTGTTTTGGTAAAAATCCACAATGTGCAAATCAGAATCTTCTCTGACACGAGACTGAAACCATGTCATCAAAAATATGTTGTTAGTCTCACTACAAAAATAAACAAATAAATCAAACATGTGTAGGTCATGATTGAGGAACCATTTTCAAATGATTTAGAACCTGGAGAATCTGAACCAACACACAAGCACACATATGTGTAATTTAAATGCACACAGAACATCATAAACCGAGCACGTCTCCCTACAGACTGTCCACATCTCCCTCTTCTCAGCCTATACACACCAACTCAGTGCTGATGGGAATTGAATCCTGCGGCCAAGTTCTGAAGAAAATTGACTTCTTTTTAGTGTGTTACATAGAGGGAGCGGGACAAAGACAGAGCGAGCAAACGCAAAAGGGAGACATGGAGAGCAATCAATTTCCCCGCGGTTTCTTCTATAGCCGGCGGTCCTTTTCATACCTCCCAATTAGAACCTTTCCTAATCAGAGAAATACCTCTCCATTATTGAGATGGAGACAATGACACTCCCCAACATTTCTGCCTGCTCCAAAACTCTGTAGATTGCAGCACTGGTACACAAAGAATAAAGCACTGGGCTATACGGCAAGGGGGGCGCTTGTGTTAAAATCACATGTGGAAATCTTTTGGCTCTCCCGCGGCCCCAGAAAAACTGATGGGGAACAATGGCAGCCCGGCGCAGCATCTGTCATGGCACAATATAAAAAGATGATCTTGGCACCGAATGGACAAAAAAAAAAAAAAAAAGAAAAAGAACGAGAGAGAGGGAGGAAGACGGGGGAACGGAGGGGAGGGGAAGGGGAGGGCCGGGCGAGAGGTAATTCATTTGCAAATCAGGCCCTGGCGCTCAGGTCTATTTCAAGCTGCCAGTGGGTGCCAGGAGTTAACAAGGTAATCAGTTTCAATCCTGCCCTTCAATTGTACATCACACCCTCATCCAGAGAATACCCAGGCCTTTCTATAGGGGCAGAGGGGGGAAATAGCAATCTGGCTGCCGGCTGGCTGCACACACAATGCACACACACACACCTGAAAACAAGTGTGTACACACATACAGGCACACATGTATTTGCACACACAGACAGGTTATTAATAGCATGTATCTACAACATGTTCTAACATGCAACCGTACCTGGGTAACAATTAGTCGGTTAATTGTTTAAGTTGCTTAATCATGCACAAAAGGTCAAATATTTGCTTTGACTTTTGGACAAGAGAGCTGAAGACTCTCAGAACGTGCGAGAGCATAAGATCACTATATTTTTGACACTGATGGAAAAAAAATTTAAATAAACGGATTGATCAACTGATTAATATTCTCTTATCCAGCTGTTCACAGAATATCTGAACCTGACCTCAGTTTTATTTGTCCATTTGTCACGTGTCAACACCACATCTGAAATTATGCACTTTTTTTTTCAGTTTATTTAATTTGTTACAAGGGGCATGATTTTTCTTCAGCGAGTTAACTGGATGGTAAAAGTCTTCCTTCTCCAAAAACTCCCCTTACACACCATCAGCCTCAACCTTCCCAAGTGAGAAAGTAGCAGCGAGGACAATGCTGCTCTGAACCTAAAAGTGGTACATGCAAAATGGTAAAAAGAAAACAGAGGGCTAAACCTGTTCTAATCCTTTCTTCCTCTCTCTGTATCCCTCTCTTTAGCCTGTGTCAGCTGTAACCGGCTGGCCGAGAGGCAGTTAGCCTCCGTTAGTCCCTCATCTGCATAATCAATATGACAACCTTATTTTTCTGATGCAAACAGGATTTTGCTGCTGAGCTGTGTTTGTTGATGTGTGTGTGTGAGTGTGTGAGTGTGTGTGTGTGTGTTTGTATGTGCCCAGTCTGCTTCTGGCCAGCCTCAGTCATGGCCCTCTTTAGCCTTAATTAGATTAGGTGCGATTATCCCGGCTCCCGTTACAAGTGTACAGGCGGGATAAAGTGGCCACAAAGGCCAGCCTGTCACAGGGACTGGGCTCTGGTCTGCAGGTTATCAGGGTCCAGGGAGACACAGTGCGTACATTGTTATTCATATCATCTACACACTGTTTTCTACAGTGCCTTTTTCACTTCACCCCATAACCCACCCCCCATCCCCGTGTCTGTGGTGTCAAA
This sequence comes from Toxotes lorentzi, assembly GCA_037833715.1. Lineage (NCBI taxonomy): Eukaryota > Metazoa > Chordata > Actinopteri > Toxotidae > Toxotes > Toxotes lorentzi. The sequence continues at coordinate 11,381,233 of JBBMJY010000026.1, read as the reverse complement.
CTGGCGTAATCACTGGCCAGGGTAAGTCTCTCTTTTTTCTCCCTTTCTGTCTGTCCGTCAGAAGACAAAACAACATGGCCCCAAGCGCTCTGCAGTCTGGCCTACAGGGAGAGATATCAGGAGTGTGTGTGTGTGTGTGTGTGAGTGTGTGAGTGTGTGAGTGTGTGCCTGCATGTGTGTATGTCTGTAGACTTCAAGGAAAAGTGGTACAAAGAAAAGTTAACCCAAGCCTCACACTAATACAAATAACTGAACGAACACAGCAAAGAACAGCATGCGCACACAGGTGTGTAGAAGAGGTGTGTAGAACAGAGTGGCGGACACCTTGCAAACTTCTGCTCTGAAGACGTGGATCTAATCCCTTCAACTCAACAACAGGGTTGGGAATCGAACCTCAACACTTTTTTGGACCTCCAAAATGTGTCAGAAGCACCAAGTATCAAAAAAAAAAAAAAAAAAACACTGAAAGTTGCTTTGGATGTCTGATTTGTAATCTTGTTTACTTATTGTGTGATCAAATAAGCTCAGATTTAAATTAATCTTTTTTTAAATTAATTTTTTTTTGTGTTTAGACAATATCTAACACTTGAAAACTTTGGCTGCTTTTGCAAACAAAAGGGTTTTGTCTCCAAAAAATGTTCAGTGCATTCGACACACAGTGAGTGTGTATGAATGCATAGATCACACAGAAACTTCTCCTCTGAAACACACACTCAGGATATAGTAACTGTGGCATATGCATACCTGCAAAAACATGCGTGCCACAACATTTGCTCAAACAGCATTATTCATTCTGATTAATATTGTTTGAAAATGTAACGAGATGATTTGTACTCTTTTCCATTTTCTGAAAGACTCTACCATTTTCCCCAAAAAAAGTTTCCACATAGAGCTCAGCACTGACAGATTTCAGAAAAAATGCATTATTTCAACCTACTGATTAGACAGCAGTGCCCAAGATATGTATACACAACTGTACACACTTTCCATGCCGTCAGATCTGGGCATAGAAAAAGAGGCAGAAACAAAGAAGCAGAAAAAAAGCGAAAAAAAAAGCGGAATGAGATACTGAGATTGCAAGGCATAACTTAAAGAGCAGGGGAAAAAACAAACAATGAGCTGGTGGTGGCACATAAACTGTGTCTTGAGGGATTTTTTTTTTTTTAATTCCCAAATGCATCTCAAGAATTCACTGATAGAGAAAAACATACAATGTGATCTGAGAAAATATTGTTGATTGTGATTGTTGTTGTTACTGCTGGTTATGATTTATTGACTTTCAGCAAAACATAATTAAAAGCTAACAACAAAAAAAAACCTGTTACTGACATTTTGTTTTACACAGCACAGCTTGTCACTTTAAACATTTGATTATTTTAGATTTTTTTTGTCCCTTGCGGAACCCCAAGTAGATGTAACAAAAGTGGACAGCAGAAAAGAGTATGAGTGTGTGTGTGTGAGTGTGTGTGTGTGTGTGTGTGTGTGTGTGTGTGTGTGTGTCCCAGGGAGAATGAGTGAGACACAAGGTAAAATAACTCTATCAGAGAACCGCAGGGACTAGGTTGGCGAGAGAGCAAGACAGAGCACATGAGAGTGACGGAGAGCAAGAGTGAGAAAGACATTAGTACAAATGAATTAAACATCGGCCCCAGAGATCTAAACTTCTGCTGAAAAAAGTGGCAGACTAAATGGGTACGAGGGAGGGAGGGAGGGAGAGAGAGGGGGGAGGAGAGGAGGGAGGCTTCATGGCTTCATAACTTTCCCGTGGCTGCTCAATGTTCAATATGAGCAGTGTGAGCCAACTCTATCAATGACAGTCATCACAATCCGGCATACAGACGTGTGTGTGTGGGTGTGTTTGGTAACTGCGTTCATTAGGCTACTGTTTCAGCTCATTTCTATGTGAAAGAAAATACTGTGATAATAGCTGCCGATTCGAAATGTCCGTGGAGAATGATTATTGTATGCTCCTCTCAGGCAATATTTACTTCTACAACTGAGTCATGGTACTTAACTGTACGTCTGGAATGCTGTTTACCCAGTCTCAGGGAGGTATTCTTGTAATGATCAATGCCATTAGGCAAGACCTGCAGAGCCGTATTTCTGTCTCTGAGCAGCAGAGGTCAAACGCATGACGCAAGGTGCTCTCTGCAAACTGAAAACTCCCCTCTGCTCTTCTCTCTGCGTGCCTGTCTGTCTTTCCCTCTCGTCTCTATGTTACTTTGTCTGCTGTCTCCAACTAAAAAGAACATCTCTTTCTTTATAATGTATTCTCACTCTCAGCCTTTCTCATAAAGACTTCAGTCAACACCTTTCCTTGCCCCTGGTGTAGATGAATAAGCACTGGAGTCTGGAGAAAATTAAACATTAATGGTGTGTCTCTTTTACACATCATTCTCCATAACAATCTTCTCTTTTAGCTCCCCTCACTGCCTTCAACACCACTCTGCTTCCTCCAAACCAAACTACCCAGCTTTTCCAGGGAGAGAGAAAATACTGAGGGCAGAAAAACATATTTTGTCGACAAGCACATTTACATAACCCTCCTAAATCGGAGCTGGCCTGTCATGTTTGCTGCTCATAACCTGCTGCTTATAATCCTTCCTGCATCCTCTTCTGATCCATAAAGCAGAGCAGCCAGCCTCTTCAACAGCAGCCAGGACTGCCATCAGTAGCTCCTGCTAAGACAGGGCCGTAAAAGGAGGAGAGGAGAGAGGAGGAGAGGAGAGAGGAGAGGAGAGGAGAGGAGAGAGGAGAGGATAAAAGAGAGGAACAGGGTAATTGGATTGGGGGGGATCTTCTATTTGGCCGGGTCTGGTCTCTGTCATCACGCTCCAGGCCTGGCTTCTCTCAGTGCCTACAGCAGCTCTCGAATACATCAACACACAAACACACAAACACAGCTCTAAATGTGTTACAGCACTGAATGCTACCCACTTTAGCAGGCAGACTGTCCTGTGCATGACTAAAGCCTGCAGAGCATCTAGTGTGTGCAAGTGCAAGTGTTTGCATACTCCTTTAACAACTCACTAAATGGTTAAACAGATTACAGAGCGCACTAAGTGGATTGTCACAGCTCTCTATCGCTCACTCAGGGTGTCTCTCCTGCGATTAAAAGTGGCCAGATTTTCCTCTTTCTCTCTCTCCAAACACACACACAAATTTGCACACCGAACAGACAGAGGTCACTCTCAGTCATAGACAGCATTTCCTACAGTAACTGGCTGTCAAGACGACAAAAAAAAGCTGCCTGTGATTCTTTTCAGCTGCTCTAAATACATCTTAACAGAACTTTAAAATTTCCTTATATCAGCAGCCAAACCAAATTTTAATTTCTCTAATTTCCTCGCATGTATGGTGACCTTTTGTTCTATTTGACTGTAGCAAATGTACTGGACCAGTAGTCAATGGCTGGGACTGAAGTTTAATCCGATGTGGTTTAAAAAACAACAACAAAACACTGAATTTCCACAGGTAACTTTAATCCAGTGTGCATGGATTACAACCTGGATTATGTGTCAGATTCTGACTGTGTTTCTCCACTTGCTTGTAATTCCTGTTCTCGTGTCAACCTTTCATCATTCAGGGTTTAAAGAATATGCTGTCTATCTGGCCAAGAGACAGCCACAAAAACCGTAGTGTATCTCCTTAAGGTCCCAGACCCTCAAACCACAGTAAAACTCAAATTATCATGTCCTTAGAACATATGCATCTTCTACACATGTGAACACCTATGGTGAACACGCTGACCTCCACGCTGACCTCCCGCATCACTGTGTCAGTCTTAACAGGGTATGTCTGTCTTGTGTGTGTGTGTGTTTATGTACATAAATGTTCATCTAGTGAAGATGGAGTTTATGTGTCCAGGCTGTTTTCTATCCAATCTATGCTCATTATCTGCGTGGAAAAAAGGCAGCTAATGACTAGAAACAGCCATGGGCCAAGAAACACTACAGCTACACCGCTCTGTGTGTGTGCATGTGTTTGTTTATTGGGATCTGTGCGTGTGTGTGTGTGCGCACACGCCGTCCACCCTTTGCATGTAGGCATCACTCCTATTTCACCTGCCCTCAACACCCGGCCTCCACTCAAACTATGCAGACACACACACGCACGCACACCTACTCCGCTTCAGCTTCACCCATATCTCGTCTTGCTCCTGGCCACTAGGCTACCCCCCTTGACGCACACACAAATAAAACACACACTTACAGCTCATTGATTTAAGTCAATGTGAGTGTATCCTAACCTTCCGAGGACGGTGTTTGAAGTCTCTCTTACCTCCCTAGACCCGCTCCCAGAGCCAGACACAGCCTAGAGTCCTGCAAGAGTGCAGACAAACACACTTACATACATACACACACATACACACACACACCAGCAGCCAGTGGTCCCATCCACACCACCCATACATACACTCCCAACAGGATGAGAGGATGCCGCAGGCAGGGGCTACATACGCGCAAGCACACACACAAACACACTTACTTTCTCTGTGTATTACCAACACTAATGAGCTGATAGATGTTCAACAGAGGCAAAGAAGCAGACAATCATTTCCTCAGAGTGAGACAAGGAGGAGAGAAAATCAACAGTAGTGAGTGTGAATGTGTGTGTGCTTGTGTCTAGGGTCTTGTTTTATTTTCTCTCTGCCTCACAGCATCTAGGCTTCCAGAGGTTAAGGCTGAGCGATGGAGCACAGCTAGCCAAACTGAGGCCTGCGGGTCCTGCCGGGGCCCCTGTGGTGAGGCTGGGTTCTGTTTAGCTGGTCAGGGGAAAACACAGTAATGAGAGGAATTACTAAACAATCACATTCACAAAAAGAGATGGGAATGGGCGGATTGGTGGGAATAGCTCTTCGGACAGAAATGTCAAGAAAACATGCTTTATGTTAAAGGCTTTAGGGGGAAAAAAAGAAAAAACTTCAACTTTATAAAATAAGCTGTTTTACAAGTACGAACAATGGATGCTGCTGAAGTGCTGGCCCTCGCCAGCAGAAAAAAAACTCGTAAATGAGTCTTCCATGGATAAAGACATCAAAAAAAGGCTTTAATGAAAGGTAGGCGGTCATTTCATTTCTTTAACCCTAAGCTCATTATACCAACTTCAGTTTTACATGCACAGGGAAAAGACAGCTCTCTGCTGCCATGAGAGGTCTCCACTCTGCTCTCTGTGCCTCTGCTGCCCAATCTCTGCCCATTTCTCACTCAAATGACATGAAATTGAGTCAGATGGACCAACACTCCTCCTGTGACCTGGCACAGACAAGGAGTTCAGCCTAATTGGACAGACCTCTCTGATTGAGGATGTGCAGAAAGGCAGCCAGCCCACATTCCTCCACTACCTCAGTGATTGGTTACAGAGGAAAGCAAAGAGGATGACACCGCCCAAAGGAAAAGGTGAAGACTTCTCTTGAAAGCAGACAAATTCTTTGACGACAGAAATGAGTTTGAAGAGGGTGATGGACATGGAAAAGGAAGAGAAACGTGTGAGAGTATGCATACCTGTGTGTACGTGTGCATTAACATTATGAGCGAAACCAAAAGCAAACTGGGCCCTGACTGTACCTTATCCATACCCTAACTAAATTCCTTCAAGCCTGATCAAAGCCTGAACCACTGCAGCACCTTAATGATGCCAAAACCTTTTAAAACACTGACTTAATTAAAAGATATTTTTAAAAACCCATCACTTTCTGTGGAGAAAGAGCCATCTGTTAACTGTAGATTCTACATTTCAGCTCATTAATTACAGGTGGGAATTGGGTCGGAACATCAGGTGAAGAAGGATGTTACATCCAAATTATACTTCAGTCAGTTATCTGCCTGGGGGCAGATGAGCACTTGTTAACACAACACACTATTTGTTTCTCCTGCTCTGATTTAGGGAAATAGGAAAATACACAGAAAAAAAATTAAAATTAAACTTAACCCGACTAGAGCCACACGGACCACTTGTGTACAGGTTGAGAATCAAAGCTAAGTTGGGTCTGTGTATTCATTAATGCACAGTACTATAATTGTTTCTGAAAGCATCTTTGTAGTTTGTCCATGGTATATTTCAGCAAATCCCAGGGGGTACATGGAAAGATTATGGAGTAGCTCAACTGACATGAAAAAATCTATATAATTTGGTTTAAAAGATCCATATATTTGTGAAAATATTCATACAGCTAGGATTACTGATCCTTATTATATTTATTGCCAAAATAACCAATTATTTCCCACCAACAAAGTTCAACCATAACACTTTAACATCATGTGCTGAGAGAGCTGGATAACAACTGTGCAGGGAAGTCAAAATATATCCTTAAAGCTAAAGAGTAAATGTTTGAAGCATCTCAAACCAACCACAAAACAAGAAAAACATCAGTTCCAAGATCATCATGTCTTGTGTGAAAAAATACTGTACAACTATATCCAGTTTTATATAATTAATATTGTTCAATAAAGCAAAAATAAATATCACTTTAAATAAATGCATTTGGAGAATGATGGGGGGTGTTGATGAAGGGCCACTAGAGCACATAGGGGAGAGGGGGTACGAACCACTGGTATATTTAACACAATAATACACAACACACAAGTAAACTTGCTTATTGAGAAAGCTGTCAGTGAAGAGAAAAACACAAATAAACAAACAGTATCAGCGCTGGTTAAACGTTTAAAGGAACCTCTTCTGTTCACTCAGTAAATACAAAGCCAGAGGATTACACAGAGCAAAGCTGACCTACTGACCCTGTACACTACCCTGGGTAAAAACACACACACACACACACACACACACACACACACACACACACACACACACACACACACACACACACACACA
>JBBMJY010000026.1:11352978-11374302 GCA_037833715.1 Toxotes lorentzi | reverse complement strand
CACACACACACACACACACACACACACACACACACACACACACACACACACACACACACACACACACACAGAGAACTCCACAATCACCCACTTACCCTTTGCCACTGGTGAAAGGCAACAAGATCTCTTAACAACAGCTCGTCTTTTTCAATAAATTTTGCATGAAAACATGCCGCTGGAGCACCAAGTTGCCTGCTGTCGTACTAGAGAAGTGTTAAATGTTTAATGACGACAACACCACACACATGCACGCACACACAGAGTCAGTGTCAGGGTGCTGCTCTGAGGGGCCCCTCTTTCATCCTGACAGACACTGTAAAGCTTCTCAGCCTCCTCTCCACCCCGCCCCACCATCAACATCGCGCTGCTTCGCTCTTCTCCCGCCACCCAGAAAGGAAACCTGGATGTAAATGAGGTTGGAGTGTTACTGTGTGTGTGTGTGTGTGTGTGTGTGTGTGTAAGTAGTGAGGATCAGGGGCTTCCATAAAGACCCTACCCCCATCACCATTAAGAGCAGAAGAAGAAGAATGGAAGAGACAGAGGAAAAAGAAGTGGCTTGTCATAGACAGGATATAGTGCAGAAAGCCTTGTTTTATATATTCCTGAAACATCTCACTGCTTCTGCCTTTGTTCTGCTAAAGGAGAACTTGTTAGGCGCCTCAACTCCTGTGGGAGTATATGGGGAAGAACAGGAACATCCATGTCAGGCAGGTTTTGGACAGTTATAACATAATATCCAAGTCCACAGATAGACCAGATGAATCTGAATGTTAGCCATTTCACTGTACGTGTGGCGGTGTAGACAATTTAAAAAAAATCAAAATAAAAGTGCATTTTTAGTAATTACCAAACGCTGTTCCAGTAAATTTAAACTTCATGTTAAAAATACAAGAACCAAAACAAGCATATATTTCTGAACAGTCCACCCACTCTAACGTTAAGAATTACAGAAGCAAGAACCTTAGAACTGTCATTTAATTGTGAACTGAAGTCACAAAAACTTGCCTTATATAATTTTTTATGCATGCAAAAAGAAAAAAAAAACAAACAAGTATTATTTATTCTTTTTTGTTTTTATGTTCAAAAAGAGCAAAGTACATATACCAAACAGTTAAGTGTCAATCTCTAATACCCAGATTTAAGAAAACCAAAGCAGGGATTATCTCTAAAGATATATGTACGTATATGTTACCTGTTATGATGGCAGGTCAGCTCCACATGGTTTAGTGAAAATCATTCCAACACCATACCTCCACAGGTTTAAGTAATTTGGAAAGGCAGATAGAAGGATGGACAGTTTGAAATATAATAATGCTGCCACAGGTGGAAATGCATACACGCACACACACAAATCAACAAACTTACTACTTATATGAACGCACACACCTGCACACAGCAAAGCTAAAGCGGGGTCAGAGATAAAGGAAGAGATTCCTATCGATGCTGAAGGATATTGAAGCCTTAATAAGAAAATAGATATAGTCTGCTGGCCTTACATTTCACTGTTAGCTTTATTTGTTTTCCTGATACGGATCTAAGAAAGGCAATATGTAATAGCTTCAAATAAATGGAGCACTTTTCCTTTAAAGGCAAATCTCCATGTTCTGCTCACAAAGAGAAATGAGGAGCCCTGAGGTTTTGGGTGATGACCAATAAAGCCTCCATAACGATGAAAAAACTATTACTGAATATGTGGGAACTTAAAAGATACTGCTTTTTATCATGTTCAACAAATATGTTCCATCTTTGCTACTTACAAATATACCAGATGTCTGAATCATAATTTGAAAGCACATTTACATTTACGAATTGTGTAATTCTAGATAAACAAGAAACCATATTTCTAGTCGTGTAAATGTTTTCCTCAGTTATATCTATGAAGTAAAAAAAAAAAAAAAAAAATCTCAGTTAAGATTCACTGTCAGAGATACATTTTCTCAGTAACTAGCATTTAGTTCATTTAATGAGACACTGCACACACAACGATTTCTAGAAAAAGGAAAAAAGTTGTTTGAGTTCTGTTTGAGTTCTGTGACAGTTTGACAGTGGGGCACAAGCAAAGTTTTTCTTTTTTTTTGTTTAATATTCTTAGATTTACTGCGTTTTACGGCTATTGCTACAGAGAAGAGTTTCATCATCTGATTGCAATGTTGCTTCATGAATGCATCTGAGGAATGAAGATCCTTCTCACTCAGATCAAACAGTCGTAAAATCATAAATTGCCATTTGGCTATTACTGCATATTTCTGTTCTGAGAAATTTGAGGCTGTATTTTCTAGGCTTTACACTGGATTTACTGTTTTCTCCCTGACAAGTTTATGTGTGGTCCAAACTTTTAACGTGATTTTAACACAACTAACATATTCCTTTATTTGAAAAGCCAAAGAGCAGCTTAATCAATACTTAATTTAACATTTAGATATATATATACATTTAAAAAATCACAACTTGAACTTCACAACATGCACTTTTATATCTACACACTTCATTGTAAAGTTATCTGTTGAACAACTTGAGCCAGCACAGCCTAGACCATGACTTCATATACAGTTCACCTGGGGGACTAAGGTCTGATGTCTAAACTGATGTGCAGCGCAGCAGCTGGTCTGCGTCACTCATGGGATCCATACTTTGATACACACATCTGTGTCATTCAATATGACAGACAACAACTGGGTACCAGTCATTTTACAGTGGTCTCCAATCACATTAGAGCATGACGTGCTGGGGAGGGGTTGTGGGTGCTATTCTGGTTGAGGCAAAGAGATGCCTCTAAGGTAGTTAGAGCTGTGGTGGAGTGGATCACTGCTAAAAGATGCACTACAGTTCTCCTGTTCCTCATATTGTTTTACAGCCTTTAGAAGACATAAGCTTGCAAGTGAAGATGTCATTTGCCAGCTTTTCTCACCTTAATAAGGAGCTCTCATTTATTGCTTTTTTTTCTGGCATGAGCACCAATGACACTGGAGATGCATATGATCTTGTTATGTTTCTAGACTTATTGCAGCTGGGTCCAGAGGGTGGAAAGCAGGGTTAAAGACATCAGACATCATCTGGCGAACAAAAGATTTGAAATCTGAACCTGTGCCGCCCTCCTGCTTACCATCTATTCTTATATCTACATGACATCTTCTCTTGCAAGAGGGAATTATATCACATTACAAGTCCAGTGTAGACCAATGCTTGATTGCAGGGGGAAATGGAGGAAGAAAGGGACTGATGGACTGACGGGTGGAAGGATCGAGTGATGGATGGACAGATCGAGGAGCTGGGACTGAGCTCCATATTTAAGCCTGTATTATACTGACCAGTATATTGTGTTCTCCTGTGGAGGCAGCAGTTTATATTGAGCTGGGCCGCCCCAACACTTGTTTGCTGTGTTTGTGTCTACCTGTGCATGTATGCTTCTATGTACAGAGTCATTAATCACTTACCCCTTTTTGTCTGCCTTGTCTTTACTCTTGTCCTTCTCTCTGTCCTTGTCTCTATCTCTTCCTCTGTCCCTGTCCTTCTCTTTCTCCCTCTCCCGGTCACGGCCCTTGCGCCTGCTCCGGTCCCGCTCTCTGCTGTGGCTGTGGCTCCTTCGGTGACTGTGGCTGCGGCTCCTTTTGCGGCTGTGGCTTCCTCGCCGGCTGCGGCTTCCACTCCTACTGCGAGATCGACGGTGGCGAGAATGAGACCTGTTAGACAGGACATGTAATAAGAAAATTACAGTTACAGCCAATAACCTACTGATAATGTGACATGCTGATGTTTCTTTTTCCTTCAATAAACAGGAAGCGAGATGCTGGTAGTGTTTTTAGCAAATGAGCAGACAGAAATACCATCCCCTGTTCGAAGTCTCATAATTAACAAAATCTACTTTGTCCCTTTCTGCCCTCTCTACTGCAGTCAGTGTTTTTTGGTATTTCTCAGAATGTCTTTTGGTCACTCCCAGAAAATGCGGCTGAGACTGTTTCATGTAGCTGTCAGTTATGCATGTGTGTGGCAACAGTGATAGGAAACAGAAGTAAGAATAAAAAGGAGCAATGGATTAAGTTCTGAGTTCTGAGAGTACTGAGGATAACACATCCTGTGGACGCATTGCAGCACAGGTGATCCAGTTCATTGCTTGTTGAGAAAATCTATGTATCTTTTACGATGGATTTCTCCCAGTATGAGTGTAGGATTTTATTGTAAAGTAGTCACAATACAGAAGAACAAGCTAATGTTAGTGTGTACAACTCAAGTGAAAAAAAGTTCTAACAGTAAACGTTTATTCCTTTCTTTATTCTACCTTATACCTTTTTACAGCTGCCTAAACCTACTGAAAATTTAGATTTTTGTTCAGACGCAAATTAAATAATATCACATAATATGATAAACACTTTCAAACAGGATTTGGAAATCAGAGTTAATGGGTGGATCTGCTTTGAAAGCCGATGCCAGATCAACTTCAATGAGACAGTGGCTTCACGTTAACGCACAGAAACAATTAATGATCACATCTGCTCACATCTCTAAAAATAAAACTCACTGGGATCAAATTTTCTTGGAGTGGACAAATTCATCCTTCACTGGATGGCAATAAGAATCCAGTTATATACAATTACATACACTATGACACACACACACACACACACACACACAGTAGAAATGAAGCCAATTAGAGGTGGGCTCAGAGGAAGTCCTGTCCTCGGTATTGATCCTGACACTGGCCCTCTGGTCTCAAAAAGATTTACAGTGGGAGATTTACTCTGTTAGTTATGACACACACACACACACACACACACACACACACAGTTACATGCACATCATTTATAAAACAGAAAATAGGGAATTGAAAGTGAACTCATATCTCAATATGGTGCCATACAGGTAAAGAAACAAATTACCAAAACAGAAGCACTTATTTATGTGACACTGCACATGCCTCTATTAATGCAGGAAACCCCCTTTGACATATTCTGCTCAAGTGTGAGTGTATTTGTGTCTGAGCCTGCATCTTGTGTACATGTGTGCATGTGTGTGTGTGAGAGAGAAAGACCGTGATTTGAAACCCCAGTAGAAATCGGCAGCTAAGATGCCGTTATTTTCCATCATCTATCATTTTATTGATTTGTCTATAAAAACAGTCAAACCTGCTGTCCACGAGCTTTATTGCTTTCCCCCCTTTATTAGTTTGCAGTTTGGGACATCCAGAGCTGTCTCTCTCCCGACAGAAAACTAATCATTTTCTTCAGACGCCTGTCACCATCCTAACAGACAACACTCTGACAACTGTTGCAATCAATTAGGCTGGGGCGATCCTGATCTCCGGAGAGTTAGCTGCTCTATTTCAAGGTCTCTGCAAAAGAGAATCTCTCTTTGAAAAAAAAAAAAGAAAAAAAAAACGAAAAAAAAACACTATTTGAAGCTCAATTTTTCAGGAACACTGAAGTGCAACCTGCAGTGCAAGTAAACCAATTTCATAAGTAAAGGTTGGACGACCGACATCTTCACTGTGTATTTAACACATAGGGTAATGCATATGTAAAGCAGCTCAGCTAAGAAAGTCAAGGTTCACTTAATTTATTTTTCCAAGTGTTACAAATAAAACTGCAAACTATCCACATTCTTACATTTGAGAGAGTTGTAATTTTTGTAAAAAAAAAAAAAACAACAACAACAACAAAGACTTAAATATTTAATCAAATGTCTAAAGAGCTGCAAGTTTGTTTTCTAATGATCGACTATTTGTTTCAGCTGTAGTTACAGTAATACTACTGTTATCCGAGCAGCTACAGCAGTCCCTCTTTCCCACAGTAAATCCTGTCTCATTGCATTCTGCAGAACAGACACTAAAGCAGCCACCCTGGAGTGATAATCAGAAATAATTATCATGAAACATCTGATTCAGAGGCAGAGGTGAAAGCATCAGTCACCGGACATTTGATTTAGCATGTTTAATACGGTGTTTACTGAAGCTACGATTAGCTTAGACAGAGAATCACCGCTAATGGAAAAAAGAAAAAGGAAAAACATTGGCATTTTGAGGGTTTTGGAGTCTCCAGGCGAGATAATCCATCAATGGCCCAAACAGACCTTGGAATGAGCGAATTTATGTGTTCACAATGCCTGCGTATGTTTGTAATCAACAGTACATGAGGAGAAATACAACAGAGTTACAGTGGTCCAAGTCTAATTCTTATATTTACAGCCAAGCAAATTGTGGCCAGAAGCAGCAGATGCAATAAACACAATCTCTCTCTCTCTCTGTTTCTGTCTCTGTCTCCCTCACCCTTTCTCCCTCTGATGGCAAAGAAAACAGCCCACTTCTGGGGTGTGCAGCAAATTAAATTTACTGTAGTTAATAGAGTGAGCCTATGCTGCTAAATGTCAATTTCCTGACCAAGTCCTTCCCCTTGGAGAATGATTAGCTAATTTGAGGCTGGGGATAAATGGGCTAATGCAGGACACACACAGATAAACAGCCACAGTTGGACCCCATGCCAAGCCCTTCCCCTGCTTTACATTTTATTGGCCTTATTATCTCCAGGGAAAATGGGTCCCCCTATGGCCTAAACATATTTTCATTTCTAATAAAAGGCCCTTGCTGGTTGCTCCTACGTACAACCCCCCCACACACACATGCGCTGCCCCCTCACAGCCTCTTTCCTCCGTTGCTCCCCTCGTTTCACCGTCCAATCCATTAAATCGGAGCTCTGCAATTGGCTGGGGCCATATTCCTGGTGAATTATCAATAGAGTAATTATGCTGCATGTTGGGAGCTGGGCTGAAGCTTATCGCCGCTGACCCCCCGGTGCGCGCCAGGATATGATCCCTCACCACAACCCATTGGGGTAATTATGTGGTCGGGTGTGAAGCTGGATGGTGTGTTACCCTTATCAGTCTGTATTCTATTTCTGTTTTTATTGAAAATTGGACATTAATGGCAGCTACGCAATACCACTAGTGTCAGATACAGGTGAACGTCTCCAATGGAATCTGACCCCAGTTGAATCATTATTCATACTTCGCAGTATAGGGACAGGGAACACATGAACACACACACACACACACACACACACACACACACACACACACACACACACACACACACAAACACCAACAGACCAATCATCCTCACTGTTTCTTTAACCCTATCTTGCCCCTATTTGAGCAACAGTAACACACATTCTTATTGTTCCTTCATTTCCCCAACCACAATCCTCCTGTAGGAGGACAAAACATGTTCATGTCCATATTGTATTTATCCCAAGGCAGAAAACTCTACCATAACTGTTGAGAGCAAGTGATGTTCTCAGTGATGCCCCGAGCAGCGTCCCTGTCCATTAGGCCAGTGTGGTGCAGCAATGATTTATGACCATGTAACTTTAACCCTATCGCATTTCAGTGCATGCTGGAGACAGTGAACCCTGTCTGACCAGTTGTTCTTACCAACAGTACACTAAAAGCTGAAGAAGAGTTATCATGTGACCTAGACATGAAGTTGTTTTTATGCTCCAAAATGTCTGTCTCCATTTCCTGGCTGGATATTGGATTTATGATAAAAAAGGAAAATAACTGATCCTAATAATGTGAGTGGGGTATTCCACTGAAATTACTTTTGAAAGTTTTGCATCATGTTCTTTAACAGTAAATGCGTGGCTGTAGAGACCTGATGTCCCGCTCCACTTCCATGTTAGCTTCAAGGTCAGACTCTGTGGCACTAGCCTCTACATCACATTGTATTTATCTTTTTTTAATGACTCTTTCTGAAAAGAGGAAACGTGACTCTGGAGTTATCTGTGCCTATTCTATTTTAAACCAAAAGGCTATCTACTACTGTGAAAATCTGAGCAATTTGTCATTTATATAACAAAATGATTTTGTTAACAGCTACATATTTTGTAATTCTAAGCCGTAGATGCACAATCCCAATCATTATCTAACATTTTTTAAATAATGAGGTGGTCAGATTCCACAAACAGGTACAGAGGTAGACATCCATTAAGCTTAAAAAAAAGGCAGTATCAGGTTTCAGCTTTTCTGAAGGCTCGAAGAGAGAAGTCCTCCATGTAAGAGAAGAAAAAAATAGACGACAAAAGCCAGTGGAACAGAAACTGTCCCAGAAATGCTGCAGAACCAATTCAGCAATTACTAATTGCAACCAAAACTGCAAAAATTAACACCACAACATGCCTTTAAAGATTATTAAATGTGTAACTGTGGACAGACTGGACAGAGATTGTGACATTTACAATTTGTTAAAAAGCAAAGGTGCTGTTATCTGGCCTGAATTGGCCTAGAAATATACAACACAAAATCATAGCAGTTTTCTTATCGACTTGTTCTAAATAAAGTGTTTTTGTCACTACTAAGGAGGCATTCTTAAACCCTAAAATTTGTTTCAAATCTCTGGTATTTATTCTTTATCTACAACAAGACACACACACACACACACACACACTACAAAAAAGCTTGCCGGTTGACTTTTCCAAGCAACAGACAGATTGAAAAAGAAACGGGCCTATTGAAAGTAAGAAGATCCATATTTGAAGAACTTCATTAATGCGCTGTTCCCTGCCGAGTTATTTCCAGTGACAGAGCACACAGCAGCAGCTTCATGTTCAAGTTAAAAGTCACTTTTCTTTTTTTCTGCCATTTCAATGTGCCTAAAAGCACCTTGAGTGAGCAATGTGCATTTCCTGCTGCCAAAAGACGTGGAAAACAGCTGTTCCTGCCTGACGCTGCCTGCTGAATGGAATGCAAATATGTTAACCATCCAGAATTTATTACTTTTGAGTGCTCTTCAAACGCAACGGCAGACACAAGTTTAATTTATGATATTCCTCTAATTATGAGAGCTGTTGAAATCATTTCCCAAGCTGCTTCCTCCTTCCAAGCAGCCACATTATCTGTTCCCTCAGTTCACAGTACATGTACACACACACATACACACACATACACACACATACACACACATACACACACAAAACACACGCAAACACACGCAAACACACACAGACTCTGTCATCCACCATGCACACCCACACAGAAACATAAATATACATGCACACGCTAAATAACACACAAGGAATCAGTGCAAAGCAGCTGATTGTGAGCACAATTAACACAGCAAAGACAGAGCATGAAATATTCACAGAAATGTTTTTTCTTCGTCCCCCCCGCTTCATAAAAGAAATGTTTAGATTTGTCATAATCTTCAGTTTGCTTTTAATTTAGCAGTCGTCAACACAAACGTCTGCAATGCCCTGCTACGCTGTGAAGCAGAAATGAGACCTCATGCAGGCCACCCACTCACTACCCCCCCATACCCACCCAAACACACACACACACACGGTTACAGCCACAAGCCACAAGGTCAAGCCATTTAGCAGAGTTCAAAGGCCTTCAAAGTCCCCTCAGATCTATATGAACCTACAACGGCCAGCCAACGATGAGGGAAAAGATGACTTTCTGCAGCAAGATTCCGCGTGCGTGTTGTATGTGCTCACTGTGTATGTGTATGTGTGTCACTGTGCACATGCTGATTACCCAGCGTCTTCATTGGCACATATGCCCAGTGTCACTCAGCCTCCTCATCGCAATCCTAAACTTGGCCGTCTGGTGTGCGCCCGCGACCTTTGACCTCTCTGCAGCCGCAGCTCGACATGACACCCATTAGCAGCTGGAGCCGAGGGGGGCCCTGGCTCAGCCACTCAACCTCGACACAAGGTCAAGTGGAGGTCACATTCAGACTAGGTGCTAACTTGCCAACTCGCTCACAGCTACTCACGCAATTGAAACGTACTTTTTCCCTCCTTCTATCCATCATGTCCCAGAACAATTAGTTACACCGAGTTAGGAGAGAGTTGTTTTGGTTGTCATTGCCTCCATCTGTGAGAGGGTGGAAAGCACACAGGCAGAAAAAGTTGAAGGACAGAGGAGGGGGAAGGCGGAGAAAGAGTGGAAATGAGGACAAGGCAAGAGGAGACAATAGGTGAAGGACAGCAGGAGGCTATGGAGGGAGAAGAAGTGATGCGATAAAGAAAGAAAAGGGTTTTGAAAGTTGGGGAGTCAAGAACATCCAGGGTAACAAAAAAGGGGAGGGAATGAAAAAGAGAAGGAAAAAAAAAACGAGTGGGACTTATGGAGAAGACAGAGCAGACAGCCAAGCTTCACATCAAGCTGGCTCCAATTAGCAGGTGTGCTCTCAGACGCTCGCTCTCCCTCTCTCTCTGGTCAGGAAAGATGTATTTTTCTGCCTTTTATACGCATGTATTTATGAAGTGGTAGGAGATCTGAGGGCCCTTAGCATAACAGCTTTTTATTGTTTAAATGTGGACTGCTTGGCCCCGTGTGCTTAAGTGATTTAGGAACCTCACAACTCCGGTATAAGAAAAATCATAAACGCTGAGACAAACCATGTGGGTGGACTGTAAAAGGCACCGAGGAATGGGCCGACAAAAAGCAGACACGCATTCCACTACTAAAGGGAAACTACACTTAATTAAACACCCAAGACACAACTGGAATAGCGCCCTGTAAAAAACATAGCACTATTAGTTTCCCCTCCTCAGTGGAATAACATAAAGTTGTCTTCTGACAGAACAGAGGTTCGTCTCATAAAGAAGTTTCTAAAAATCATTTTTTTATGAACCGCTGTCAAGCCTGAACAAGGAGAAGGAAAGAGAGACAGACGAACACAGAAAGAGAGATCAAGAAGTGAATAGAAAGAGAAAACACTCCACCCTCTGGAAAAAAAAAGGCTCTCCCCGCCGATACATCTGTCACTTCTCATAGTCTACATGTCCCATGGACAGAACTAGAAGTTACCCATACAGAAAGCAGATTTTACCTTGTGCTTTTTTAGCCCATCACAGGTAGTGGAAAGGGTGGTTTCTGTACTGCGACACAGACCTGTGCGGCCGGAGAGAATCAGTTTCGTAAACTATTACAGAAATATACATGTAAGGCCATATATAGATCTTTTCTGGCAAGAAACACCATTCTCTGGGAAATCGCAGGTATTTCTGCATAGAATATTTTTAGATTTTTTTTTTCTTTCCTTCTTCTCAGTCTTATTTATATACTAACATTTTTCTGTTTACGTTGCCTTCGAACTTTACTTAAATACCTATAGATATTAACATTCAATTGAAAGAGTCAGAGACTGATTTGCTATGGACTGTTGGAGGCAGGAAGCAAAAGATGCCACATGTTACACTGATGGCATAAATGTCATTCATCACACATCTGCAGTAGCACATGAGAGACAGCGAGAACACACTGTTATCTCACTGTTATCCCACTCCAACAAAACTGTTGACTGCATTTAAAATAATTACATTTTTCCTGCTTTGATTTGAAGCCAAAATCGCGACATCGAGTTCTCTGTTCAACCAGTCACAGAAGTGATCTGCTCTTTGTTCAGCCAATCATACGACAGTTGGCCACGTATCCTTTGGGCGATCCATCTCTCTCCACTTCCTCCTCCTGTCCTCGACTCTGCCAAAACCCGAATGGATAGACAGAACAAAAAAGGAAGACAAATTTCAAATAGAAAACCTTGTGCGCATGCTGAGAAAGTGTTTCATTACTTTCAAAAAGATTGTCAAGGTTTCAGTCAAGACGCACATGATCCTTGTTTCATTTCTGTGCCATTCTCGCTCATTTTTCTCTTCTTTTTCCACAAATAAATTACTAAATGTGTGAGTGAAACCACATGCTTGAGTGCGTGTGTGTGTCTCAGGGTGTGCGTTTGTGTGGTTCCTTTACTTGTCCAAAGTGAACTGACAAGTGCAGGCAGTGGTTCCATTATCTGGCAATTTGCTCTCAAGTTGTCCTGGGAGGGAGAGGAGGAATGACAGAGGGCTTATTTGGCAGGACAACGCACATGGCTCTGCTTAGAGCGAGTTAAGTGAGGTGCTCGCACACATAATCCTCAGCCATCATTCAAACACTCTCATAACACATACACACTCAAACATAGAGACAAATATCAATGCCTCAAATAATGAAAATGTAAATCTGTTATAAACATACATATATTTACTTATTCTAAAAAACCTGATGATAAATGTATGCAAAAAATTCAGGACTAATTCTGAATATGACTGCGACTATTCTAAAGACAAACTATACGTCTACACACGCGTCCTCCACCGAATCCCACAGAATTATGGTATCCATATGGTTTGAGCTAGAGCATAACTAGAGTACAAGGTAAACATGGCTGACTGAGGTTTGTCCATGTATGCTCTCTGAGCACGGGTCTCTGTGGACTGGCTCAAAACCTGGCCACTGAATCACACACAGCACATAAACATACCTACCTCCCTCCCTCCCTCTGTGTGTGTGTGTGTGTGTAGTATGTTTAAGAGTGAAAAGAACTGTGGACAGACGGTGGCGTTTATCTGTGCATAAATTAAGAGCAGAAGCTGTTAATTAAAAGGGGGAAAATAAGCACAGATAAAATAAAACTTTGCTAATCGGCTACTTGGCAAGGTGACCTCTGAGTGCACCTGCCGTCATTCTAGGACCTGCTGTCCTGCTGGGCAAGTGGCACAGGGGGGCAATGTGCAGGTCCGGCTATAAGCAGCAGGCAACTGGTAGAGTCCCCCCCCCCCGCCCTCCTCTTTACTCTCGCTCTCTCTCTGTGTATCACTGTCACTCTATCTCTCTCTCCCTGTGCTTCTCCGCCCAGAGCGTTATTAGACCCAGGGCTCCGCTGCGGCTCCAAACAGCTCAATGACAACACACAGGGCCTGCCAATTAGAAATAATTAGACAGTCATTTCAGTGGCAAGTCTTTTTAAGTGCATATATAACGATGCAATGATGCTTATTAGCCGGTCTGAGCCGGCGAGGACCAGGGCCTCAAACGCTTTGGCGCTGGAGAAAATAATTATGCCAGTGATCACAAAGCGAGCTGCACATCTCTGTACTTCACCTCCACGCGTTTCAAAAATCCACTTCATTAGCTCCCGTAATTAATCCTCCATTAATTGCAGGAAAAGCCCAGTTTACCTCCCTTCGTTTCTAATTATCATCTTATAAATAGTTATGGTTCTAATTAATGTGTTCATTAGGCAGGATATTTCTCTCAAAGCCTCGCTGGGAGCCAAAGGTCCGGCTCGGCTCTCTCTGAAGCCTAACCAGCCAGAAGGTGAGGCCATCCTGCCTGCATTTGCTTTTATTTTACTACATTCAACCTCCTAATTGGCATTTAAAACCCAATTTGGAAGAACTTCAAGAAGCTTAAATAGGAAAGAAAGACAGAGAGAAGGCAGGAAGGAAAGAGAGACAGAGAGAGAGAGAGAGAGAGAGAGAGATACATTTGGTGTTCATTTTCCTATGCCAGAGCTAAAAGCGTTTCTGTCTCCGTCTTTCTCTTGGACTGACCAGACGGATGAGGCTTTTCTCTGACATAAAGTGAACACAATGAGGGCTGATTACATAGCATTAGTCTTTGGCATTGTAAAGGGTTTTATTTGCAAAACAATACAAGTGGTTTTCCACCAAAGAAATAAACATTGGGAGTGTCACACTTGTATTGTTTCATGGTTTCAGTCATCAAACAGCCAAATTTTATCTTTTGTACCCAGATATAAAGTAACTAGTCTGATTTCTATGATACTTAAATGAATCACAAAGATTTGTGTACATCTTTCAAAAAGGAAACTTACTCTGCGCTCTGAGTGATTAGAACTGTAAACTTCAAAAAACTTTCTCAACTTTTATTAAATTCCAAAACATATATACACTTTAAGAATTTATACTGTAATAAGAATTTATAGAGTTATTTATACAGTTATTTAGGGAAACCTAAAAAAAAATCATGTATCTTCAAACTCAGTAAGAAAAGACCATTATATTATCTGTTACATTCATTTGTATTTATGATCTTTGTCCTTTATATATTATAAATATTATTACATACATTCAATTCTACTTGTAAGCAAACATGTCCATTATATCACTTTGAAACAAAACATAAAACATATTATGTTTTTAAGATTTTTTTTTCCTAATTTGTCTATTTTACCAACATTTCAACACCTAAAAGCACCACAGCTCAGAAAACAGGTTTTATTTTCCACCTTCACACTCACAAATCTGAACAAGAGAAGAAAAAACCAAGCACGTAAGTAGAAGGGAAAATCTGTTACCTACTATCAGACACTATGAATTTTTTTTGCATTTTGATAGTGGTAATTTAACCCGTTACTTTCAGTTGAACAGGAAGGCTAACTAAAATTATGTTAAGTTAGTCTTCACACGCCTTCAGTGTCTACAGTAAAAGCTCTGTGTATGAACAGTGTTATTTACAATGCTTGTATAGTAATAATGTTCTCATCATATTCAGCTAAAATTATAGTAAATACCATTATTACCTCGCCATATTATTGAGAACAATATTGTTTTATTTCATCTCACACTCTTGTGTGTGAAAGTTATTTTCCTGTTTTTGAAACCGCTTCCTGATCTGAACACAAATCACTGTTCTTGAGTCATTTCTGACGCACTGATTAGGCTACTGATTCCTCCTCACTAAAAATTCAAAAACCGCCTTTCAAGCCAAAGTTGTAACATAACAGGCTTTATGTGTCACTACTCCCAGTTTGTTTAACAGATGGATAAAAAGAGAAAAGGGACAACTCTTTGATGTTAAACTAGTCTTTGTTTGGGACCATCGAACTAACTCCTTCATTTGATCGTCTGTGTGAGGGGACTGGTGTGATGCCTTTTGTGAGGTGAATTCTGCACGTGTATTTTCGTGTGTGTGTGTTAGTGCAGATTCTACAGCTAGGTTGCTACCCAGGGGAGTGGGCTAGTGTGTTGTGAGCCTGCAGGATGGAGGGGTGCGGTGGAGTGGAGTGTGGGGGTGGGGTGGGGGGGGCTTGGCAGAAGTGAGGGGTGAGAGGAGGGGGGTTTTCCTCTGGCGGGAGAGGGGAACACTGCTTGCGGCGAGTCGGGGATGAAAGAGGCTGTCTGTGTCAGTCACTTATTCCTCCCTTTGGTAAATAAAGGTTTCTGACAACAAAGCCGAGCAGCGCTTGACTGGCCTTTACAGCAGATAAATAAAAAAGACAACACAGAGAAAGCGAGTAAGACAGAGAGAGAGCGAGAGAGAGAAAAAGAGAGAAACACAACAACAAACGCGTTCAGATCTCACGACTGGAAGCATGTTGATTTTTATGGAGTAGAGAAGACGCAGCCGCACTAAACCAGGTCATCTTTCAGTTTAAATCAACACTTTGCAAGTCCGGTAATAGGGGAAGAAGGAAGAAAGGGCTAAATGTCATCCTGTGGAAGGGGGAGAAGAAAAGATGTGCAGAGACCATGGAATAACAGACAGATGGATAAAAAACAGCCAGGAGCCTGCTCTTAAACTTCAGCATAGCACACTCTGGACCAACCTAAGACCACTGCAAAACTGTAATAACACTGAGTGAGATACTGGAACTTAAAGAAGAAAAAGGATTTAGGGGTTGTTCGCTTTCTTCTTCATCTTATTTCCTATCCATCAGAACAACAATTCATGCCTTATGGTTCTCTCATAATGGCAAAGGTTCAGCGGTTTGTTGAGGAAACCAGATTTCACTTGTCATGTCCTCAAAACACACTCAGGGTTGTTTCCCTTATGAAGCCAGCGACACCCTAAACCACCTGCTACATCACACACACACATACTCTAAACTCTGTGAATTAATATATGTTTCCCACCCTTCCACCTGACAGGGGAATTGCTGATCCAGGTGCAGTGAAAAGCTGTGCGGCCACACTGCTCACCCGCAATAAACCCGCTGATTTTACTCACCCCACCTCTGTCTTCTTGCTGTCTCCCGTGCCCTTGCACCTTCCTTTCCTCCCCCTTCTAAGACCTTTCCTCTCCTCCCTACAGTTCCTCACCTTAGCCCTCCCCCGTTCCCAAGCCGCCTGGATGACCTTGCGCGCACTCTGTGTCGGTGCTAGGCAGGAAAAGCTATCTAGCAGATGTACGACACCTCATCTCATACAGGGGAAAATTGCTGTGTGAAATAAATACCAGGCCATTGCTCACCCCTGCACACACACGAGTCCTTCTGTGATCTCCAGTCCAGAAAGCTCATGTCGTAGGACTATAACTTCCAGATTACCTGGTTCTAGCAACCAGAAAGACATGGCAGGGTGGCAAATTGGTTAGGGGACTGTCTCACAGCCAGACAGCTCTAGGTCAGCTACTGATGTACTAGGCATTGTACCTGCTTACATGTCCCTGACCAAGGCACTGAAACTGTGGGCACTCAACACTGACCTCTGACCTCTCTGAAGGAGACAGGAGCATGTCCCTTAGGGGATCACTGAAGTGTCTCATTATCATTATTATTACATCCTATGTTTCATGTCAGCCTTAAAGGAACAGTTTGACATTTTGGAAAAAAACACTTACTCCTTTCCTGATAATACAGAAAAGAAACAGAAAAGACTGATACCACTCTAATGTTTGTAATGTCAAATGGCTTCATTTAGCCTGGCTCTGTCCAAAGGTAACAAAATCCACCTACCAGCACCTTTAAAGTTCACTGGTTAAAACATTATATATCATTTGTTTAATCTGTGAAAAAAAAGTGTGTAAAACAACAAGCTGCACTGTTACAGAAAGATAAGAGCCTATTTCTTTCCCAGGTAAACCTTTTATGAGGTAAACCAGAAAACTTGTTCATAAAAACATCCTTTGCAGGGAGTCATCAATAACGAATAAAATTTTTTAAACAAATAAAACCTGGCATGTTAAAATTTCAGCTTGTACTTCACTATAAGAACTTTTTTTTTTTTCAATATTGACTCTCTGTCTAGTTCAAAACCATGTCCCACCCACAGTCCTTTCGCCTAGCCCTAACTAAGCACCTGCTCTAGACTCATCCCGGCCTCTGTGGCTCCAGGGTGGGTATGATAATCCTGACTCTGGTCGGCTATCCTCGCATGCTGGGTGGTGTGTTTAGCTTACTATCTATTTCCTCTGGGGGAAAAGACAGATAATTAGAGATCTCACTCTCCTTAGAGTCATGACAGCATCCCGGTGATGAAGCCGCTCCAGTGTTAACAGGGCTAAACCCTGACGCTAGCACTCTGCCCTGCTAACTCAACACACTCCTGAAATATTAATGAGGAAAATGTAAGCGTTTGTGTGTACCCTGCAGTATATGCTCACCTATGTGTGCACGCATGAGTGCATACCTAACAATGAATGAAGTGCTCAGCTTCTCTTTGATGGGTCAAGTGGAGGATTTGTCACACCTGCCAGTCCACCGTGTCTTCCAACAGGGCCTCTAAAGCCAGCTGTTAAGTCAGTGAAGGACTGACAGAATGACTGACTGAGCCACACACATTTAACCCCTGCTGTGGCCGCCCATAAAAGCCCAGCTCTACACCGCTCCGCCGAGCTCACCTAAAGACGTGCCTGTGATCCGACTGTGATGAGAGGCCGTGTCGTCTTTGTTGGATTGGGGCACACATCAGATCACTGTACGCTGCTGCCACCATGCTCCACTCTGCTCTCCCCCAGTGGACTAGGCCATGACACCCCCACCGCCCCACCACAACCCCGCCATGAACATGCATTCATGCAGATCTGCACATACATGCATACGCTCAATCAACCTCACACATGCTCGCTTGCTGGTGCGTACACAGACAGGCCCACACACACACACACACACACACACATTCACACGCACACACAGCATGATATGCCTGCTCACATCAAAGAGAATAAACATTAATGGCAAATAGGTAATCTGCTCCTCTTGTCTGTTTTACATTTCAGGGCAAGATTGACTGCCTCTGGGGGACCTGGCCCTTCTCTGATTGAGGGCAGGAAAAAAAAAAAGAGAAAGAGAGGAGAGAGGGAGGAAGCAACGATAGATGGTAAACACATGATAGAGTATTATTCTTATTTCATGTATCTCTTTATTTTTTATTTATACATGAGAGATTGAAAAGAAGGTAATAATATTCCCTGCCTTCAACCTACGACGGCCCTACTATGGTCCTAATCTTC
Source organism: Toxotes lorentzi (assembly GCA_037833715.1). Taxonomy (NCBI): domain Eukaryota; kingdom Metazoa; phylum Chordata; class Actinopteri; family Toxotidae; genus Toxotes; species Toxotes lorentzi. The sequence goes on along the minus strand of JBBMJY010000026.1, from coordinate 11,356,293 downwards.
TCCCCTGCAATGTTCTGATGCAGACGTTATTATTCTCATTTCTTCTGAATAATATCCCTCTCTCAAGCCTATCTGTTCTCTCCACCGACGCTCGCTTTTGTCTTTCCTCTTCATTTTCCTCCTTTAGGATCTTCTTCGCTCCCTCTCCTGCACTAACTCAACTTATTCTCTCCAGACTTTTCCCATTCTCTTCTAACTTCTCGTCCCCTCTCTCTTTCTTTTCTCTGGTTGGTGCACTCGGTCTCTCTTTTCTTATTCCGACGGTGGTGCCGGCCTGGTGTGGCCGGGGTAGGCAGCACCTCATATCCTATCTCCGTATCAATCATGAGGTCCTGTCCACTCAATCCTCCTCTGATCCATCAGCCAGCCTCTCAGCCAGCTCAGGCAACACACACGCACACCAGTGACTAATAGCAGTCAGGGCACCTGTGCACCGTACACACCAACCTGCTTTCATTCCACAACTCCAGCGGGTGTAGAATATGCAGTATGCCCCCACAGAACTGTGCAGTACAAGATTACAATACTACACTTGCTCCTATTGCTGCAGAAAACACTAAAAGTAGTCACGCAATTTCTCTTAATTAGTCCCATTTTGTGTGTTAACTAGCAAATATCTTTATTATCGATTTAATTATTGATGAATCTGACTATTTTCTTGATTACTAGATTTATCATTTGGTCTATAAAATATGACAAACTTGCAAGAAAAAAAATCCAATTTCAATTTCCAGAGTCTTCAGATTGCTTGTTTGGGCCAAATAATAATCTGAAACTCACACACGAGACAAATAAAAGCTGCACATTTTCACATTTGAGAAGCTGGAACAAGAAAAACGTTTTGCATTTTTGCTCAAAATTAAGTGAAAATACTTATAAATTGTTGAAATTGTTGCTGTTGATCGACAGATTATTTTCCTGTTGCTCGACTAATCATTTCATTTACTATTCGTTTCAGCTCTAGTTCCATTTATGAGATGACACCACAAAATTTCCACTGTTGTTCTAATGTTGAGACAGGGGTGCACATGTGGCTGCCAACGACAAAGTTTTGCAGACACAAATTGCAGCTGCCATCACATAACTGCATAAATTTATCATCAATGTCATCTTTTCGCACATCCCCACCTACAACACCGCCTCCACCTCGTAACACACAAACCCTCCACCACCAACGCCAGCCCAACCCACCTGCTCCTCGCTTACCACTAAGCCGATTACACAACGCAACCCTCCTAATCACAGTGTATTGTTTGTAAACACCGATGTCATCGACTGTAGTTCTAAATCTCCCAAATCCCCTCCACCTTTCATCTCACACCCACACCAGTAATGCCATTTTCGACTAATGTTTTAATCACCACTGCCGCTGTGAGTGACTGCCACTGCACCGCAGAGAGTAAAAGACAGAATATGTGAAAACTGTTTGTCCAGTTTCTCTCAATAAATTGTTTTATTGAAACGCTGACATTTGTTGCTTGTTCTGAAGCCACAAAATATTCTGTGTGCATTAGATTGGAGAGTTGAAGTGTGGTGTCTTTCCATCAACCACAAAGCATCTCTGTTGTACCATCCCTTCATCCTGTCACCTCTGTAATGAAGATATTAAAACTCTTTTTTTCTTTGTGATTAAAATGATCTCTGCTCTCCCCCGCAGCCATACACAAGTAAACAAAGGGCCTAGCTCACGCATATATTATGACAACCTTTTCTTCAACTGTGCGTCTGTGCATGTTTCTATGCGTCTGTGTGTGTGTGTGTGTGTGTGTATGTGTATATGTGTGTGTGTGTGTGTGTGTGTGTGTGTGTGTGTGTGTGTGTGAGGGATTTAAAAAACAGCACAGTTTACTGGTTCATTAGCACCAGATTAGCTATGCTAATGACATGGACCACCACACACAGAGACTTTGCCTTTATGTTTCTGAAAGCGATACACGACTGACTATGGCTGTGGGTGTGCGTGAGTGTGTGTGAGAAGTGTGGTGCAGGTGTGTACACATGAGTCCTGCATGAATAAGTTAGTCCCTTGAAAAAAAGAAAAAAGAAAAAAGAAAAAAAAAAAAAAAAAACGAGTCAACTACACCAATAATAATCATAATTCAACATAGTAAGTATGGGTAATGATGTTTTAATTGCATTAATGAGTGAAAGGAGAGCTGCTGCCAGAAGAGGTTTGGGAAGGATTGGACTGGTGTTGCATATGACCTGCTGTCTCTGCGGGTCTCTGTTTCATTAATACTCACACAGTAAGACGGATAGTCAGGGCAAACTGAGACACGAGTACATGCGCATGCAAAACGTTAATCCAGACCTAAGATGCAAGTTTCCATGTGGCTCCATCCGACGACATAAGACATAAATACAAAATGATGTGTTTGTTTATGCCACAGTAAACTTCCAAAATTCTTATTGCTTCTTTAATAAGAAAAGTCTGCAACGGAATTCCACAGACTGATTTGTAATACAAACACCCAATAAGCGTTTCAAGTCTAATTTTTTTGTCACTCCTAAATAATGTAGCCATCACTCATCACTCTTTTTCTTCACATACTATATACTCTGCCTCAGAATAAATTAGACATTTTTTTATGTTAAATATGTATTTATTCAGAAAGGATTATTTTTACTATCATCATTATTGTGTGCTGTTATAATAAGATGACTGTAAACTTCTGCAGCAAAAACTATGGTCAGAAACTTTGCATTTTCTCAAGATTAAGCTTAGCCAGACTGTGTCAGTAAAATGACAATACCAAACCAACAAAGCATCAAGAAATTTGACTTTAAATGTGTTTATATCACCAAGAAAAAAATAACAACATTAAAGTGGTTTGAATAATCTCTATCTAAGAAATGAGTTGTGTTGGAGGCTGGGTCACCACGAGATAAAATTAAAAAAAAGAAGTCCAAGTTGTGTTGGGTAAACAGTGATCCGTGAATGTGTGCGGTATGTGTGTGTGGTGGCGTTACCTCCGGTCTCTGCTGCGTGACCTGTATGAGCGGTGGCTCCTCCCTTTGTCTCTCACTGCACTGCGACTCCTCCTCTTGCGAGACGAACTGCGGGACGAACTGCTGCTGGAACGCCGTCTTCTCCTGGAGCACACAGACAGAAACACACAAATATAATTCTATTATTGGCAGGATAACTGAAACAAATCATCAATCATCCAGCAGGGTTCTTGTTTATACAATTAATCATTATGTGGTATTGGCAAATCAGAAATAGTGAAACGTGTAAATAGGTTCTGAAAGTCGAGTGAGGTTGATGAAAAAAATTTGGTTCCAAAATCACTGAGAATATATACATTATATATA
>JBBMJY010000026.1:11342683-11352878 GCA_037833715.1 Toxotes lorentzi | reverse complement strand
GGTCATTCAGCCAGTGTAGTCTCTCCTCAGTTACTATGTATAAAACAAACCTAAAAACCAATGTCAAGCTCTTGCAATAACAGCTCCATCCTCATTTCACTGCTATGATCCACCCTGCCAATACAAACACCATTTTCTATTGTTCTCTGTGTTCATTCACCAGTTTACAGCAGCTCAGACTGTTCATTTGCTGTTCATTTCAATAGAGAATTTGTCCTAATGTCCCCAACAACCTCAACTACTATCAGCAGCGCTGATGGCTACTTTGCATTAGTGAACATGTTTGTCTATGGCCCAGAGCAGCAGAGACACGCAGGCTGCCCTACAGTTCCTCCACAGGGGCCCTTTGGTGCTCTGCTGCTCTTTAATGTGGCTACAGCAGTGTGTGTGTGTAGCATCTATTTTCCAAACACCAATCACACCGTGTTTCTATTGATATCATGTAGCAGGAGGTATTTATAGGGGTGAATGTAAACGCAGAAACCCCCCTCCTCTATTCAAACAGTTTGAGCAATATTCATTATTTAAAATCTCTTCTTTTGTTTCACCAAAGCCAAAAATACCCAAATCTTTTTAGCACACACACACACACACAAAACACATACTCGGTCCTGTGGGAGCACTGCAAGATAGAGGAGAAGAGAAGAAAAAGGAAAGCAATACAAATAACACAGAGGCTGAACTATCAAACCAGATTTGTACCACTTAGAGTAGCACAGCGAAGATCCATTAGTATTCTAAAGGCTGGATCCCATGAGCAGGGCCTTATGGAATAACTTCCACATCCCTCGTAGAACCACTTCACACATTACACAGAAGAAACACACAGTAGTGAGCTGGAGGTTTTTGGAAGGTGGCGTTGCACAGAAGCCTGCACAAATGTAATGTAATAAAACATAATGGCTCAAACACATGCGAGTGCAAGCTGGTTAACACAGAAGCCTTTCACATGAATGCACCTAACAAGTTGGATTTCATGTCTTCTGTTCAGTCACACAAGCACACTTTTTCTCTCTCTTGCTCACACTTTATATCTCAAACACATATCAGTGGACTCAACTACTCTCTCTGCGCATACATGTTGATTATGTGGTCATGACGCCAAGAACATAAGAACTCTTGTTTTCCACATGTGAGGTCTTCTGTACACCACTTGTACAAATGCAGGTTGTAAATCGTACACGGTGTCCTGTTTCATACAGGCCTACTAAAGCTAGTTTCTCTCTCTCACACTCACACACACCCATGCACACACACAAGGTCTCGGTTAATTGATCAAAACGTATGGCTAATAGATATGGGACTGTGTTCCCAGGGTTTACACTGCCCACCCAGCCCCACCCTGTACAGAGAGGCAATGACTTCCCATCAGCAGTAATGGACCTTGACCAAGCCTCATAAATAATTACCATCAACTGGCCTTGTCTGAACAGCCACACACAGCCAGTGGCAGCTGTGGATGGATGGCTGGATGGTGGATGGAGGAGGCCATGTCCAGCCACTAGCCACTTGCAAAGATGTCTATTACTGAGCTTCCCTCTTCCTCGGCAACTGCTAGTTATTAACGTGTGATACTTTATAAAAAATAAGAAGAGGCTTATAAATCATTTCAGGTTTTAGCTATGCAGAGCTTTTCCATTTTATTTATTTTCTGAAATACAAGACACAAATTGAGGCATGTTCTAGCTATTCAACAAATAGCAAACTGCCCTCTATGTAATGCCAGCTCTCTCATTTTGCCTATAGTGAGTTCAAGATGTTTTATCTCTAAAATTACTTCTAGCCTAAACACAAGAGTAAAAGTGCTAATGTCACTTCTTACAGTGCTCATACACATTCTTCTTGTGGGAAACTACATAAATGGATATCATTCTTACACGGGCTACATAATGAAAACTGAAATGTAAACAACTGTACTTTTAAAATCAGAATGCAGCGTTTGTTTCAGTTGAGGTTTACATGTCAACCAAACAAACTTTGCTGGAATTCAAAACGTTTACTCTGTCATTTCCCGCTTTTAAATTAAGTTACAGCATGTTGAGGAAAAGACTGACTTATATAAATATAAAATCCGAACTACTTATGACTGTTTTTAGTTATTACTCATCAATGACATTTCTCCCTTTATCCAAATGAACTTATGTTTTGGAAGCCAAAGAAAAACAATACCCATTGTTTTCTCATGTATCGACTGATTTGCAAATGTTTCTCTGTATTAAGTTCTGTGAAGTTACATTTGACTTCTCACAGTAGGAAAAGCACAGGTGTAGATGAGAAAAATTAACAATGGCTGAAATCCATTTTTACTGCTTCGGTTTCAGGGTCCTGGTATTGTTCATGCCGGTTCACTGTCACGACTTGGGATACTTGAATAGAACAGAGCCATTGCTAATATTATTAGCAACAACTGTGCTTTTCCTACGTGATAAATCAAAATGTCTGCTGCAAAAAAAGGCATATGAGAAAAATATGGTGGTAAAGTTATTAGATCTATATTCATACCCCTTAGAGTGTGTATCGGCCTGTTTTTGATTTGTTTACTGGTTAAACAGCCCTATAAAAGTGTTAGCCAAGAAGCTGTTTTTCATCTGTAGTCCCTGGACTGCTGTTGTAATCACCCTAAAAGCAGAATATAATAGTACAAGATTCAAATTACAAACTTAGTGAGATCACTTAAAAGCATAATTGCCTAAACTGAAGCAGGCAGTAGAATGGTAAGAACTCAACTATAGCTTTGTGCCTTCAATAAAAGTACATCAGGCTCCTGAAACTACTGTTAAACTGACTGCAGCTGCAAACTTAAAGGAGGTGGTCTCCACAAGGGAGCCATAACCCATCCTGTAAACAGTTGTAAAAAAAATAAGCCAACACCAGAAAACAAGAAATGTACCAACAGTATTTTGAACCTCTGCTTTACTCTAGTAACCACAGAGAAGATTAGTGAGCTAAAGCAGGAGCTGAGTGGTTGGGAAAATCATGTTGATGGCATTTTATAAGCCACCAATGAAATAAGTCTTTCCTCCTTACGCTCCAGGAGATGAAACACAGTCTCTCTTGCTCAAGAGCAGTCACCTAGTCAGTGTGTGCACTGTGCACTCTCACCTCCTGTCCCTGTCTCTGGAGCGAGATCGGCTCCGACGACTGGACCTCCGACTCCGGCTGCTGGTCACTCTGCTGCCGGAGGATGACGAGGAAGAGGACGAAGAGGAGGATGAACGGCGACGCTGTTTTCTCTTCCTCCTGCTTCGGCTGTCGTCCTCGCTGTCAGAGGAGCGCCGACCCATGCTGGCTGACTGTCAGCTGGCAAAACACACACACACACACACACACACACACACACACACACACACACACACACACACACACACACACAACAGTGAGGTTACTGAGAAGCTATCTTTCTGAATTTCATACACCACTGAACCATGAGCATCGACGCGAACAAACTAAGCATTTTAACCAAGCCAACAGCACATTACTCTACATATCTCATACACAAAATGCTATATTATCGAAGCAGTTTTGAACACAGAGCTCTGAAAGTGATCTGACTGTAGAGCTAGCTAATACAGCACGAAGATTAGCTTATCAAACCACACGTAGGAAAGTAGCAGTTGCGTTTTTCAAAACACAAGAACGGCTGTAACAGCACTGTTTTTGGCACATGTTGTAAATATAAAGAAGATAAACAAAAAATGTGGATTCTGTGGATACTAGCTTACTGGCTAACTATGCTAACTCCATTATCGTTTGGCTGTAGTTCTGGTTTTGATTGAAGCCTTCCCGCTGCTCGACAGTAAACACGTGTCACATTTCAGTCATTAAATGTTACACTAAAGACAAAGTGTAGCAAAAGAAAATTAGGGAGAAGCTACCTGAAAATGAAAATCCCGCTCCTCACCTTTAAATCGCAGTGGAGCTCCAATACCCTACCATGCACTGCTCACAAGACTCTACGCGTCAAACCGGAAAGCGTCGATCGAGGCCAGACAGCAGAATCGAACCCAGAGCAATCGATGAATCGACTGCTCTCCTTTGGTGTTATGGGTTTGAATTAGTTTTTCATGAATACTGAATGAAATGCTGAAGTGTTTTCTGTTATTGCCACTTTAGGCATAATCTAAAGCAGTTTAAAATTAATATGAGCCATCATTGACAAAGTAGCTTCATTAACATTTTCAGAGCCTCCGGGTAAAGAATTATATTTCCACCACTTCATGATTCATGTAGGCTATTTGGGAGAGGGGGAAAAAGGGCTTGTAAAAAGTGAGCATTTTTGGATGATGCTTTTTCCAGACACTCTTGACACTGGCATTGAAACGCTTTCATAAATCTAAAAGCACTAAGCAGCAAAATTCAGTCTCCGGTCAAGTGAAACTATTCCAAAAATAATAGGTTTATAATGTTTATTCACGTATATTAACAGTCAGGGCTACTCAAATTTCGGTTTGATCTGACAATACCCACACGTACACCACAAATGATAACATAAGGAACTGCCTGTGTGAGTTGTAACTTGTCAGTGATTATTTGCATGAGGTCATCTTTTCAGATAATAAGGTTTCACACCAACATACACACGCAGAGAGCTGCAAGGGCAGAGAGAGCAGCATCCGAACTATTTTCAGCAAAGTATGATAATTAATTACTTCATGAAATTCAGAAAACACACAAAACGGGACCGAAGGTGAAACGACCACTGTTACACTGACAACGTTTAGGGGCGAACGAATCAATAACGTGCATAGGAATGGCTGATAAGAAACAATTAAATGGGGGGGTTTCACTGCTTATCGCTGCGATTAGAAATTCACCCTGCTTTCAGATGCAGCAGAAATAATAGTAATTAATGCCTAAGGTTCAAGCTGAAACATCGTTAATATTTAATTAGAGGAATTGTTAGAGCTCTTGTGTGGAATTGAGGCTTTATATAGATTATCAATAAAGACGCTTCATTTTGCATCAAATTCATCCCGACGTTTTCAAAATCCCGCTGTATCCTGTTACTTGTCTGGCTATATGTTGCCTCTTCTTCCCACTTATAATTGCTCTCTCTCCGCGGCATTCACTTACCTTCGCCGCAAGTGGAACCATTGTTTATTTATTTTTCGCAAATATAGGCGGCAATCATTTTCAGCGGCACAAAAAGCCAGTTGAAAACGTTAATTAGTGAGCCCAATGGCAAGGCAGCGCAAGAGGCAATATAATTAAACGTTTAGCTGCTATTTAACATCCTAATGGTTTAAAAAGTCCACAGAGAATTAATATTAAGCGATATAGTCTCACTAATGATGACAATTTAAAATACATAATTGCTGATTAGAAACATAAACCAAACGCTGGGTAGCGTAGAAACATTGAATAATTTGTCTCACAGGGTCCTAAAACTTTCATATCTGGCTTATGTCTATTCATTAAATTCGTAAAAATTTAACAGGCTAATGTCGTACACGTGCAATAATAACAATAATATTAGTAATAATAATAATACTAATACTACTACTAATAATAATAGTGATGATGATAATAATAATAATGTTTTCGTTTTTATTATTGTGAGAATATAAAATTAGGCCTCACCCGCCGCAGTTCTGTTATCATAATAACTTTTTCTTTTTATTTTACATTATTTTATTTTATTTCTAATGTTTTACGGTGAACAATTCCGTTTCAAATCAAAAAGCGACACCTTGGATGCACAGAAACCGAAACCGAAAACTCATGGATACATTTATCGGGTCTAAAAGTCAAACTTGTATGAAACTGGGGTTAAAGCCAAATATGTTCACTTGAGCTTCCTCTAAAGCTCCCTGTGTTAAGTCGTCGCTGCTCCTCTCGGCATCCCAGCTGGTCCGCTTTTACCTTTCTTCTCTCCATGTCATCGCTGTCTTAACCCCCCCCCCCCGCCCCCCAGCACCAGCACCACCACCACCACCAGATCACAGAGATAGAGTGAGGAAGGACTCCTCACCCATGTGCTTCCTTCTCTCTTGTCATTTCAGATTTTTTTTAAGCCACACCCCTGCAGAGAGAGAGAGAGAGAGAGAGAGAGAGAGAGAGAGAGAAAGAGAGAGAGAGAGAGAGAGAGAGAGAGAGATCCATGACCATCTCCCGGGTGTTTAAAAAACTAACTCAGGACAATAGCAGCGAATGAGCGCTTAATTAAATTAATTAGTCCTTCTTGTCAATCTCGGATTAATGGCCAATAGCGACGGTGCTGCTTAATGTTTTTTTTTTAACTCCTCTTCTCTCTCTCTCCTGTATCAGTGAAGGGGAAGGGGGGCTCATCCCGGCATCCTGAGGGGAGGTAATTTGCACGGATCAAGGGGGCAAGGCGCCGCAAAGTATAAATACTGTGACTTCAATAGAGGATCACCAGCAGGTTCCCAACTCCGCTACCAAAGGAGGAGGAATTGGCTGAGAAGATATATCGTTATACATTTTTTACCTTCTTCCAGAGTTGGCAGCATCACCTCGTATCATTTTCAAGGGGTCGACTTTTAAACGAGCCACACCATTGATGTCTTAAGCTGTCGTGGAGCAAAGGGAGAGAGTGCGTGAGTGTGTGTGGTGGTGTGATTTTCTTTTTTTTTTTTTAAGAGGAGGGAAAGCAGTGATGGAAGAGCTCACCGCTTTCGTGTCTAAGTCTTTCGATCAGAAAGTGAAGGAGAAGAAGGAAGTGATAACCTACAGGGAGGTGCTGGAGACCGGGTCGACGCGAACAGGGAGCAGGGAGTCTTTAAACACGGAGCCGGGGAGCCGAGAAGAGGCGGCCGCCGTCACCCGGAACGTTGCGCTCTCGCCGGGCAGGGAAACGGACATGCTCGGCCCGGAAAGAATCAGGGACGCCGGGAGCCCCAAACTCATAGACGGTAGGACTGCATGGTGTTCAGTCTTTATCAGCAGGAGTGTCTAGAGGACTTGCACTCTAACAGTGGAGGAATAAAGTCTAAAGCCGCGCGTTTACATGAGAAACAGACTTAAAACATCTTAATTTTGCCTGATGATCATGATGCAAACGGACACTCCAGATTCTAGCAGCTCGGTAGTGTCATTCTCGACGTAAAGTTACAGGATGATCGCGCTCTGTAGGAGAGGAGGAAATCTGGTGCTTTCTGAGAGTATCATGTATTTTGGCTCATGTTAGTTCGTTAGCCTTGTGCACCGTCTGAATCGCCCTCCTTATGAGCTGTTTACCAGACAGTGCTACTCATAATATTTTCCATTTTAATCACATGCTCTCAGCTTAGTACCAAACGTCTTGCTGTAGCACTTAAGAAAAGTTTCAATTCACAGATATAGTGCATCAGAAAAGGCCTCTACCCCCAGAGGATAGAGCATGATAAATAACAAGGCCTCATGTGGAAAACTAATAACAATTCTTTTATAACACGATAAGACCTAAGACCAATGACTTGCATTTTTTTAGTATCACAAGTTTATAAAGTAACAGAGGTGTGTGGTGGCTCTTGATCTGCCAAAAGTTCCTACGAACGCTGCAAGGTAGTCTACCTCAGATTGATTACAGGCCTTATAGCAATTTATATTTAATCCTTATTTATTTATAGGCGACATTCATTGTTAGTTGTCTCATGATTCTTTATATATTATTTCTAAATAATGGCAATCATACACCTGACATACAGATACAAAGCAGAGGAAAGGTGGAAACCATGTCCTTTCATTTCACCGTGTACACACGCGTCTGTTTGCAGGTGTGAAAGTCCATCAGGTGCAATAGTAGAAGGCTTGAATACAAATCTCATGCTCTCATGTTACAAATGGCCTTTTAAATGGAAACAGCAGGTGGAAAAACTTGGTTGTCTTCAATAATTCGTTGTTTTTTGTAGGTATAACTGCATAACGAAAATCATAGCAGCTCCAATATATATATAATAATAAGAAAATCAGGGATTCAAGACTGCATAAAATCATACTTCACACGGTAAATGTTTTCTTAAATATCAAGAAATGCTTTGCGTTACATAAAAAAAAAAAAAAAAAAAAAACAATTCCAACTCAGGCTTTATTTTTTCACATTTTAAGAAAATGGAAAAGGGGGTGGGAGGGGGGGTCCATCGGCCCTGTGCAGCCTGTTCACTGTGTCCTATGAAACCTGGACCAAATGTGACAACTCACAGGACAACATGTCTTAGAGTTGGGGTGGCTTGTGAAAAAAAAAAAACAGACATCTGTTCGTCACGGGCAGCGTGGTTAAAAGCGGAACTGCGACAAGCATGTATCAGACATCCAACAGTGGGCACAGCGTTGCATATTTATAAGCAGTTAATAATTAAAGAGCTTTATGTAGCTCTACAAAACATCCGAGGTCTGATAGCTCTGTGATATTTGAGGGCTGGGAGAGCACGTCTTTCTTTCTTTCTTTAACATCTTTAAATGGCTGTGATCAAGGCTTTAATTTAATATGAGTAGGTCGATAAAATTTTCCTTACCTTTTTCTGTTGGCTCCGGCTATTTAATAGAGTGGCTAATGTAGTGCATGTCTTTTTTTTTTAATTCTACCCTTTAATGAAGTAGAGAGTTTACACGACTGCTTTGCTTTATTTTTAAGTACAACCCTGTGTTTTCAGCAGCATCGAACGCATACATGATCTGTGCTTTGTATGAGAATGAAGACTTTTAGAAAAAAATAAAGTAAAATAAAATAAAAGCAAATTAAAATATTTGATAAACATGAGACGACGCAGGCCAACGATGACCACAGACTGGAGGTCACGGTGCAGCTGCATGGTGTTGATGTTTTTCCTCTCTTCTCGTCTGCCAACACAGGCACCACGGATGTGAAGGAAAGGAAAGAGGACTCGAAGCCTATAGAGGACGAGACACAGACTAAAATCAAACAGAGGAGAAGTCGGACTAACTTCACATTAGAGCAGCTCAACGAGCTGGAGCGGCTCTTCGACGAGACCCACTACCCGGACGCCTTCATGCGGGAGGAGCTTAGCCAGCGACTGGGACTGTCGGAGGCCCGAGTACAGGTAGGAAGAGACAGTACTCAACTATTTAAAATAAATAAATAAATAAGTAATATCAGTAATGGTAAAATAACAACAACAACAACAACAACAACAACAATAATAATAATAGAGGCAGCACTGAAGCTCTTTTTCAATTAATGTGACCCCATTTTTAAATCTGGGAGTACAAAATACAAAATTAAAAAATTAATTAATAAAAGAAAAAACACCCCCTACACACCCTGAAACATAATCAAAAATTAATTATCATTATCATCAACTACAACATTGCCAGCATCATGTCAGCGTGAGAAGATGTTTCCTGTTCTCACAAAAAGTGGATGAGAGCTTGACCCATCTGCTTAGATTAAATAACAACAATAATAATATTAATAATAATAACAATAATAATGAATAATATTAATAAAAAAAGAAGGAATAGTAACAAACGCCTCCAGTGATTCCCGTGTTTCTCCTATATTCTTTCTCTTTTTTGGCTTGGTATCCCGCAGTAACACGGTCTGAGCATGATAACATTTTGTTTTATGGAGGTTTTTCATGTAGAAGACACACATGTGCACAGACACACACCTGCTAGACCACACTTGGCCTGACTTTGTGAAACAGTTCATGGGAACCCCGTGGGTGTTAGTAAGTTCCAATGAGTTGACACAAGATAAAGAAAGAAGAAACATAGCTCGCCATCAAAATGTCATTATTATTATTTTACCCCATTATTTTCTGATCAGATTATTTTTCTCTCGGCATGTTTTGACTACTTAATGTGTGTTAATTATCTCAATTAGGCCCCTGCTTGTGTCACGAGAGCCGTTTTAATCTTTATTGTCTAAATCCAGCGAAACCAATAAGCCTACAAATATTTGCCTTCAGTTTCTGGGTGTATGTTACCAAGGCCCTGTTTGTCAGAGCTGCTGTCGTTTTTCATGGGGACAGACCATCTGCGCAGAAACCCAGTAGGCTTCAGCCAGTCAGGGGAGGGAGGGAGGGAAGGGAAGGGAGGGGGGGGCTCAGACATTTCTTGTGTAACGAGAGCAAGGGGACAATGAACATACAGACAACTCTTCTCATCTGATTTATCAAAACGCTATAATATCTTATTCCAGGCTCTTTAAAAAAAAAAAAAAAATCCCGTATGCCTCGGCTCATGGGAAGACTGACCATGTGTCTCCATACTGAATATGGTGGTCATTCTGAGG
>JBBMJY010000026.1:11278797-11341601 GCA_037833715.1 Toxotes lorentzi | reverse complement strand
TGTGTGTGTGTGTGTGTGTGTGTGTGTGTGTGTGTGTGTGTGTGTGTGTGTGTGTGTGTGTGTGTGTGTACGTGTGTTTAGACAAAACTGCGAGGCATTTTAAGCGTTTCTCTGACATGGATTTTCTGCAGATAAGGGTAATTAATTTCAGCGGTCATTTAATGAGAGGGAGATGCTCTCAGATCGCCTCGCTCTGATGTCCCCAAACCATAGCATTGCTGCTATTCGATATCTGAGAGTCCATTCAACTCTTCGGGGACACTGATCTATAGGCTAGAAAGATGAAACCAACGCTGACAAGGTTATTTATTATAGTCCAATAGTCCTGCACATTCCCAACAAAGCTGTTTCTATTCTCCTAATAACATTTTAATACCCCCCCCCCTTTCCAATTCGAAAACTCACTCCTTTCCATTTTTGCTCCACTTGTTTCTCTTTCTCTCCCCTCACATCTCCCTCGCTGTAGACTAAATGTAATAATTAAAAATCCGGGGTTACGCGGTGTCATTAATATTTCACTGCTCCTCGGGGATATTATTTTTCTGCGGTTGTTGTCACTTTGAGAGGAATTACCTCACAAGCAGCTGCCAATCAGTGGGTCTCTAATTAATTTCTGTCCCTGCAGGTTTGGTTCCAGAATAGAAGAGCCAAATGCAGAAAGCAGGAGAACCAGTTACATAAAGGTAGGCTTTTATCCCGCATGCTCCCACAAAGACAAAACTATAGGCTTATCTCTATTCTATTCTGTGTTATTACAAGGCAACTACATGCTCAAATGCATGTAACATCCTTCATCTTTACGCACTGTTACTATTTCGGTGGTGGTTTCAGTTCCAGTTAATTATGCCATCAAAAAGCACTGTGATTTCTTGAGCGAGTGTTTATCTTGGATGTTATTAAAGTTTACCCCGCCAATCAGCTTACTGCTCGTTATTCAGTCCTACGGTTTACTCTTTGTGCGTTTGAATATTCTCCTCACAATTTGGGCCATCATCTGTGTTTTTGCAGGAGTCCTGATTGGAGCAGCGAATCAGTTTGAAGCTTGTCGTGTAGCGCCATATGTCAACGTGGGGGCTTTACGGATGCCATTCCAACAGGCAAGTTACTTTGAAGCGTCTAGTCTTAAAACCAGACCAGTCCCTGGACTGCTGTCTTGGCACAGGTTCTGCCCAAGTGCTATGCAGAGACTCCAGTTCCAGTGTAGGGGGTAACTAGACTCTTATTGCCACACTGACAAAACACCGTGCCAGTTCCTTCTATTGTTTTATTGACCATTTATACGCCTATTTTACTGGAGCAAGCAAACATATTAGTAGGCCTTAGTGCCACACGGTGCAGGAGAGAAAGTCGGCCTGTGGCCTAACCAAGGCCAGGATATCCTGAATGTTTTCTTATCACTATCCGCAAATGACAATTAGGGCTTAGACCTGTTTTGTCCAGTGCTTGGTAGGAGAGACTCGTTTTCAATATACTGAACTGTGCATCTGTATGTGGGGGCAGTGTGGTGGTGAGAGTCTGGACAGAACAGTAAAATTATATGTACATGATTTATATTACATTTCTTTTCAGTGAAGTCCAGTCCTCACTTTCAGCACCCCTGGCCTAGTCTGGGTTTATTATCTTGCAGGCAAAGACCCGAGATTCAATGAAAGTTGAATTGAGATTAGATTCCATGCAACTGATGTTCAAATAAAAACTCAAATTTGACCTTTGATTCACAAGAGTTGCAGTAGCCAACACAGTCCCGGTGATAGTACTCAAAGACTGAATGATGGCCTCTTTAACCATTAGGTCATCATCCTGCCTCGTCATAGCAGCATACAGTTCATAGCTGAGTCACATCTAAAGCAGTCACACTAGTTAAATGACCCTTCAGACAACCCACTGCAAAGTTAACGCATGTTCTCCCCCTTCTCTCCCCCATCCGTGCGTCCCGTCCCGTAGGATAGTCATTGCAACGTGCCGCCCTTCTCCTTTCAGGTGCAGGCGCAACTGCAGCTGGACAGCGCCGTGGCCCACGCGCAGCACCACCTGCACTCTCACCTGGCAGCGCACGCGCCCTACATGATGTTCCCCGCGCCGCCGTTCGGGCTGCCCCTGGCGACGCTCGCGGCCGAGTCTGCCTCCGCCGCCTCGGTCGTGGCCGCCGCCGCCGCCGCCAAGAACACCAGCAAGAACTCCAGCATCGCCGACCTGAGACTGAAGGCCAAAAAGCACACGGCCGCGCTGGGACTGTGACGCCAGGAAGACACGCGGACACGAGGCGTGCACACGCCATCTGGCACGTCCTCGCCACTGACAGACACTGAACATAAACGCTTACAAAGTGAAAAAATCCAAGGACAAAGTGAGAAAAAAATGATCCACGGACGATATTTATGTTTGCTTTCTTTTTAAAAAAAAAATGAAGGACGACGAGTATAACTATAAAAATATAGGCTATTTATGAGATGAAGAAAAGACGATGAAAAACAGACTATGACGTGATAGCCTACACAGACGTGATTTTTGGACGCCCAAGAAAAAAAAAAGAAAGAAAGAAAGAAAGAAAAAAAAAAAGAAAGTGGCCGATGGGATTGATAGTGAGGCTACGCAGCGTCTTTCTCTGCCGCCACATGGCTGAGGAAGGCGGCGGGACAACCATGAGGAGGACGAGGAGGAGGAGGAGGAGGATGATGCAGCTGGGACGGTCGATACTTTGCCAAACCAGGCGAACCATTCTGCAGTTGTTCTGTTTTAATATTATATTATTGTTCTGATTTCATTTTGAACCTATATAGAGGCTGGCCTCGTTATATTTCAAAAACACTTTCTCTGTGAAAGGACAGAGCGGGAATTCTTTGACATAACTGAGAAGAAGAAGAAGAAGAAAAAAAGACAATATTCGAAGTGTTTCTCCCTCTTCTGTTTCTTCTCCCAATTCAAAATGCCTCAGCAGTGTTTGCATGAGTTTGTCTTCACGAATGACGTGATGTGAGCCATCTCTGCCCTCCCCCCCTTGCCCCTTTTCCCTCTCCCTCCTCTCCCCTCTCACCCTCTTTCCGAGGAAGGGCAACTCTCACTTGAATGTTTGGCCTATTTGACCTTGTTTGGTAAGGTCCTCTGGTAAAGATGAACCCAGGCGACACACCAGAAATGTGAGATTATAATATATGTGTAGGCTATACTGAACTTTTTGTCAGGAGAACCAGATCTAGTGTCCATATTTACAAAGTGGTGATTTGTCCCCCTTTTAAAGGAGAGCGTTATGTCATAAATGCCATCTTTACCACGGTAAACCAACGAACAAATGACAGTAACACGAGGACTGTATGCGAACCGGTACGGGCACGTGTAAAATATGTTTATACATAAGAAACATGCATTATTTTTATTATTTAGCGGCTTTATGAATGCCTTGTGGGGAAGTTGTTCATTTTGTATTTTACTTTATTTCCGTGTATTAAAAATCACGTGCTTTCTGTATGTAATTTTGATGTTTTTATAACAGTGAAAGTGAACTTACCTGAGGCACGGGTTTCTAAAAAAAAAAAAAAACGAAAAAAAAGAATATTCATGAAATTGTTTTACTTTTTTTCCTCCATCACATGTGAAACGTGAATCCACCGAAACAAAAATGTTTTTTCGTTCCAACAATAAATTAACTAAAGTTTCTTTAATGAGTTGACATTATTTTTACAATTTTAATTGACCTCAGCTAATGTATTATTATTATTATTATTATTATTATTATTATTATTATTATCATCATCATTATTTCTGCCGGAAAACCTGCAATAGATTTTTAATAATTCATGCCTGTAGCTATAGGTCTTTTGATAACGTCACAGTTGTGACAGGCCCGTTTAGTCAGGAACATGGTGTCTGTTGCTGCTCCCATGCCAAACCGATGCATTATTCATAGTTTGGTTACAGAGCGTTTGGAGTGGAGGACTGGTAATTTCCAGTACACGCTAGAAAAATAGGCAGATAAAGGATAAAAAAGAGACGGGGGCCGTTCAGTGACTCAAAGATAAAGTTCTGCAGCAGTGAAGCACTTGAAATTCACACTTTTTTTTTAAATTTGAGAGGCTACTCATTCAGATTTGAAACCAGAAATGTGGTATTGTTAGTCTTTGTTATTCGTTATTCTCTGGACCCATGACCCATAACCCCAACGACCTAATAATTATATAAGACAAAGATGTATTTTTTAAAAGTAATTATATCCACTGCTGATTTGTTTGTCGGCATCAGCTTCTATATAACAGCCTAACAGCCTACAATATAAATATTATTTACCCCCAAATTGTAAACATTTAATATCTTGACAGTAATGAAAATTTTAAAAAAAATTGTCAAGCGTTTTGACATATAGTAATATAGGCTAATGGCATTCAGTGCAATTCCAGTTGTGAACAGTCAGTACCTCGACTTGGCCTTCTGCCCATCTCGGAATGCAAATGTTGGCCGTTCATGTGTTTTGGGTTAAAGCTGGGTATTATGCATGAAAACATATACACAAATTAAAATAAAGCCAAGGTCTTTGTAAAAAAAAAAAGATTTAGTAACGCCTGCCTCACTTGACTTACAAATTTGCCTTATTCATTTCCTGACATCTTAACCGCCTCTTATTGAACATTTAATAAACACCTGACACGGGAGCCTGTAATTATAGGCATCCAGATCGCATTACCCTTCCGATATTTCCACACAAAACACAATGTCTTTAGCTATTAATTAATACTGATCTCACAGAGTCTGCAATAGTTTGTGTATCTAGCCGTTTGGGGCAGGATTTAGACGCCAAAACTATTGAATTATTGATTCTGAGCCTCGCCAGTAATGGAGGAGACGGAACTGGGAAACTGCTGAGTCGGGAGCGCGCATTGCTGCCCTGCGATGGAAGAGAAACACCAGGGCCGGGGCCGCGCATGTCCCCCGCGACCGTCCCCCTTTATGAAAGACTTTATAGTGTGTGTGTGTGTGTGTGTTTTTACACTCACTGACCACAAAGTGAGGATAGTTTCATTTCATGAGAGTGGTTATGTCACATTAATTATACTGTTCAGATATTATTTACGACATATTCAGTTATTACATTTAGAAAAGTTGGGCCTAAGGCGTCTAATTTTGCCTAAAGGTATGAAAAATCCTCCTTTGGAATAAAAAAAAAAAGCTGATTATGATGAATATGTATATATATTAGTCATATAAGATTTTTTTTTATAAATGTCATAAACTACAAGTGTCACTATACTCACTGAGTACACCACAAGGGCATTCCTGTATAGTTTAATGAAAACTACAACAGTGAATTTGTGAAGGTATAATTCATTTTTCCAGTAATATTTAGCAGCACTTGAAGGACTTATCAGCCTACATCTCTTCACCATTACAGTCCAAAGTCTTGATTCCTGCGTGAACTGCAAATCCACTGTTGTGCAGTGGTCCTGCAGCTATCAGCATGTCCTGAGGTGTGGTGCTGGAGTGGAGGGGCTCTGCTCTGAGGGGGCCCAGGAGACAATGAGACGGGGACACACAAGTGTTCTCCTGATTAGACATGGAGACGACCAGCGCTCTCACTCTCCTCTCAACACACTCTTAAGACACACACCCCCACGCAGCCAGCCGGGAGCCAGCCATGCAGGCTCTCTCTTTAACTTCTTCTCACTGTCTTTCCTTCTCGCTCGTTCCCTGTCTCTCCATACTTTGTTAACTCAAGCACACTCTCACTTTCTCCCTCTGTCTCCTTTGCAATGGGTTATTTTACACTGAGGTGGAGGAGTCAAGAGTGGGCCAATTACATTCAGCTTCATCAAATGAATGAAAATAACACCGGACAATGTATAAATCCAAATGCATGTAAGCAAACACACACACCTACACAAACACACATACACAGATCATCAAAGCCTGGTGACTCACAACAGCACTCCACACCATGGAATCCTTCATATCAACTGGTGCTGTCTTGTTGCTATATTTACCCCACTACAACCCCTGAGACAAATACACTACTCTCTCATTTCCCGCACTTGGCCCTTTATCAAATTAGGGCACGTTAAACAATCACACAGAGCAGTTTTTACTGACAGCAGAGAGGTTTTTTTTCTTTTTTATTTGCCCGTGAATGGCTGTGGTTAAATGTGATTGTATATCCTGTTTGTAGCCATGCTTGTGCGCGTATGAATTTATGTGTGAAAGTATGTGAGAGAGCTCCCTTTCTCTTCTTCTTCTCTCTCTAAGGGCTTGCCTTTGTTACATGTTAGGAGTGCTCAAAGAGCAGGACGCACACAGCAATGCACCAAAGACAACAACCATCAGGAGCAACGACAGATAAAAGACCAACTTCAAAGACATCAAATGGAGCGAAAGTGAAAAAGAAACCTGCTGAAAACTCCCTCCAATAGCACTCAGGCCAGCAATTAGGACGCCATATCGCTGCCTGTTATCACATGTGTGCGCCGTAGACCTGGGTGGCTAACTGCAGCACTTGGTGTGGGTTGCAGTCAGCAGAGAATTACAGCATTCATAGAGCTTGACTGTAACACTATATTTAATTTCACTGTAGCATGAAAAGTGGGTGTTCACGCAGATTTGACCCCTGCTATGACCAGGGAGGCTTAACCGTGGTGATTACAGACACAGAAAAACAACAGTCTCTATCTCCAGCTCCTTCTATTCAGCAGCTAAGTAGAACAAAACAAAACAGAGGTCAGAACAAAACAAGAAGTCTAATTGTTTCACTGTTTCCTGTTTAGGTGCCCCAGGGCAATCTACACATTTTTATGTACTGGGTGCATTTTATTTGTTATTAATTCGTTTCCAGTTGCAGCTGGTTCACAGATTAGGGAGATAACATAATGTATAACTCCCTGCCCTGGGAAGAAGACATAACAAGGCTGTATGTGTTGAGACCTGTGGGTATTAGTAGCAAAGAGGGGATTTTATTGTCTCCATCGGAAAAAAAAGGTGATATTTGGTGTATTGTGGATACACTGCGGAGTGAGTTTGTGTGCATTTTTGTGTGTATGGGTTTCATGTGTGGATTGTGGTCTCAGAGAGAAAGAGTGTGAGAACAAAATGAAATGCTAAGACAGAGGGAGAGACAGAGAGAGGGAGAGCGATGAGGGGCACACAGTTAATGTTGTACATTTGGCCCATGCCGCTCTGTATTTACAAGCTGGTAAGATCCAATCATCTGTGTGTGAGTATAATCGAGTGCTCGCTTTTCAATCATCACATGTTTGTACACAGATTCTTAAATTACAAAAAGCCTCTTGGAAACACAGGCCTAACTCATCTCATATTGATTGTATTCACGCTGTCTGGAGTTTACAAAATGTCATTTTAAAATGTCATGAAATTACAAAAAAGCCGACAAATCACCCAATATTTGTAGGGGGATGCTCGAGTGTCTTTTTATTGTGGGTAAATCCGGGGAGGTCCAGGATCATTCATTCTGGGGTTAAACACTTTTTCAACATTCTGTCTAAGGAACCATTTATGACCATTTATATATCTGTCAACCACATTCAAATGCTCTCTGAACTTGTGACAGACGTGTGGTCAAGGCGAAGTTTAGATGTGATGGAAAATAGCCCCTGGTTTTCAGTATGAGCATTAATCACCTGTGTACTGTAAATGTTATACTCATAAAGCTGTTACTTGTTTTCACATAGCCATAAATCTAAGTATGTGCACTATAGAAACCAATACATCTTGCTGATGTTAGAAAACATACAACTCTTTGACGATATGCTGCTTGCAATTTACTTACAGTTTTTCATTCGGTAGTTGCATACAAACACATCATAACTTTATGAGAAACGCATGCGATTGCATCACAATGTGACCAATGGAATCTGTAAACACTGACAATATGTTGTTTTTATTATATGAAACTGCCCTGAACTACTGTCACCTGTGCCAGGCATCCAAAGAAACTGAAAACATAAAGATGTAAAGCTGATGATTTGTGTTTAAAAAGAGACTCTTGGACCCTTAAACCCATCTGTTCAACTTAATTTGAGATATATAGGCATTTAGATCATTAGATTCATTAAGACCAAACAACTGGAATCTGTAATTTTGTATTATCCTGAGTAACATTGCTGGTTCTGTTCTAAACCTCAATACAGAAAAAGAAGCAAAAAGAAAACAACTGCAAAAAGAAAAAAAAAAGATGACCATGACCATGTATATACGCATTATAATTTATATTGTTGGATTATTATTACTGATCCATTCATATGTAAGCAGTGTTTTAATGTTGTAGTTTGTCTCAGTGGAGCTAATTTGAACTATTTCAGATACGGTTGGGCAGATTAATCTATAACAGTGTGTCATAGTTTACTGATTGTATGTTTTGTATGTGAAATCCACAATGAGTAAATGTACTCACTTTCCATTAGTAAATTCAGTTGGATATTGAATGTTTATAATCAAAATATAACATTCAGCTTTCAGCTTTCACAGTGATGTGTACCACGTTAAACACAATATCGTTAGTTTGATTCCAGCTTTGTTGTCATCCTCCTCATTTTCCTTTGTCACATTTCCTGTCCATTTCTCAGCTATAGAAATTAAAGGCAAAAATGTCTCAACTAAAAAAAGTAGTACCTTTAAATTAAATTAATACATAACGACTGTGTGTATCCTTCCTTTAATTCACTGCTAAAGGATTATCCATTAAAATTAAAGTTTATCAATCCTAAGCACCTTCCTGTATATTAATAAGTCTTTGGGGCAGTAGAATATGGGAGCAAGAGGTCAAGTGCTTTAGATTTAGAAGTAATAGAATTTTAAAGCAGGAAGGTGTCTGTCATCCAGGGCATCTTATTCAGATGTTTTCATTGATCTTGCCACTTGTGTCCCCTCATTGATACAGCAGTATTGACAGCTGTATTGCTATGGTAATTTACTCCTTGGGTGAGTGCATGTAAGTCCCTGTCCCCGGGCTGGAAGATAAATACATACGAGAACCACACACAAACACGCGCACACATGTACACACGTCGTATTATAGGCTAATAAGATGAGCATGAAAGGTAATGTATAATGGTGCGCGCCCATGTCAGGTTCAACTGGGAGCAGTAGGTTGAGTGGGCTGTGTGAGTCACTGGTGGGAAGAATGCATCTTGTTTCAATGCAGGCTAATGCAAATTGATGTCACAAGCTGAGAGAAGGGCAGACAAAATGCGAAGAGCTGACTGAGCTGCATTATGGGGCCAAGGAGGCATCGGAGGAGGCAGGACCCCATAGTGGTGCGACGTTCTATTGGATTACAGTGTTGGCTCAACAATCTGCCAACGTCTAATTAAATAGGCCTGCATTAGCTTCCTGCACAGTGGGGGGTGTGAGAGACGGACACTATCTCATTCTGAAATGGGATGTAAAAATAGATCTCGCAAGTTAGCCCTCACTCACGCACCCTCCCTCCTGTGATATCACTAATTCTGTGCGCGACCGTCTCTCTCTCCCTCTCTGTCTCCCTGAGTTTCTCACACCCTTGTTTTTCAGACTCTTTATATCATTCTTCTTGATATAAACTAAACAAAGAAACTGACTGTTAGAGTTTGTCAGTGCAATTTAAGGCGTGTTTATTTAGCGGTTTCCTCAATGACTAAAACTTGCAAAGCAGACACTGGAAGAATGGGAAACGGTTTTGCTTCTACAAGAGTGAACCTTTAAAAGTTTAACACCAAAAACACTGCACTGCTGTGTGTGTGTGTGAAACCAAGAGAATTTTCCCTCCCTTTTTGTTTTGCAATGGAAATAAATTCAAGGAAGTGACACACGTATTGAGAATGAATATCGCATGCATCCTAAAATAGCTGACACTTGCTGTGGCAGATAACTGGTTGTGTTATGGAGAGGAAGGAAGCAAGCTGACTGAAAACAACTATATCTCTCAACTGGCAGTGATATACATAAACTAGATTTAACATTGTGACCTGAATCCTTTTTGAAAATTCCAATTGTTCAGCTGACTGACGTTGAATTTGGACTTCACCGGACTAAAGAGCGTGGAATGTGGAGGGACAGAAAGAAAGTCCTACAGAAAGCAGAGTTAGGAGGACAAGGGCAGTGATACGAGCAGAGCAGATATGAGTACGGTGGAGAAGCTGGACGGAGGTGCCAAAGACATGAGTGTGCCAAAGAGGAAGCACTTTGTTGAACTAAAGCATGTTTGAGAGACTGCCTCTTATCTTAATGATGACAGGGACCCTTTTAAAGGGTCACACGTAACACACTGTGCCCTGGAAGTGCTCTTGTAGGACCACCTATGAGAAACTGGGAATAAGAGTTGGTTTAAGTTAAATCCATGCCAGCAAATCATTGGCCTGCATGCCGACAGCTTCTGTGACTCGTGACTCACAAAAAGTCTGTGGTCTGGTTTCCTTTTCTAAAACTGTTTTCAATGTTGTAACCAATGTAGCAGCACTGTAAAAAAAAATATTTATCCTTATAAATTTATCTCTAGAAGTTTTTAATGTTTACTGAGACTGAGTCTGCCTCTGGCCAAATATATATAAATCTAGCTTTCCAGAACCTCTAAAGCTCACTAATTAACACGTTATATCTTGTTTGGTTAAGCCGTACAAAAAAATGAGGAAATAATCTGGCACATAACCCCCAAAAATGACTACTTGTCATTCTCACCTCCCATGTTTTTGTATGGAGGTTGCTAGTATTTTGTTACCTTTCGAAAGAGACAGGTTAGCTGTTTCCCTATTTTCAGCCTTTGTGCAAAGCTAAGCTAATGAGATGCTAGCTTCATATTTAAAGGACACACATGAGGGTGGTATCATTCCTCTAATCTAACTCTGAAAGAAAGCCAACAACTTTCTTTACCAAAATGTCAAACTACCGCTTTAAACATTACTCATTGCCTTTGTTATGAAAGTTTTAAAGTGACCAACAGCCACAAACAAATAACAAAGTTATTTTCCAAATAAAATATGCTCCTCTCTTTTAGTTAAAAAAAAAAAATCATTGACGATTAAACAACAAAGTATTGGAGTAGTATCATGAGATTGTCTTGAAAAAAGTCTTCCCATCAAGTAGACATAATTTTAATTAAAAACATTGCTTGGGTAATTTCCACTATATTGCTTGCAGTTGTAAAAATAAAAGAATACTAGATTTGAGGTTAATTGTAAACAATTGTAAGCATGTAAGTAATATAGAATTAACAGATTTTTGAAACTATGGCCTAAATTTTGTTTTTAAACCTTTTTCAAGAGACTTTGTTAGTTGTCTCTGTTGGTAAAGACTGCTGGTAACCTTGGACTGATACACAGCTGTGTCCTAGCTCTTGAAGACACTATTAAAAACAGTATTATATGTTACTGGTTCATATGTGTTGGTAGGTTATATGGAAAAACATAAGAAATATGATGTTCTGGGCACAGTATATAGAGATGCACCGCTGCTAATAAAAGCATTACGATAATCTTTTTTGCAGTAACTTGGTTTGAAACTTGTTTAACATGTTATATGTGCAACATTGGAAATTCTAAATGACAAAGATTATATTGTGATTGTTTTTTTGTCGAGCCTCGCATGTACATAAAGAAACACAAATGCGTTCGCAGAAGCTTTTTCCAGTAACACCCAACATTTTTCACTCATATAAGGTTTTACAAGGTATAATTGTGAGCTTTGTGCTGCTGCTAACGTCAACGCTTCTTCATATTAGTCACATTTGTTTAATTTATTCCCTAAAAGCCATTTTTCTTTTGTGAGTGGGCTGGATAAATATAGCACTGCCTCGCTGAGAGAGGTTTTAGAAGCTTGTGATGGAGCAAATGTAATGTATCTTTATAATATTTCCTTTGGGTGATATTTACAATCCCAACACTCATATCACAGTGATTTTCTCTAAATACTATTAGAAATAATTTGGGGAAACAGCAACATGCTGGAGTAAGTGAACTGCTCATAACTGCTCACTCAATTGGCGCTACGACCAAAATGTGAAATGAAAACCTGAGTTGAGAGCCTGCAGACCACAGTGAGACAGTGTAGTGTGGTCTGCAGGGGGTGTGTGGACACAGAAGAGATCCAAGCACTGTAAAAACACATCCCTCCGGCACCATTATATAAGCATACATATGGGACAGTAAAAATGGAAGACGACACTTTAAATGACATTATTATAAAATGCAATACTCCTGGAATGATCCCTTATTAAATTAGGCCCTATGATCCAAGATGAATTTCCCGCTTCCCTAATCCATCAAGAGGGGAATATTAAAAGATAGGCCTCAACTGGCATTAGAAGCTCACTCCGTCTTGACTTTCATTATTCTGCATTAGGGTGCTGCTGGGGGAGAGCCTCTTAATGAGAATTACAATGATTCACTGGCCCCGGCCCCACTTCTGACAAGTCAAATATTAACTCCTCAGTCACAGCTGTCGGAATTAAAATACTTTGTAGCCGCGGACGTGCTAAATTAAATTGGCCTTTTATGTTCCTTACATGGCTGACCCCCATGGGGCTCCACCACCTCAGTCGCCACTGAGACGCCTATGACAGAGCAAGAGAAAAGAGACAGAGAGTATACACACAGTAGGGCATGCCTGTACGCTGCACACACAGGCAGGCTCACACAAAAACAAACATTTCTGTCCCCTGTGTGTCATTCTGTCATCCTCTCTCACTTCAGCTCTGTTCTCTCCGTTTTCCTTCGTTCTGCGTTTCTCACCAGAGGCTGTTTCCTTGGCAGACATCTTCTCTGTGCTGTTTGTTTGATAGCCAGTGTCAGCTACTGTCGACTACTGTCTGTGTTTCACTACGGTCTCCCTCTCTATTAGCAGGGCCACAGACACACATAAAGGCTCCTCACCTGTTGCTTGCCCTTCATGTTTAACAGCCAAATAGATTAACATAACAGAGCAGCCTTTTCGAAGAGCAGGGGAACTTTGTTCTAATGCGATTAGGATTTAGTATGTGGACAACAAATCAAATTTATATTGACCTTTAAAAGTTTTATTTCAGTTAATTTGCACTCACTTAAGCAGAGGGCTAGGGCTCGCGGACCTGCGCTCCACTCTGCCTTCCAAATTCCTCTGTGTGTGCACCACTGCTTGCTGGGCGGTTCCTCTGCCTGCTCGCTCGCTAGCTCGCTCTGGCCCCAAGGTCATGTGCAGTGACGGTGAGAGTGGGGAGGTTTTCTGCCTTTTGCCTGTCTCTTTCCCCAGCAGCATTTCTGTTCTGCTCGCGTTGCCAGCAGAGCCCTGAATCCTTCTCCCGCTCTGTTTGAGCTCCTTACAAACAAACGATCGATTTCACAGGGAGAGAGAGGGAAGAGGGAGAGGGAAAATATAACTGCCAGTGACCCTGCAGTCTGCAAATGTTGCACTTGAAATCGCTGGATTTTTTTAAAAACACATAGATGCCCCAGGACATGTCACCTCTCCCCTTTCAAAAGTCAACGGAATGAATAAAGAAATGGATGAAGCTGATAAAGAAAACAAAAAAATGGCCAAATGGAAGAGAGTGGAGGATTAATTCAGTGGGCAGATGGGTCTTGGTGTCAATTTGAGCTATTCTGATCCACTGAATTGAAACCAGAGCTTCAACCAAGCCCCAAACAAGTCACCTTTGACCTTCATGACAGACATAATACTGATACTCTATATTCATTCAGTTCCTCTGCACGCTTTGTTTTGACTAAAACCACATTTCCTTTAACTGCTCTGGCCTTACTTTATACCTCTGCACCTTAGGTCAAATCATTACCATAAGGCAGTATACAATGAACTGTAATAGACAGCTTGTCCACTGCTAGCTATATGGTACAGTGGTGCTATAGTGGAAGTGCCTTGTACTATTTTGTAGCACTTTAAATAACTTTTAACTTCTAAATTAAAAGTATCAATGCATTCTTGACCCAGGGTTATCATTAAGGTTATTAATTACCACCCAGAAAGTAATTACTTCTTGTTGAAAGCATATTTCTTTTAGTATTGAGTTTCTCGGTGCCTTTGGGAAAATGTATCCCCTATTATGTAAGCTATTAGAATTAAAAACGGTTCTGACCTTAAGATTGAATATCGAACATTTTCATGGTTCTCATTATCTAGTTATAATTAGCTTCAAGTGCGAGCAGTAACATTCGCATGCTGAGAATAAAAGTAAGCACAGGGTTGTATTAAAATCCACCAAATCAATGTTTCCTGAAGGGATGTGCATAAATGGCCCCATTACTGTGCTTAGAGGCTTCAGAGGGGAGTGATTTAGACGACACCCCTGCAGTGGACCATCAGTCACTCTTTTAGATTTAAATAAGCCATGTGAAGGACTGTTATCCTTACTGGCTTAAGCCCCCATTAATCAGTCCACTTCACCTGTCAATACGGCCACTGGCTTCCAATCAAACAACCATTACAGCAGAGAATCCCAATAAAGGAGATCTTTGTTTCTTATTGAGTTAATCACCCAGTGTACACACACCACTCTCATCCGACTGGCAGTGGCAGTGTATATTCCTCTCCATGCGAGGAGGAGTGCAGGGGTCAGGCTTAACACACATTGTGACTTGGAATGTGGAGGAGAAGTGGGATGAAACAATATAATGATAATTGTTTTGCAATTACAACCGTGTGGAGACAGATCATTGTTTGAGATTGCCCTTTCAAGGTGAAGCAGCGATCTATGCAAATTGATAGACAATGAAAACCATACCTGCTCACTGCTGAGTGTCATTATCTCTAAAGTTATGACTTATGCTAACTGTGTGATAGCAGCGAATGAGGCAGAGGCAAAGAGGGCTTGGGCCGCAGCGATGTGATGGACTGATGTGTCATCCACAGCCTGAGTTGGAGGATATAGCTCTGAGCAGGTGGGAGTGAACGACCCACTGACAGCCTTTTTCAAAATGACTAAATCCATCCTTCCGTATTGATCAGTTATTCTTCTGTCTATCAGTGGGCATCTTCAGACCCTCCCTTCCTCTCTTCATCCCTCCGTTGCTCCAAGCGCGCCACCCCACCCCACCCCCAAACCTGCCTAGCCTCTCCCTATTGATCCTCGCTGGTGATTGGTTGAGCTGTAATTTGAGATGGACATTGACGGATGAGTGCAAACTGTTTTTCTTTCCCTTTCTTCCTCTCCTCTCGGGGGTGATGAAGTCATAATGCTAGTGACAGAGCCAGACAGGGACCAATTGCAATGGAGTGCTGGCCTGAGTAACCTTTAGAGCCAGTGCTGGACGTCTCCTGGTCTGTCGCACATGCCCCCTGGGTGCTCCATGGTCACAAGACTCATAAATGGTCCCATACAGGCAGCCAGAGTGGATTGAGTGGATAGAGAGAGGAGAGGCTCAGCATGAGTGTAACCTGGAAGAATGTTAAACTAATGGTTTAGATCATTTTGCTCCCTGTACCAAGGCAGACCAACTCTATTGCCAAACAAGATAACATGCAGTGCTGCAACAACCAAGAGTACAATCAATGAAAATGTTTTTTTGTTTTAACATCCAGTGCCAACATGTTTAAAATTCTCACTTTCTACAGTATCTCATTGCGATTACAGCTTGGCTAAGGTTAGGGAAAGATCATGGTCATGGCAAATACATTTTGATTAATCTCTAGGCTTAGGCAACTACAACACTTGGCTAAAGCCACTATAACAAAACTTCAGACAGACACAATTTGCGACCAGCTGGTGAAAATGGTGGAACATTTAACAGCTGAAAAGCCAGATATTTCCCTCAGGAGTCAGTGGAGACCAACAACAGAGAGTGAGTATTGGACTAACTTTCACCAGGTGACCAGAAACATGGTTGATGTTGCTCCACATCTTCTGGATGTGCAAATAAGCAACTCTTTGCTAACAAGTTTGCCATATCAGCTGAAAAGCTGATAATGTGACAGTGGGAATGTGTCAGTTCACAACTTGTCTTGTTGAAAGTCAAATGCACTACATGCCCCAACCTTCATCTCTTCACCCTTACTTTCCACCTCACTACCTTACATAAATGGCAAACTACTTCCTGCACTGAATGCTGACATCTGATGTAAACTGTAATGCCATTCGATACGGTTGTAATTTTTGGGGATACTGGACTAAGGTAGACTGAAGCAAAAACTGGACCCAAACTCCTGATGGAAGAGTCTCTACTCAGCTTGCAATTTATTATGGATGTCCAGTTTGAGTTAATATGACACCAACACAATACTAGGTTAACTCTACCCAATAGCCACTGGCAGAAAACCATTGGGTCACCAATAAAACCCAAGACAATGGGTTGTTTTGTTTTTTATACGTGTACTGCTGGGTGATGTACCCAAACTAAATGGTATGGTTGTGAACTATTAAAATCGAATGGTTCTGATTATTAATTATATGTGTCTACTTTGCAATTTTGACAACATTAGAAGAACATATGAAGATAATTTTGTACCCCTAACAATAAATTTGTAGCACGTTTAAGGTAAATCTTGTTGAACTGGATCAAAATAACCATATTTTACTTCCAGTAAATAACCCAACAGTAGCCTAAAATAAAAAAGTAACATTAACACTGGGACCGCCCGGTTAGCTCAGTTGGTAGAGCATGAGACTATCTCTCGAGGTTGTGGGTTTGAGCCCCACTCTGGGCGGCACCGCCTCCCATAGGCCCACCACCTGTGGGAGGTGCTGCCCAGATAAGCGGCAGATGATGACATGACATGACATTAACACTGGCCCAAAAGGCCCCATTGGTACAACATATCTAGGTGAAACTTATTGCTAAGTTTCACCTAGATAAACCTGGCAACTGGCAACTGAGTTTGAAGTGTAGAATCAACCCTCTCCCTTACACTGTCAAGAAGGTAGAGTTGAGAAAAGTCAGACTGGGAGGCAGAAAAGAGAGCAGTGTATGAATAGAGGACACATTTGTCAAATCTTGACCAACTCTGTTACTCTTGAAGGAGAAGGATAAAGAGAAGGGTAATGAGTGATCAGCACTCGTGGTAAATAAGCAGCTAATTAGGAGCAGACGCACAGACAGAGAATCTTGCCAGAAGCAAGATTTCAGAGAGCAGCACAGATACCAACGTGCAGGAATAACTTTTGAGAAATGACAAAGATCAAGAAGATAATAAGATAAAGAAAAACAAGCAGTACACAACAGTACACACTCTGGTTTTAACTTGAAATAATTTTAGTTTTATAGTCCTAACCTACTTATTGATATATGTCAATAAATTAAATATCCCAAATTCTTTATACATGCCATTTTAAAAGTGGCCTTTTCTGTCTGTGATTACAGCCAGACGTCCCATTTCAACAGCATCCCTGTCTCTGTAATTACATGCATATTGGATTTTAATAATGGTGTAGAATATTATCAGACAGTGAACACGCTGATAACGAGCCTTGTGCTTTGACTGTTTGACAAGTCAATCTTTCACTGCTGTTTACTCTGTCTAATGCCATTACACACACCGAAGAAGCAGGAGGAGTGATGGCTACACACAGAAAAGAAATCATTGCTTGAATGCATGTTATATCTTCTGTTTCTTATTTCCTTCATTTTTCAACAGTCTTTTTCATTTCATTCAACCTGCAACACCATGTGACCACACGGTGGTAGAACAATCATTCTTCTGTAGAGAATTGCTCCTGCCAGTGGTTAAACAGGAGACATTTTGATTAATATTTTCCATTTGTTTAGCAAGCTTTGAGCTAAAATTAGATGGCCACCTCTTCCCTCGACAGGACAGCAGTGACTTTGGTTTCCCCCGCCAGGCCAGTCCATCGCGCACACACCGGTTCCAGGGAGGAGGGGAAGCGAGGGAGGGCTGGTGCGGGAGTAATTTCAGTGGATTGTGAGCGGACAGTAGCTCCGCTGGGAAAGCTGGCAATCATGGGGGAAACAATGTTTACATCGATCAGCTGTCAGGAAGATTTATGGCCTCATTTTGCTGTAATGGAGAATTAGTGGGGAGATTATCAGCGACTCAACACCACCGCTTGTTACCCGTGTCCAGGCCTGGCAATTTGTCTCTCCCCAGGAGCAGCCCAAACACTTGTGACAGCACCAGCACTTGCCCTAATTCAATCAAGAGAAAATGTTGGAATTAATTTGTTACAAGAAAATTTAAATATGTTCCAGCTGAGCAGTGGCCTATAGCCACTTGAAAAAGCAAAGGGGAAAAGAGAGAAGGGGAGAGAAAGCATCTGATTTATTGTGCCGGGCAAGATATTGATCCAGTTCGATCCTGGGCTGCGCGCAGAGGGTTTAATGTGTAATAATTTCCAATTTAAAGCTCCTTCTCAAGATCATGGCTGTAAGGAGAGGAGAGGAGAAGGCAGGCTGGGGCTGCGCAGCCAGCCCACTGATTAAGGAGCCTGTTGCTAAGGCTTTGTCAAAAGCTCTGTTTGAATGTAAATGTGGGGTTATCTGTCCCGGCATCTCCCGTGTGCCTAACACAGACTTTATTTGTCTGTCATGCAGATGGGCACGAGGACAGGGTGGATGCTCATACACAGGCCATGTAATAACACACAAGTATGAATAATTCAAGGTAGCTTTTCTGTGTCTGGTAATTACACCGAAGGATGACAGAGGGTGAAATGCAAGCTGCTGATAGCCAAGGATAAACAATATAGGTCTATGGTATATAGTCTTGCTCGGGAACATACATATAACAACCCCCATAAAGAGTGTATCACTGTGTGGTTGATAAGGATGAAGTGACTGAGCAGAGGAGAAAGCAGAAAAAGAAAATCTCATGTAGTTTTCCTGTGACCCTATGTAAGCCTGTTGGTTCAGGTTTTGGCAAGAAGGTAGGAGAGCAGTGACTGTGAGTTCAGAGTAGGTGGTTAGGGTCATCTGTTAAGTGAGTGTTTTGTGGCTTCTGCTCATCCTACTTAGGTGTTTCTGGTGTCTGCGGGATACATGATCACCCTTAACTACCCCCTTCCTCGACCCACCCAGTCTCTTCCTCTACCAGCACCCTGAGGACTGCTGTCAGCACGCTGACCTATTGATCAAGCTGTCTGTATGCTGCTAAGAGTCCTCAATGTGAGCAGGCTAAGGTTAACAGAACACAGAAGATAGCCAGATAACCATCATATATATCAGCAGCCAGATGACACGGGGCATGTTACTCGATGCTGGATGTTGGGTTTTATTTCACGTTACATTTTCCTCTGGCCTGTGCTCGCCTTTGTTTTTCAGTCCTACTCTGTTGGTGCCTGGATACTTCTACCGTTTACAAAGAAATGGGCCAAAGAAAGATACTGTGCATGCTGTGAGAAGTATGTGGAAACGAGCATAAAGTGGTGAATATAATATGCCCTCCTCTTTCTGTATCTCTCTATATACTGCATATATGCCGTATATGAATGTACATTACGCAGGTTGCATGACCCCTTGAGTTTTCTCTCTAAACCAGACAGCCAGTGTTCTTTGCTGTTGAAGCGGCTAGCCCACTAATAGCACAAGAGCTGTTGGAAACCTCCTGGCAAAAGAGAGCACCGAGACAGTGGGCTCAAAACACACACGCAAACACACATACACACACATACGCACGCACACTTTCTCTGAACTCTACCTTTGGGGGTTCCCTGCCGAACCAGCAGCCTGTTAAGAGCGAAGCAACAAATAAACGCCTCACTTCCCTTTCCTCTCCCTCCATCTCACTCTCTCCGTCTTTCTATGAATGTGTGTGTGTGTGTGTGTAGCTTGCAGGCCATTCCAGGCCAGGGACACAGTTAAATGAAGTGGAGAGGCAGGCTGCAGCGCTGTGACCTCTGCAGGCTACAATCTCCTCCTCCTCCAGCTTTGTTTATTAACATCTCAAGGCTTTCCTCTATTCCACTCTGATTTCATATTTTTCTCTGTGTATAAGAAAATAGCCTACAAGACACTGTCTGTTCCCAACTGTTGACGTTTCTGTGAAACAGTTTTTACAAATTAGTTAACAGGCGGGCTCTTAAAAAAAATTCAATGCACACACATTAGCATGAGTTAATTGATGCCTAATTAATTTCTGCTGCCATGCATAAATTTGGGCTGCCTTCCCTCTCTGCCACAGGAGACCAAGACAAGGGCGATGATTTCCAGGCTTCCCATAAATAAATGAATAAACATTGAGATGGGCCAGAGAGAAGCTGGTCTCGCAGAGTAGCCAGGTGTGCAAGGTTAAAGACCAACTATGTGGGCGTACACACACACACACATACACACACACTCACAGCACAGCAGGAGCAGGTGCAAATACAAATGATCTTTTGAAACTCACTAGAGGTGCCAGGCTAAAGCACCAAGGCACAGCGCTAAGTGCACAGCGGAGCAACACATACACAATGTTAACAGCATCCTCTCTGAACATCACACCTCCAGAAATCCAAAATGTAAGTCAGTGTCACAATTTTTTTTTCTTCTCCTGCCTTGTTATTTATTCTACCTGAGCATCCAGCTACAGCCAAATCCCACGGAAGAGTTGAGAAGAGTGTGTGGAGTGGATGATCGCAGTGGCCTCTCTCTCGCCTAATTTGTAGTAATTGGTAGCTCATTAGGTGAAGCAGGTCAGTGTCACAGGGAGCAGGCTGTCAGGGCGTGAGGTTAATGACGGAGAGGAGACACAGACAGACAGATTAAAAACTCTGCCGCCTGCCATGCATCTCCTCTGCTGGCTTGTCTCTAGCCAAAGGTCCAGCTGTCCACCATATGCAGAACGCTGAACATATCTATACCAGCACTCACTGGAAAACTTCACTTTAAAGTGGCTGCTTTATGATGACATGATGCTGTTTTCCACGTTCTTCTTTTGAAGAAGGACTATCTAACTTTTAGTATACAGCAAATTCTGTGGCCATAAGTGGCAATTAGAGGATAACTGCATATTAAATTTCACTTCATTTCCACATGTTGCCCTTTACCCCATTGGGCCAGACACAGTGACATAAGTCAAACTGCTTCATTGATCAATATAAACAGGTAAATGGGTCAACAACCTCTATCCCGACCAGGGCTGAACACAGGTTGGAGGCTGCCTGGCTTTGTTGAACTAATGTTCTTATCAGTGATGGAAATTATTTTGACGCTACCGACATTTAAAAGCCATCTAACCGACTCCCCAAACAGAGAGCAAGACAAAACAAGAATAACTGGAAAAGAGAGAGACAGAAATACAATGCAGTACTGATATAACAGTGATGTGTATTGACTTAACCCTTTTTGTCCTCCAAGTTGTAACCCAGAGAGGAAAATATTTTGAATTTCTGAGCGCACAGAATATCTAACACTTGCCAAAAAAACAAAACAAAACAAACAAACAAACAAAAAAAACTATAGACCTGACAAAAAACTGGTGGCAAAATTGTTGCAAAGCCACCATCACTGGCAATTACATCTGAATAAAATTAGTATAAATAAAATTGAATATTCACACAAATACATATAACGTATAAATAAGTGGATCAAGCCATTCACTGCTTATATGGTGTGACTACAAGGCTAGGAATGAAGGTAGCCATCTTGGAATAATGTGTAAAAGGTTATAAGTTACACTTTTTTTCATGTTTTTCTGTGTGTGAATGCTGCATTAGCTAAATATTAGCGACTATAGGTTATTAATCATTCCAAACCGAGCAAGGCTGCAGTGGCAAATTGCCTCAGAGTACTGAATTCTTTATTCACTTATAAGAAGAAGTTTGTCTCACTTTCAAAAGGGCCAACGGCTCACATTCGCCGTACCCATCAAATAACAGCATTCGGTGACAGGAAGAGTGATGTCACATTGGGTCACCGCACACCTGTGTATGCACGCTCGTGTCAGAATATGTGAGACAGCGGGAGTGGGTTTGGGCTGCTATTTAGTTCGCCAGAAATGACCACAGGATGCATTAAGTGAGATCTATTAGGACAAGGCAGCGTTAACCTGATAGTGGGACAACAGTAAGATATACAGACCTGAGGCTGCACTTAGCATGTGGTCAGAGAGGACAGCGGACGGCACTTCCACATCCACATCCAGGTGGTTTGAACATGAGACGGACTCCTATCAGTCCTGCTAGACTGTGTGTGTGTGTGTGTGTGTGTGTGTGTGTGTGTGTGTGTGAGGTCACTCTCTGGAGAAAAACAGTTCTTAATGGATCACGTAAAGAGAGCAACTGTGTAACTTAAGAGTGACGGCTACATGAACGAAACTGAGCTTGTAAGAGCTCTTATGGTTATGTAAATCTAACCCCAGAATCTTTTTCATTTATCCACCTTACATAGGCCTTTTCCCATCATAACTTGGAATTGATTACTGTAGCCAATTTAGATTGTGTTTCATCAATTTTCTTTTGCAAAGATTCAAACCTCTGGCATGAATTGTGGGGTAATTATCAGCTGCCAGTTTCCCAGACATAATCGGGTACTTTTGACAGGTGAGTTATTAAAATGTCCTCTGTACCTGATAAACATATTCATTTATTTCAAGATAGATAATTTCATCAATGCAGCAGTCATATCATATATGGGGTAGATGATACCCTCTCCTTTTTAATTATACAAATATCACAGTCGTCAAAATGACAGATTTTTAGACATTCAGATCCTTCAGCGCCTTCTCTCCTCTGTGAAGTTTTGATTAAAGTGGAGCAACACTGCTCACACAACAGGGTTGTTTGTTCACAGAGGCATTTAAAATCTGTTATTGTTGTATTTGCCAGTGTATTTTATTCACAATTTCCAATAGCTATTCACTGGAAGACAGTCCTGAATCTGATCTTAACCAGCACATTTTTTTTCAGGGTGACTTGTTCACAACAATCATTAACCCTTCAGACAGCCCTCACTTTATACCAGCTCTTATAAGATAATCAATAGTGTTGTCAAACATGAGTCTGGTCTTCATCAATTGTAAGTTACTAAAGGCAGGTAAAGAAATAACGCGATGCTCTCCATATGTTGCTGAATTATACATCTTTACAAATGTATGTAAATGCATTCTTGAAAAACACCTTTTTTCAAATTAAAAGGTTCCACGTACTGTATATTTACATTTTTGGTCTGGTAAACAAAACAATGACATATAAACAGAAGTGGAAAGTAAAGTGTTAGTGAGCTGTAAACAGTATTTAGATTTTTACTTCTGCCCAAATGATGAGTCAATGTATTGATTAATCGATTTGTCGTTTCATTGACTAATTTGGTGACAAATTTCAGTTGATCAGTTGAGGAAATCTGTTACCAGCTAGTTATAATAACCAGTTCCAACCTCTCAAATGTGAGGATGTCTCTATTTTATATCATTACAAATGAAATATCTTTGGGTTTTCGGATCTTTAATGGGACTACAGAATAATAATGATAAAGGCATTTGCTGCAGCTCTAATTTTAAAGCAGAGTATTTATTATGGATTTATCCATTAGCGACATGTTGCTGACCGTTTTGTAAAAATCTCACGTTTGGAAGATTTCACTGAATGAGTTTTCTTTAAGGGTTACAGGATCCTGTAGGGTCTCAGGAATTTGTCACCTTATTATGAAATAACTTGACTCTCTTCAACAATCATTATTACTGTATTGCATATGTTCCTTGAACCTTAGTCATGCTGTGTAATGGGTGTTACTGGTAAGGAGTTTAAAGGCGTGCAGTGATCTCATTACGTCAGCTCTAACAGATAGTATTATCTGTTCAGTGAGAGAGGGCATGAGCTACAGAGAACGGAAAGGCTATTCCCACTGGTAAATCCAAATGGCCCTTGTTGTAAAACAGCCAGCCCATCACAACAGAATGTGTGTGTGTGCGTATTTGGTTGTGTATTTTCCACACAGCACACAGGCATATTAGGAACATACAACCCTTGCACTTCTAGCCCACAGTTGTGCATCTTTAGACTTGAATCACGAACTCACGATCACAGATGGACTGCTTTACGCTCACAATTTAGCTTTATGTCTCCCAGTAATCAGTGCTGACATACACACGTTTAACAACATACTGCCTGTGTCTCATTGAGGGAAGAACAGCACAACTGCAGAAGAAGCCAAAAAAAAAAAAAACTGTAGGAAGAAAACATGTCTGTGGTGTGGAGCTACTGTCTTCCTGTTGTACAGTGTTTCCGGCCACTGTAAAGCCGTGATGACCCCGGAGCTATGGACCTCGGTGCATGTGTACACACAGCTGTGTAGCCTCTGTGCAGGCATTGTCCTACAGACTCAACTGTTGTTCCTGGACAAAAAGATATCTAGGATCAGCTCAGATGTTTATACAGCTCATCAGCTGTGTTAGTTTTAGTAGACACACACAGACACCCAGGCACACACACGCACATGCAGCAGTGGGACATGTCCAAAAAAACTGTCAGCTATGGACTGAAATTCTAAATGAACAGTTCCACATTTTAGGAGATACGCTTTGTTTTCTGGCTGAGAGTTACAGTAGGTGAGATGATCATTACCGCTCCATAATGAGTAATTCGCTATTTTATAAATATCCACAGCATGAGAACACACCTTTGTTTTTTAAGTCATTGTGTTTTTCATATTTTCATGATGATACAGTCATCTGTGCTTTCAATCTCACAAGGTCGCATTTTACTAAATAGCTGTATTCACTTTGAAATGATAACCTTTTCCATTTCTGCAGAGACAACAAGACTACGCTGTTTTAATATTGTTTTCACTGGATGATCAGATTTCAAATATTGTCTGCCAACAAACCAGTGTGTCATTCCATCATAGTGCTCTGGGGAACCTCCTTGAAGCAAGATAAATTAATAGTTTCATAATATGTAAATTTGTCGGTTAACGCGTCACAGCGCTCGGCCAAATTCTTATTTAGGGTTCTCTTCATTCAAAAGTCTGTCCAATTTGGAGGTCTGGGGGTTTGGGATTCCCTGCTTGAGGTGACCCCTGCAGACCAGGCCCCGTGTGATTGACAGGTAGGGCTGACCTCATCTGTGGAGGTGGGTCCCTGAAGACTGATCACTATCACACGACATGGGACAGATGGGATGAAACCCTCACCAACAACACCTCTGATAGGACGCTGCAACACCTCAAGGGTTCCTCTTTCTCTCTCTTTTACTTTCTTTCTTTATCTGTCCTCTGTTTTCTTTCTCCTCCTCATGCTTCTTTCACTTTCCCTAATTTTATTCTCTCAAGCCTTTACATACTGAAAATGCCACTCCGCATCATGAATCTGAGGCCTTTGCGTACTGATGTAAGGCAAAACGCTTCGTTTCACACATCTGATGGCTGCAGAACACTCACTAAGAAACTTCACATGCAAGTTGCAGGTAATAAATTGATAATAAATTGTCAAGTTTGAAATGAAAGTACAACATAAGGTCTGTGCTGATCATTAGGTATCAATTAATCACTCAATTATCTAAATGGTTCAGCGTGTGCGCTGAGGCAGACAGGATCTAAGACAGCAACATCAGTTAAAGCAGTCTAATGAACTGAGCTGAATTCATCATGAAACACCAAATAATTAGCAACCGTGTCTTAGGGGAATACTTCAAAAGGAACCTCAAAGTGGTTCGGTTTAGTGAAGCTTTCCCTTCAAAAGCAGAACATAAACACACCGCTTAAGACTACACAGGCAGGGAAAGCTGTCCCCCATGCCTTTCATTTACAGCAATAAATAATGATTCATCACCAAAAAAGTTTAGAAAGGGTGTTTCTGTTTGCATCAGAAGGCAGTGACCTTTGTGGTGTTGTTTGGAGATTAAAGTGACACAGCAGCTAAACATGCTCAGAATCAACAAATTAACATATACCCGCGGCCTGTCATAGCTTTGGTTGATGGGAAGGAGAGCTCAGTTTGTTGGTTTTTGTAAAGCTCTGCTGGGACCCGGTACGGTGGCACGCATGGCAGCGGAGCTAAGAGACTGGAGGATCACTGGTGGCTCCACTGTTGGGGACCACAACGTAATTAAAATGACACAAACAAAGTGAATCTAATTAGGAATCCCTCCGCTCTAGCTCGTTAGCGCCCGACACTGCTAAATTATTTCCTCCACGGAAATAAATGAGGCCACTTGTCTTTGCAGATTTGGGGGCTTGCGAGGTGCTCAGGGATGGAGCGCACGCTGAAAGTAATTATTGAAGTGTAACTAGCAGAGCCGAGCACCTCAACGCAAAGTCTTATGCACTCACATATGCTGACATCTATATCGGTCAGTGGAGGCACACATCGCGGCAAGCACACACCTGAAAACCCGTTTCGCTGGCTAACGCGGGTCGTCCACTGTGTGTGAGCTTGATGAGTAGGTGGCTGTGAGAATTTGAGATGTCTGGCTCTCCCCGCCTGCGTGCCATTACACAGAAAACACATAGCTCATCAGAAACAGTTGGACCTCCTCAGTGTTTCTGTCTCTCTCTGGTCTGGCTTTAAGTCTCACACCGACACTCACACTCATTCACACACACACACACACACACGCATACTTTCTTTGCAGTACGCCACGTCCACACCACTCAGACCCCCCACACACACCGTGCTCGGTGTAGTGAGGTAAGTGAATCCAGTGGCTGATAGTTTGGAGGGAGCCAGGGGAGCCATTGAGAGCCCATTAGGAGGTTAAGTGGAGGAAGCTCTCCATTGTTCTGCTGTTTGATTCCTGCCCTGTGACCCACACTCTCCTGGCCAGAGCCTGGGAAACCCTGTTAGTGATGATGAGGGGGGATAAAAGACGATCACACGTGCATGAGTACACATACACACACACGAACACACTCGGACAGCTCACACACACACACACAGCCGACATACGCGAGGCTGGAACAGTACAGAGCACTGACAGTTGGATGACTCCCTGTGGAGCGCCGGCTGTCTGTAAGGGCGGAGAGGTTTCCGGCCAGACGACAGTAGCGGTGCATAAGGCCAACAAAAGGGCAAACTCAGAACTCTGCGTTTACGTGAAAAACAGTACCACTTTCTAATAAGGCATCCTTTAAAACAGGTTTATAGGTTGTAACTGACTGCCTTATTAACAGTTAATGAATCATTTACTAATACTTTCTAGATCCGTTATTAACTAATTTTAAGGCCAATGGTCAGGTTGTGGAAAATCCTTTTGACTGGTGTTTATTCTCCTCCAGTATGACAGCTGCTTTGTCTTTTTAGCTCATCAGGAAGACGGCTCATCAGGAAGACTGCTCCAAGGAAACGTTTGGGCCACTTGCTTTCTGGAAAAGGCCGGGAGGACGAAACAGAGCAGCTACACCAGTGGCTCTATGAGTCTGTACATTGGTACAGCTAGTTTTGCAGGTATCTGGTCATGAACTATGGACAAATAAAATATTTTGACCCGATGGTGGAAAAGTTAAGGGATCGCCAGAATTATTACAATTTACCCTCTAGGGACCTTGAAATATCTGTATCAGATTTCACAGAACTCCAATCTGTTTGCAATCATGTGCACAAATAAGAAGATTAAACAATATAAGCGAGAACTTGTTTTGTAAAGAGTCAGTGCAGGAACATTAGATGGAATAATTACATTAGTTCCACTCATCGATTTCTGGATTTACATTCCTCGCTTACCCTCTATTCCCTCTTTAAAGCCTCTTTTGGCCTCTCACAGCTGAGGTAGATCTCCTTAAGGGGAAGGTAGTGGAGGTGTAGCTCAGCAGGAGGAGGTGATGGGTAGCTACCATAGGGTGGAGGCACACAGGAGGTGGTGTTACTGAATGGGAAGTAAGAAGGGAATGCAAAAGGGGAGGAAGAGGACGACTGGAGGGTAATGTGAAAGATGGCAGTGGAGTGGGTGGGGGGAGCTGGAGGGAGGGAGAAAAGGGGAGGCTGGATGTCTTGTTTGGCTGATAGTGATCTGACAGCTATTAGAGAGGGGAGAGTTAGAGACCTGCTGGCTTGGGGTGGCGGCTGGTGGTGGTGGTGGTGTTGGGGGTGATTGGGGGGGGGGTGTAATGGTGGCGTTGGGGTGATGTGAAATATGCTCTTCTTCACACTGAAACCGGCTGAGAGTGTGTGTGTGTGTGTGTGTGTGTGTGTGTGTGTATGTGTGTGTGTATGTGCGCGTCCATGCTCACAGCATGTGTGTGTGTCTATATTACTTCATTCTTCTACATTCAATTCTCTCTTAGCCTCAATGGCCTCTCTCTCAGCCCCCTCCACCCTCCCCTCCATTTCTCGCTCTCTCTCTTTCCTCTCTCCATCTCCATCTCCTCCCCCAATCTCCCCCCTCTCTCTCTCTCTGGTGTAGCGGGTGCCACTGTACATTTCAGTGTCTTTCCGCGTTACAAGGCTTGCCCTTAATTTGACAGTGTCACGGGGATCCATCTTCATTCTCTCACTCTTTTCATAATCTGATCCTCTTCCTCTAGCATGCAATTAGTGCCCCTCCCCTTTTTTCCCTCCACCCATGGCTCCGTCCTCGGTCCCCTCGCGGCCCCCGAGCAGCGTGCCGCTGCCCCCGCCGAGCGGCCTGGATGATTGCTACAGCTTTCCCTGTGCAATCCATTTAGAGCCGGGGCCCTGTAATGAATATGTACATTGAGAGGGACCTCGGCAGGGGGGAGGGTCACGAGCAATCAACCTTGAATTCAATTATGCCAGTGAAGGTTAATGACTGTGCTCAGTGGTCAGAGGCACGCGCCACATCGCCCATTAAAGCAGCTTGTCAGAACTGACAACGTGGGGGCAGGGATGCACTGACTTGGAGGGAGAGTGTGGGCGGGTGAGGGAGGTGGGAGAAAGATAGAGGTGGAGGGTGGTGGTGGGGTGGGGGAGCAGAGAAAACAAGCGAGAGGAAGGGATGAGAAAGAGTTTGCAGGGTGGATGTCTACTGAGGAGGTAGAGAGGCAGACAGAGCAAGCCGGTGAGCAGGGGAGGAGTCATGTGACGCACGCAGCCAGATAGATGGACAGATAGATGAAACGGTGTCAGTCGGAGGTGCTAGATTACATTGAGCTCTCCCGGACAAATCAGATTGTAAAGTTCCTCAACCTCCACCGCTGCTGCCTCCCCCGCCCCCCCTCCGCCTCCTCTCTCTGTCTCCCCCTGGGGTGAAGCTGAGCGCGCTAGCTGTAATATGATTAGTCTACATAAAGACGTGTCTGGAGTGTAATTCACTGCTCACTAATGAGGCCCTGTCTGAACCCAGGACAGATGAATCCCCCTGGTGGCACACGCTCACCTGCTGCCTGAATCACCCCCTCCCACCCTGTCTCAGTCAGACCCTTTATGCCTCTGTATGCCTACTTCCTCACCCTTTCTTCTCCCAATGTCTCACCTTCACCTCTCCAAAATCCACCCAGTGTCACCCAGTGTCTCGTACATCATCAACTGCCTTTGCTCAAACTTTTCAACTCTTCTCATGTATTAAGCCAGGTGAAGTGGTGTATATATGGAGTCAAGTCTCGATCAAGTAATCAAGTAATCACACCTCTAAAGCTCTGCACTTTCTACACTTATTTCCCCCCATTCTCACCCACACCTCACCCATTTGTCTCCTCACATTCATATAGCTATGCATTTTCATCTTCTTTGCTAAATGACTCAGCAGCTTTCTTTCTTATCCAGCGCGCCGCATGCTGTCCTGTTCTACCTTATAAACTGCATCAAGGACAAAAATGCAAAGAGAGAGAAAGTCAGAACAATCTGAAATATTAAAATCTAAATCTGTACTGACAGGAAAGGCAGAACCTGTGCTCAAAAGTGGTCAAACACTTCCAATAAAATTTCATAACATTTCTGACAAATAAGCAATTCAAAGAAGCTAAAAAAGTCCAACTGATAAAAAGAAAAATGAAAAATAGATTAAATTAGGAAAGTGCCTCTTTTTAAAATGAACCTTTAGAAGTAACCTAATGCCTAATGCTGATTTAACCAGCTTAAACTTCGCAAGCCTTTTAGAGTTAAGAAGGTCTGACCGTGAAACCCCCTCACCTTTTGTCCTTAGCCTAGAACTGGGAGCAGCCAAGACAGCCCTGCCTGAGGATCTATAGCCGAGCTCTGGCTTATGAGTGGTTAAAATGTCAGTGGGGTAGCCAGGAGCAGGGTCATAATGACCCTTAAAAGTTTGCATTAATATTTTGAAATCAATTACAAAACTGAGAACCAAGAGTGAAGATGCCAGAATTGGGTGCAACGTTGTCCCTTCACCTTCTCCTAGTCCTGGTCAAATTCCTCTGCAGCATCTCTCACGTCTGGAAACATGCCACGGCTTGTTGGCTATTTCTGTATCGCGTAAAGATGATCGAATTTTCTCAGTTTTTTTGATATTGGTGAAAATACGACCAGATTTGTTCACTTAACTACAATGCATAACACAAGCCTATACAGTGTGAGCATGCCCCAACACAAACAGAGCCTGTTGTTGATGGTGGTGGCAGCAGGTTGGGGGCCATCTGGACATAGATGCTTGTAGAGAGATAATGGCATTCTCTGGGACTGAGGTCTTTCATGGTGATACAATACAGTCCTGCTGTACTGTTTTCTGCTCTATTCATACTGTGCTGATGGCGTTTACTATCTACATGCACACAAGTCAGGCCTAATGCAGCTATCGCTTACAAACATCAATGTAACATGCTTCTACATAGATCTGATTCTCATCACATAACGTATGCTTATTATACCACATGGTCATTCATCACTTACAATGCCACTGTACGGTGCTTAGTAAGACAGACAACTTCTGCCAGATCAGAAAGCACTCACAGGTCATTTAAGTACTATATATAAACTATACACTATAACTGTAAGAGGCATGAACTCATAAACAGCATGGTCAGCTGGAAATCTCACATT
This sequence comes from Toxotes lorentzi, assembly GCA_037833715.1. NCBI lineage: Eukaryota > Metazoa > Chordata > Actinopteri > Toxotidae > Toxotes > Toxotes lorentzi. The sequence continues at coordinate 11,310,896 of JBBMJY010000026.1, read as the reverse complement.
ATGACAATCTAATTTGTGTGTGCATATGTGGTTACATGAAATATAGACAAACAACGGGTTAAGTAGGTCATACAGATAACTTATGCACTCGACAAAGAAACTAGGGATTTATCAGTTTCATTTAATGAATAGGATGTTAGTCTTTGAGTAGAGTTAGACCTGACAGTGAATCTAAATGATTTATGAATCAGGGTCATGGATGTAGTGATGAAGCTTACTCCATCTGTGTGTGTGTGTGTGTGTGTGTGTGTGTGTGAATGAATATGTAATGAGATGAGGGATTGTCAACACTATCCATCAGCAGAGTCTGTGATTTACTTTATTCGTCCGTCCAACATTTTAAAAGCTTCCTTTTGTTTAAGGACTGTACATTGAGTTGCACTCATCAATAGTTTTGTAATGAAGGAACCCTGTGGAGTTTTCTTGTAAAAAAACATAAGCTTACATTCATAGTTACTCACCCAAAAGTATCCCTGCAATGTGTGTCCCTGCCTCTGTCCTCACGGACAGGGACAAATGCTTTGAATGCATTTCTTCCTGTATAAAACATGATTTTTTTTTTTCTTTTTTTAAAGCTTTGTTTACCTTGATGTCTACTTGCTTGCAGTCTTCCTGTTCCCTGCCTCTGTTTGCACATTGCTAAATATCTTGGTCCATATCCACCAACCGCTGATTGGGGAAGCGGTGTAAAACCATCGGCAGTATGAGTGTGTGCAGCATCACCCACATACATGCATGTGTGTCTTTGCACTTTGCATTTGCATTCATTGTCTCCAAAAGCTGGATTCAAACCTTCTGTTGCTGGACCCACAAATAAAACCACCATGGGACCAGAACATCAGGGACCAGAATATAATGAGCAGGTAACCGTGGAGTTTCCTCATCATATTCATGCTGTGTTTTGGCACATTCCATGAGCTTTTTTACTCTTTTAGCCCCACTGCCCCCAAAAAAACTGACTTACAACATAGACACAAAAACACTTAAATCAACTTATACAAGTTTTTTGTTTTTTTTGACTCATTGTCCACAATTGCAAAGTAGCACCAGATTTTTTAGTCCTTTAAGTGTTACAAACTTTTCTATGTCAAAGTAGAAGAACTTTGTGTTCTCAAAAGAGCATGAAGCAGATAGAAGATGTTTAATGTGAGTTGAGTTTTTTGACTGTGTAATGACTGAAGTGATGCAGTGCAGTGAGGACCCATAAATGTGCATATATACAAACAGATTTCTATAATTAATATCCAATATATTCATTTAATATTTAATATATGTATTTAATACATGTAGATATAAACAAATATTGAATACCCTGTAATAGAAAGATACCACCCCTCCCCTTCCCCTCTGAAGAATGCAGAAAAACAGAAAATCATTTGCAGGCATCTGAAGCATCCTCTACTGGCTTCACTGAGCACTGCTAACAGAAGACACAAATAATTGGTAGTTGAGGGGCCCAGTTTTGTCTTTTGCAGTATGACACTTCAATTAAATTTTGCCTATTTAAGAACTTAACAAGTTTAAATTTTAGGAAAGTTTCCTGCTGCTCTATTTTTTTATTTTTTTTTGCTGACAGTTGCCCAGTGACACACACCAGGAAGGAGACTATTCTGCCAAACCAAACCACTACAGGGCAGTCACAGAGTGCTGCATTGTCAAACAATCCGCTCCAAAAATTGGGACTTTCTGAGCAAACTTTTTTAGCATCTAGCAGCCATTAGTGACACCGCACTGGCTTCAGCTCTCGGCCATGGTGGTGGCCATTTCCTTCTGACAGACATGGAGGTGAGTAGATAATGACTGAATTCTTATTTTGGGATACAATATAATATATGCAGCCCCTTTACACCTGCCATTAAGGTGTCATATTTGGATTGTCTACAGCAGGTATTATTCAGCTGCAATTTTCGGTTTTCCATCTTATGCACATCTGACAGAACAGATATTCTTCAATTTTAACCAATACAGCTGTCTGGACTGTCCATGTAATGACTCGGCTTCACTCACGCTTTAAATATGTGCATCCCGGAGCAACTTTTTACGCTTCAAGCTGTTCGGGCTCAAGCGCATTTCACTGATTGTGTATTGGGCTGTGAACGCTGCCAAAGTGCCTCTCAGTGCACAGTGAAACTGCGGCTGAACACATCCAGTGTAGAAACTGATGGAGAACGGAAGTCGCTTTGCCGTTCAGCTAGTGTAGACAGGGTGTAATGTGGTTTGAAAAATCCTCCTGACCCACTGCTCCATTCATGGCAAGCACTGCATTTATTTTTTTGATTTCATGTTAATGTTGTATACAGGGTTAATATTCATTCCATAGTGAACCTGCCTCCCTACAAAAAGTTGATGTACAAGACAGCACAATACAGTGCTGATACTTGGAAGGTGTCCTGCACAATATACAACACCCTCTATCGGTGACCCATCCATTCCATGCAGCAGTCTATTCTTTGCAGGGTCACTTACTTGCAGAGTCCTCCACTGAGGGCAAATGGAGAATGTGAATTTGACCGTATAAACTGCCGCTGTTCAGCTACCATCTGCTGTTGATACACCTCATTATTTTAACGGGTGATTATAAAAACAATGATGTTCCAAAGAGGAAAAAAAGAAAAAAAAACATACCCTTCCAGATTATCGGAAAAACATTTTTCTTTTCTGTCGCAACAGATCCCAATACAAGCAGCGCAGCTCCCTTGATTATGTTGGCGCCAGCAGTAGGTTTAACCTTTGAAAGTGTTGCCATTGAGTGTTCTGTCTTTAAATCTCCTCTTCATCCCCTCCAGATTAAATGACTCTTGTTGTTGCTGTGTGCAGTCTATCTGGACATCATCTGAAGAGCCACTATGACAACCTAGCCTTCCAAACAACCACGAGCAGAAATCAATAACCCTGTTGCCCTGCCTCATCCCTCCACTGACAAGCTAACAATGTGTGTGTCCAGAATCTCAAAGAACAAACAGTCGTTGACCAGACAGGCCTCGTTGTGTTGCTTTTTCACCACTGTTTCCCTCTCTGCCCTGGCCTCGGTAGAATTATAAAAAGCCTACTATAAGATTCTACTCAGTGCTGGATTTATTAAGGTGCCACACACAGAATTTTTTTAACTCTTGAGGGAGTAGTTTTGAGCTTTTTATGGTTGCCTAACCAGAGAGAAGTTGATTGTTTATACCGCAGTGGGGGAATATATATCCACATACTCACACCTGGATGGATTTGTCACAGGAACTTCACATTGCAGATACATATATATGTTTTTTTTTTTTACTTCCATAAAGCTGCATTTTTCATGTTGGCTCTTGGTAGAGATACTGTCAGTGTAATGCTACAGTCCCAGCTAGTGTGTGTGATGTTTTATGCTACAACATAGCAAAGGTAAGAGGGATGGTTGTGAGGTTAATGCATTGTAACCCTAGTTCTTCGAGCAGAGGTAGAGTTCTCTAATGGATTGTCCACACTTGTCCACACCTCACTGATGGCAGTGTGACAACAGGCTTATGGGTGAGGAAGTTTAGTTGCGTCCCATGTAGTGACACATTACGAGATGTACACCCTTTCACGCAACAGCTGTTGGGTCATCCCGTCCAAACCAGGCATGAGAAAGCAAAGTTCCTGTTGTTTTAACAGCTGAGTGCCAGCAGATGGTATTAGTAACTTCTCCACACAATGTTTATCTCATTTATAGTCTATCATTCAATTTTTGCGAATCACTCATGAATTTGTGTTAGTTGCTGGTTAGTTGTTAGCTAGCTAGCTAAAGTGTTGGTTGCGCATATTATGTAGAAACATCATCCTCTTCTTCTGCTAACTGGTTAGAGCACATTTAAATTGAAATGAATGTACATTCAATTATAGCTAGACTTTAGAAGATTTGAAATCTATTCTGACCAGATTTATAAATGTGCCTGTTTTACAAATGTGTGATGTATAAATGTGTCATTGACGCAACTGGAAAACAAAAGAAGAGTCTTTAGTTCAGCTGCAAGAAAGAAAGAAACACACATCAGATGCTTTCTGCTCTGTTTGCCCACCATGCACACTGACCTCTTAGGCTTAATGTCGGTCCTGCCTGCTACACTCAAAGTGGCTCTCTCCTCTCTAACTGTACCACAAACAGAAGTAAATGAAACAGTTTGATTGGCAGAACTTGTTGTGGGATCATGTGCAGCCATAGGGGGGGTACACAGCCACATTTGCAGATCTTTTGCACATCAGGATTGTATCAGTAGTCATATACCAATTATAGTAAACTGAGAAGCTTATGTGCAGTTTTCTTTACAGATTTTCAGGCCACATAATATTCTCATACATCTCTTTACATTTTCAAATGTAACAGAATGTGTTCACAAATCTGAGTATACAAATACAGACGTGTCAACCTAATGCACAGGAATGATTTAGTTATAATTTTGGCATCAAATGGTGTTACATAATGTTCATGCACACACTGCATATGCATAAATACAGACATTAACACTTCACTTTGTTACTCTCAGTCTCCCTCTCTCTCTGCACCCAGACTCACTCTTTCTCTCTCATGGAAAATCACACACAGATATAGTTTCCCCCTTTCAGAGCAGTTGTTTTCCCACTTCCATTACCCCTACTTACACCATAATGGTGTGTGTGTGTGTGTTGTAAAAAAAACAAAACAAAAAAAAAAACAAAAAACATAAATTGCTATCCAACTCCAACATCCAGCTCCTGTCCTCCAGGTTCTGTGAAGCAAAGCCCACAGAGAGAGAACAGAGAGCCATGGACATTGCTGTTCCTCTTCTTAAAACATACAGTTGTAAAAATAATGTCCTTGCTCTCACCATGGACCTGCTGACATTAGAGTAAGAGTACAGATGATTAATATCCAACTTCAACGTGATACAGATTGTTTTGGATCAAACGTGTGTCCAGCTGTTGATAACAACAAATCCTCTGACCTTAATGACCATACGCATCACCTGTTGTCACACAGGCATACTGGGCCTTTGTCGTCATGGTAACAATAATAATGGTAAACACTAAGGCTATTGACCGGTAATGGTTTGCTTTGGTTTAGGTATAAGAAGTACTTGGGTCAAAAAAAGTAATTCCTTAGAGGACCTAGATGACCTTGGTTGTCATGGTTACAGAAATAAACATGTGGTTAAGATTGTTATGGATAAAAGAAACTGAAATGCTGAAAGAAATGTTGACCAGCGGTTTCACACAGGAAATGAACAGCAGTCTCCTGTGTGAAATTCCTGCATTTTGTTGACCCATCCATTCACCCTGACCTCCTCCTTTGTTGCTGTTGACACTTCGTCACCTACCTTACTTCTTTGCTTCAGTCCTAAGTACTGCAGTCGCGAGAAGTTACTACTTTCAGACTGTTTTTAGAGGAAAACATACCTGGTGATTATCCGTGTAACTTCAGTTTACCTTATTTTCTCTCACAACATGAAGAAACATGGGTCAGTTAGATAGGCCTATACTGCGTTTACTGTATGAACTTCTTTACAGCTAAGAGATCAGTCCAAAAAGTGGTGTGTTGATTCAGACCAAAGGGTGAAACGAACTGCCAAATAATGGAAAGTCACTTTACTTGAAATTCAGCAAGTTGACCAGAAGCTTGGAGACTGAGAGTTGGTAACATATAGTTTCCTGTACCGCCCTACCAATCTGTTGATCTGTCATCAGGTGCTGTTAGTGTTGCGCCTGTAAAAGGGGGGGATAATAAGAACGACACAGAAGCGATGTAGTTTCGAGTTCCGTGTTGTCGTGAATGAGCGCGAGCTGCGTGTCCCCCTCTACTGGCCCAGTGAGACTTTAGCAATCAAGCACAGAGCAGTAGATTACAGATAACCCCAATCTGCAAATCAAAGTACATTTTAACTCTTTCCAATTCCTTTTCTAATAAAACAGTGAATTACCAAAATTTCAACAGGAGTCATTTTGTTATAACCATGAATTAACCTATTTTTCTACCACGGATGGTGATGAATTACAGCATTTTTATCATCATTACAATTATAGCAGGTTTATAGCCATTGCAATCACATCACATCTTTCTTATGACCATTACATTAGCTCATTCAGCCTCTTCTAAACACTCACAGAAACAGCCCAGCTCACATTTCCATGAAAGGCAGCACCATATTGTCTTACTTAAAACACACTCAGTGTAGTGTCTCTCTCTGATCTCTGATTATAATCTGAAAATTGTGATGCATTGCAGACATTCAGAGACTGCATGCACGGTGTGGCATTAAAAATACTGTGATGATCAGAGTAGCCCACCTGAGCACCAGTTCCAGTGTCATTCAAGGTTTTTGCTCAATGTGTAAAAGGTGTGGTGTTTAAATTCTGACAGTTTAAATATACATGAACAAAATATGTGTTTAATTTAGTAAACTGAGTATAGATCAATCAGTCTGCACATTTTCTACAACATGCCCCTGTTAGTTGTGGTCTAATTTGTACCATTGCAGGAGGAAATTCATTGATAATTTTGTATCTGCACATTTTCTTGAAACTTTTCGTAATGAACATCCTTTTATACTATCTTCCTTGTTTCACTGTCAATACAATCTCTAAGCTCAGATTCAGATTAATTTTTCATTTGTATTGTATCTTATTGTATCTTGTACCATGTGGCAACATAGCTTAACATTTTTTAGGATTTATTATTTATCATACATTATACTGCATATTCATTATATTTTTTCCAGTGTACAGCAACCCTCTGACTCAAAGGTCATTATCGTGTTTCCACAAGGCTTTCCATCATCGCTTTTTTGTTTCATCTTTTATTTGAACATGTTGGCTTGTTGAGACTGAGATCTCTTCAAGAGAGAGACCTGCATGTGCACAAGAAACATACACAATTTCAGTTTGAAGTTGTTATTGCTAGGGCAAGTAGGTGGTACACTCTTAAGTGACCTTGAGAAAAATATTTTAATGTCAGAATTTAAAAGAATATTTGAAAAGAGGCCTCTGAAATGTCTTCTAAGCAGACGGAAGATTTTTCAGTGGCCAGATTTAGAGAAGAGCCTGTGGCATATAAAATAGTATCATCTGAATAAAAATTAACCTTTCTCTTTGAAGTGATAGAGAAAATGTTTTTCATGTAGAGAATAAGAATAAGACCAAAAACCCTTGTGGGACGCCTATACACTGATTTCCTTTCCGATCCAATACCAGGTAAATTTCAGGCTGGTGCTGGCGATACTGATCCGATACCGATACTTTGATCAAAAACTTAATGTTTTGGAAAATCTAAATAAAAAGCAGTATATTTAAAATTATAGTTTCATAATGAATACGAGACATCAGACTACTTGTTCTTATTGTTTAATTATGAAGAATTGTCACACAAAAAGAAAAAAAAAACTGGACTCACAAATCCCTGGAAACCTTGGTCCTCCACTATGGACAAAGGCTGGAGGTCCTTCACAATCATCTCTCCCAGGAATCTTGTGAGTGTTGCTGCTCTTGGGGAATCATCTACAAACAATATAAAATACACAGGGCAAAACAAATGATGGGGTACACTGCACTAAATGCTTAATCTTACTTTGATTCAGATGTATGCAGACTCTCAAAACACTAAGGGGAAAGGAACTGATAGTTTACATGCACTTGTTTTGTATAGAATGCTATGTGACTCAAATTGAAATTATCAGTAAAATACATAATTGAATAAATAAATGCCACATAAGTTTGTCAATACCTACATTGTAAAATATTCAGTTAACCATCAGTCAAAACAAATGAGACAACTGAGAAATATTTCATACATACGGTATTATTATCTATCTATAAAATATTTTTTAGTTGTATTTTTATTTTTTAAAGCCCACAATAGCGGTTTTATTGCAAGTACTCTGTATATTTTAATAAGACCTAGCCTATGTAATCCACTTTAAATGATCTACTCTACAGGCAACCTTACCTGACTAAATCTAGGCCTATTGAATTGATGTGAGGTGATCTCAGGGACACACATATTACTCCAAGCTGAACTCATGCAGCTATTTATTGTAGCATTTATTTATTTCATTGCTTATTTCATAACCATATTTATTAATGTAAATTTGAACTAAATGGGATGGGATAGTTTTAAGAATGTGGTGAACTCCTGTTGTTTGAACATCAACACAAAAACCTAAGCCTAGTAGAAAGATGTAAGTCACTTTCCCAAAATTCAGCGACAGTGCTACGCATCGCCAACAGCTCCACATTTTCTCCCTCTGTACCTGGATAGTTCCTGCCTACAGCACCAAATGACTCCACGAGTGACGTCTGCCTCGCCCTAGCAGCACCCATCCCTTTCCTCTCCTCCTCTTCAAGTCGCCTCATCATAACCTCCTCATATTCTGTGTTATGATTTACTCTGAGGTGTTTAACAAGGTTTGTGCTGTTGCCACAACACCTCACAGTCTTTCCACTTAGATCACATACTGCGTCTTGACTGTTTGTGGAGCTGAAATAGCGCCACACATGACTCCGCTTACGTTCGACCATTGTCAACTGAACTGATTGGGCAGTGTGCTGCGACGCTTGCACATTTATACAGCTGTAATTTGCATATGACTGTGACAGGCGGAAGAAGAAGTTCCTACCAATCGGGTATCATTTAGACGATATCCCGATGGTATTGTTACTTTCCACTATGTTCATCTTAATGATACACTACACATTTACCCCAAATTACTAAAATATAGATATGTTAAAATGAGAATGGATTCTAGAACATAAATATCTGGTATCGGAAGTATCGATATTTCAGTATCGATCCGCTCACCATCATTTCCTGAGTTCTATCAAGGAGACACTCATGTATCTATTTAAGCTATCATTATTCTAGTCCTAGTCCTAAGGACATTTTTTCCTGTAAATATTATATATATTTTGATCAGTAAAATCAAATTGCCTTAGATCTATAAAACGTGCAGCATGGTGTTGATGACTGTCATTACAGGGTATTAACAGTATCAGTTGATACACATAATCTAGCTGTTGTTCTGCGGCATGATCTAAATCCTGACTGCTGAGGCTGCTTTTTGACCTCATAATTTTTTTTTCTTTTTTTTTGCTGTTACAGTTACCAACTTGTTAGCTTTGTTTGAACTTAAAGCTGACTTTTAACATAAGCTATAGGCTAAGAAAAGAATTCTAAATAGTAACACAAGAACAGAATTAGTATTCAAGAAATAGTAAGACAATTAGCAAAGTTTAGATATGACGGCAATTATGCCCAAAGTTTTAATATCTAGAAATCCAAAGTTTTCCTGCTTCCAGTTGCCAAACATTTTAGTAATTTATTGCTAACTCTGTCGTGCTCCTTACTGGATTTGTGTCTGTTTTTGTTTTTTTAAATAATTTGCGTACATATTGCGTACATATCCTACACATTAGTAGGTCCAACCTACCAAAACACCAATCTAAAAATAAATAAATAAATAAAAATACCTGGTTAGTGCTACTTTAAGGATTATCAGGGAAAGTGTGTGATGGCATCGTATACTCCATGTAATCGCATTGTCAAGGAGGAGAAATGACTGAGAATCAGCAAATGAGAAGAAGGTTAGAAGAATGAAATGTGCTATTAGCAAGACTTTCCAACTAAGAATTGACAGGAAGTTGTTCCTGCTTGACAGGTGGGTGAGTTTTTCTGTCTTTCACAGATCCAGTAGGTCAACATTGTTTTGTCACATTTGCCGATATTTGTGATAGATAATCCCATCGGGCTAGTTAGCAAGCAGGTACTGGTGTCACATTTGTGTGTCCGGTAATGTTAAATCATTTGCCCAGGGACATTCAATCATCGTGTCCTCTCTGCATGTTGGCTTCACTGCAGGAACTATAGTGACAGCTTACTAACCCACAGTCTAACTCAGGTTACTTACGTTACTTGGTGTCTCATGTTAGCTCTATGTCATGGTATTTGTCCGTCCAAGGTGCAAAAGGTTTTATAGACACACATCTATTAACGTAAATTTGCTGGCACAGTGGGATTATTTGCACTAATGCATAATTTGAAATGCTATGCCAGGTAACGTATTTGTTAGCTTAACTACAAACCTATGGTTCTCTCCTCACTACAGTCACAGAACGTACTAATTTTTACTCTGTTGTGTTTTGGATGCTGTGTTTGTGTGCATGTTATTTGTTTGATGACTTTTGTATTATAAGGTTTGTTTTGCTTCAGGTATGAGAAAGAGTTTCCACGCTGCAGGAGACCTTCTGGATTCTGCAATTTTTTCATTGCCTTGGCAATACGGGTCCTTGAATCTGGGGGGCAGAGCTTCTGAAGGAGCACTGAAGGGAAGGCTGTATTTGTTTTGCTGTTGAGTTCAAATATAATCAGTCAGTTGTTTACTCTTCCTGTAACTCACCAGTTTGCTGCAAACCTCAGTTTGGCTTACAGATCACAGAGGAAATGCAATGTCAGGGTTGAATACATGTTCAGAAAGCCTCAGATGGAGCACTAGCATTTAAGGCAGTGGTGGCCAGCACTATTGTGCTATTGTATAAAATTAGTATTGTGTAAAAGAACTTTACAATACTTCTTCCCTCCCTGTTGCTCCCTTTTTTCATTTCTTCCTACACTGTGAAACGTCAGGTGCTAGATCAGTCCAAGAGTGAAAATTAAGCAGTCACACAGTGATAATTGACTCCCAGTCACTCTGTATGTCTACATAGGTGTCTGTCCCATGTGATAATTGCCTCAAAGTCATATATAACTTTTATCGTGATTTGACATTGATTCATACAGGGTGGCTTTAAGTACACACGCTCACTCCGACACACCTACGTACATTACACGACCCCTGTGTAATGCCATAAAGAGAGGTGATAACAATGTGTCTGACACTCATTTCTCTCTGACAATCTCCAGAGGTTGAAGGGCACTCACATTCTCGTTGCCTCATTTCCTGCTGTTGCTTTTAGATAAAGGCTTACTTTTGTTAAGGGTTAGGGTTAGATTTGTAATCTCTGGAGCAAGGCACTTACATGACCAGAGTTAAGGGCTGTTTTCTGCAATGCATATTTCAACACCTTGTTGAAATCACAAAAGCATATTCTCACTTACTTCATCCCTAACTGTATCCAGCCATGCAGAGAGTTTTGGTTTTATTTGCAAACTTTTTTGAGATGTCTGACCTTCTGCTGCCAGCCAATGCAACAGAGTTTTGTGATGCTCAAAGTATTATAAGAATTTGAATTTAATCATCAAACCTTGGACAGTTTTCATAGGAACCATGCCCTTGGTAGAAAGTAGTTCCAGAAGAAAACTGTTCACATCTGTGGATAATTCACAACATGCAAACAACCAGGACATTGTTTGTAGAAAAGCACACTGTTATTGGGTTTGTCTTTTTTTTTTTTCCCCAAACACTTCACACACACATCACAAACAGTTCAGTTCACCGCTCTTGTGTTGGGGTTGTAGTGTGGAAACCCCTCACTACAACCCCAACACTAAGAGATAATGGTGGGTTATTGTCAGAATTAACACTAGCCATATAAAAAAAACACGCTTCTCAAACCGAGGGAGGCAGATGTGTTGACATGGTAATAAAGTTAACATCTTTTGGGGCCGTTCTGGTTGTGAATCTCAGGAAAAGGACCAGATAAGGTGAAAACGCTCATGGAGCAGAGACTGATGCTTCACTCCTCAAACTGATATATATTTCCCACTTTTTCATCCAGTGAACGAACGTACTCTCAAGACTATTTAATGTCCAGTTAAAGATAATGAGTGTGCCAGAGCTCTATCTGACTACAACCTGGTTAGTGCTACTAACCAGGTTGTAGAAATCATCAGATAAGCTGAGAAGCCCCGCCATCTGACAAACATTGCCAGGCAAAAGCTGCATCCCGGGATAACCCTCCACCTGGCTGTGGGAGGGACGAATGATGCCAGTCCAACTGAAATTGTTCAGCTTTGAGATAATGCTGCAAAAGTGGACAACTTCTGCTTCTGCTGTCGGATGTCAGATAGTACTCTAGAGTCTTTAAGTCCTAGACAAGTGGATTATCCCTCTGGCGTTCTGCCATTCTCTGGTAACTCTTAATCACATAATTCATTTCATTATTGCCAAACCAAGTGATCAGTTCATTTAGTTATTCAAAAATCAGCTTTATTCATCTGTTTGGTTCTGACCTTTTTGTTGTGTGTTCATTAGTAATGCCTCATTTATTCAGATGCTTATAGACATTTAGCAATAAATAAGTCTTCATTTATCATCAGGTTGTGTTCTTGTATTTCCTTCAAAGCAGAGACAGAGATCCCTGAATCAAGAGTTTACCACTGATTATAAGACTGACTCATTTGATATGTCTATTTTCCTTCAGTTGATTGTTGTGCACAAATCTTAAAGCCTCAGCAAGTAAAACCAAATAATCCCATATGCATGGCTAAATACAACTCAATGTAAGCATGGTTTTGGTGAACTGATCCTTTAAGAGTAACCACGAGTCTATGAGCTAGGCCATCATGTTTATATGGGACCAGCATGGGGTAGTGGTGCCACTGGGCTCTATTAAAAAGTTGTCCATCTTCGCCACTTGGGTCCCATGTGTGTCTGTCCTGTCATGTGACCTACTGCCCTTCACTGTGTCCACTTACACTATGTTGGCTAATGATTGTTGACTGGGTGGGCCACAGGCTAGTGTCTTAGGCTGTTTGAGAACTATATCAGCCTCTAACAGAACCTTGACCCTGGACAGGAGCACACTCAATACCCTCAATCGTCTTGGCTCCCTTTAAAGTGCCCCCATGTTGCTCTCCAGACAAATGATGAAAAACGAGAAGAATAAAAACAGTCATGAATCACGATGGATAATGTTGCCTTCCAGGGTGTCCATATTTTTAAAGAGCTCCAAAGCAGATCTTTGTCTCACTGTAGTTGAATTACGTCAAACAATAAGCTGCATGCTTATTGTATAAATGAGAAAGTAATGCTTTACTTCAGTCCCTGCAGGTCAAGACACTACACCAGTGGCCTCACTGCCCAGGAATTGACAATTTTAACAATCAAGGAACAAAATATCCAAGAGAACTATTGTAAATCAAAAGCACAGTCCTCCTTCCCATGCAAACGTGGAGTCTGAAGCATGATTACAGAGACCCATAACACTCTTGTACACATGGCATGTGAGTACTGAATATTGTATATGTGTCAATAGACACATATAGTTGCACTGTATGATATGGGAGTGGAGCATCCAGCATGAATGTAAACCAGGATGTTCTTGAAAAACACCATGCATGCTCAGCAAAGCTTCCCACTGCAATAATAATATGGTATAACCCCAGTGCTGGCCCCAGGGAACACCCTCAGCATCAGAAACAGTGGCCAGTCTCCCCTTGTAGGCCACGGGGAATCATAACTGATGGCATGTATTATTTTGATGATCCACTGTGCATGTGGGAATGCAACCACAACTCCGTCTGCATTCCCTGATGTCCAATGTCCTACTTCTAGCTCATGTGAAGCAAAATCAACTAGAAAGGAATCAGTGTGACAAGACTCCCAGCAGGTCTGAACTACCCTCTACCCATGGGACACTCATGCCATACAGTGCAATGTTCTGCAAGTGAGGTTTAAGGGAAATGTTGCACTGAATTTAACCTTGAACACTGGGTTATATTTATTGAATTGTAGACTTGTGCAGGAGTTGGAGGGACATGTATACATCCATACATAATTTAATCTATAGAAATATATAGAAAAAATATTAGAAAGTATCAAACAAAAAATAATCAGTGAATGAAGTAAACAAAAATGACAATGGCAATTTTTTGATACTAGCACTAAATTCAGGCTACTACAAAACACTATGAAATAGTAAAGAGAGACATAATCAATAAAATTAAAAAAAAACACATGATAAAGGTTCTTGAAACTAGACTGTTATAATACAACAGTTCAGGAGTTTATATCTTAAAACAGGACTACAGTGATGGATCTGATAATCTTAGCTTCACTGTGTTTAACTTAATACATTCAGTGTTAACTGCTTCATTTTTCAGTCTTAAATGTTCCTCAGTAATGATGCGCAAGGCCCATACCATAGTATTGTATGCTTTAGCTGGTTTAATACATTTACTAGTGTGGTGTGCTCATTATTAGTCCATAATTACACTGATTCCTAACTGGACATGATGAGCGAGCGAGCAAACATCAGATTGTTTCAGTGTTGTCAGTGAAGATGTGCAACAGCGACGGGTCACTTGTTTGATGTACCACTCGCCCTGGGTCTTTTCCTGTGAAAGTTCACAGAAAACTACCTCAAGCCTATTTTCACTGGTCACAATCGGTGCTGATATCATTTCCATTTTCCTCCAATCAGCAGCCAAGATGGACAAAGAGACAAAAGGCACATCTTAAATGACCCTCAGTATCCTCTTTATAAGAATGTCATCAAAAAAGACGAGGTTTGGAGCTGGAGCTGCTGGGCGTTACATAGTAAGTAAGTAAAATATCTTCATATTATAAATAACATGCCTGACAAAAGGTAACTTACCTTAGCAAGTGTTGGCTGCCTGTGTAGTTGTGTTTCAGAGGAACAGACGACAGTGAAAGATGACAGGCTTTCTCAGGGAGAAAGCTGAAGAGTGAGAAAGAGCAGTGTTGGCTAAATAAATAAGCTACATTTACATCTCTGAAACTAAACTATAGTCTGTGAACATCTGATATCTCATGATAATGAAGGGAAAACCTATGTCCATGTAATGACATCCAGTACGTTGGCTTGAATTGGTGATGGTCAGTGAGGGTGTGTTGTGAACCTTCATAATGTATGTAAAAGGATTTAAGTCAGATTACTTACTCCTAAGTAACTGAGTCCAACTCCCAGCTGTGTAGTAACTCTGCCCTTGTCTATGTTAATAAACTGAACTTGTACATCCCAGATACTCTGAGGAAGACTCTGTGCTTCATCTATGTGGTGTACATCTATGTCTGTAATTACAGAGTATAAACAGCTCTTAAAAGGTTTGATAATCATCTTTTTTTGCTCCTCTATCTACTGTTATAACCCAGGAAGTAAATCTTGTGAAGAGAAATACTATATTTAATTTGTCAGTCCATGTCTGTCATTTTCTTCTCCTTTTTTCCCCTTCTTTTTTTTAGTTCCATGGGCACAGTCCCGCTCTGAGTCTGAAACTGAACTGGAGAATGGAAGTGAGGCACTGGAACCCCTAATGACCTCCACTCACGTCATATGTGGGATATTGTGCATGCCAGATGGTTGAAGTGTTTAATACATTGGCTTCGAGAAGTGCTGAAGTTGTTTTTATTACCTCAGAACAACAGCAAGCAGTTGCTTAGGCTCCATACACTGCCTGAATGCTGTTGCCTGTCTTCTTAAATCCTCCCAACAAAGGATAGAGGCGTCTCCATCTGGCTGGCACTCATGCTTAAGTAGTTAAAGAAAGCTGCCCTGTGAAGATTGAGTTCTTGCATGAGGTTGTGAAATGCTCAGTCTTTCTTCCTTTTCCTGGTGATGGGTTGTAGCCATATGCATTGTCTTTGCTGTAGCTGCGAAAGTTGCCATGCAGCTGCTCTCCTATGCTGAACAGACTGGTATCTTGCTTCTGCTAATGGTAGGACACAAATTAGGACACTATTGTGCTTCTAAAGGGACAACACAATAAAAACATCGTAATACTAATATACTCCAGGCTCATCCGCTCCTCTCCTATCCCTCCAGAAGAATGCTACTGCCATCAGGTGTGTGTGCTTCTTGGGCCATATTCAAAAAGATTCATAGTCCTGAAAATGATGTTGTTTTATTAATGTCCTGTTGAAAAATAAGATTGAATTCTAGCAAGGACAGTCCTGCTGCTGTTCATAAAACATCATTTACAGGAGTTCAGAAGATGGATGGAGCTTCTTAAATAGATGAGACTGAGAATTGTTGCAAGTGGGGGCAGGGGTGTACTGTTTAGTAACAGGAATATTCTGCTGGGATAGCAACGATTTGATACACAAACATGCATCCAGTGTGGCCTACACAAATTCACTGTAGTTGCAATGTCTTACATCACTACAAAATATTGAGATGGAGCGCACGTATTGACAGACATGTTTTACATGTGGATACATAATGGATACAAGGACAAGGAAACAAACCTCAGTAAGACCTCAGCCTTGGGACTGCTGGACCAGGGACCACCATGATGGAGGAGTAACTGCACAGGCTCTGGCAGGGGTACTTAAATATGTGTATGTGCAAATTAAACCAGACTGAGGTAAGAGGTGATAATTCAAAGTCCTTAAAATACAGCTCTGGTCGACAGGGGGTAGGTACAAGATTCACACATTGGAGATACACACAACCCTGCATACACACATCTGTCCTCATAGAGATGTGAAGCTCCTGTTTCAGACTAGACACTGATGGATTAAAACGATTAGATGGGTCATCACCTCACATTAGCAAGGGTTTAATAAAGGTCACCGCCTGCCAAACCAAGTACTCGATCTACCAACTACTGAAAGGAAAAGGAATGAGAATGACTGGAATTGCTTTCTGATAAGATTTGTCCTCGTAAGTAGTTTCTGAATACATCCAAAGCAAAGAGTAGAATACAGAAATAAATTGTGACTTATAAATCCATGTTATTTTTTGTGATTAAAAAAATATTTAAATCCTTTGGTTAAATGCATATAGACCATACAATTGCAGATGGTAGTGAATGTCCAACAAGTCCTCCAACCAGAACGACCAAAAGGGTGGTTTGTCCCTACCTTCTGAGGTGACCCATAGGAGCGTTTCATGAAATAGTAACAGGCGGCAGGTGTACTGAACCTTCGTTGTTATGATTAAAACATAAACACGAGTTCAAGCTTGACTATGCTTGTGTTTGGTTAGGTTTAGGAACAAAAATGACTTGGTTGGACCTTCATTGTCATGGTTTTGTCACTCTTTAAACAGTGTCACCTGACTTCCTCCTTTACTGCCGTAATAATAATTATTATTACCGCCGGGTTAAGGTTGTCTCTTTAGCAGAGGACAGTTTCTGTATGACATCTAAGTCATAATGTTTTAGATGTTTTATTGCTGTAATGTCAGATTTATTATCTTCAGTGCATTGTGTTTGTCTGATCCTTATCTTTAATTTTATGTTCTATACAGCTGGCAAGTGTACCATAAATGATAATAAACATTTCAGCAAATCTAATTACCCTGGTATTCTTGCTTCTAAAGTGATTGAAAACTATGGCTGCATTTGTCTTTTCAATGTGTTTTTTGACATCTGATCCGAGATGCCAGTACTACGCTGAAAACACTGTGGATTTTATATTGTTAATATGGAGATGATGACTATATGGTATTCTGTTTAGACTCAACACAAACTAATTTCAAACAGGGACTGGTTGCCTTTGATTAGTACATGTTTTTCCAGGTGTGTACAATTGCCAAAGTAACACATTTCCCAAAAATACAGAAAAAAATACTCATTACATCCATTAAACCTATAAACATTTGTCCTTATTCACAACAAAATTCTGCAAAATCTTTGGGCCTTTTGGTACCTAGTGAAAACCAGTACACCTGTTCCCATAATACACTTAGTCACTCATGCTGTGCCCCACATGGATCAGCTTTTATTCAATAAAGATCACGAACCACTGGCCTCTCCAGTTACAGTACGTCATGCATTCATTCACTTCAGCACAACCTCCCTATCTCCTCCATCTGCCTCCCATCCTCTTCTCCTCCACATCAAACCCCTCTTCAACTGATCCCGCTCTCTTGCTCCTCTTCTTCTCTTCAAGCAAGTTTCCACAACAATCATCTTCCAGATTTCTTCTCCCCTCTACTCCTTTTTTACCCTTTGTACTCATCAACTGCACACACCCTGATTATATTACTGAAAACATACAGTATTTGATACCAGCTGTGGCCTGTTACTAGAACTGTACCCCTTTCATACAGAGGATCACACACATGAAATTTATTTCATGGTGTGTACACATGACAAATCATTTGAGAGTATAGCTGCTCTGGTGGTCCGGTAAGGGGCTTCCTCGACAGGTAGATTACCATGGTAGATCCCTCCACTAATGGGTTCTGCCAAACTGAATGAAACACACAGATCGCAAATGGTAGCAGTGTTGTATTTCACGTATGACTGTTGTTTACAAAAACTGATCAGTTTGAATGTCCTTCAGGGCTTTAGCATGCTCATGCACGGGGTGCAATTATACCAACTGTTCTGAGTGGTGAAATGTGGCACAATGAATGTGAGAGAGGGATGTTTCTAATGCTACAGATCACAGATTGCATGTTGCAGATTTGGTGAAATGACACATATCCTCATATATGGACATGCAAGGGCGTATTGCTGGCTGCATCTCAGCGCTAGTCCATCAACTCTAAATAAAACAATAATAATAAAACAATTTTTTCTATGCAGATACCAAGGGGGATGCAGAACTCGGATCGGGTTCTCCTCTCTCTATCTTAGCATGGAGAGAAAGAAAGAGAAAGTCTCCTTTCATGGAGACAGGAGACCTCTGTTTTCTTCTCCAGTCTTTGCTCTTTTAAATCTTCATTAATTGATTTTTGACCACCAGAGGCCAGAAAGATTCCACAACAAACACACAGAATCAGAGCCTTGATTTACCTGGGGCCTCATGAAGTTCAGTGTGAATATGGATGAAGTTCATCCAGCGGAAACAGAGCAACATAGATAGATAGGGCAAAAAGTCAACTGCAGGTGCAGACAATGCAGCCCTGTACACAGGCACACGTGCTTGAACAAAAAAAGTGTTGCAGGTATCAAGTGTAAAAATGATAAAAATCGATTATCCACATCCACATTCTGAGTGATGTGAGCAACAGTTTGGGCTGGGTCTCAGCAGAATTTGCAGCAGCAGCAACGTTGTTCACTTTTCCTTGAGTACTTTGTTTGAATGGGAATACCAACAGTACTTCTCAGTGAAGTATCATAAATGTGACGTGGGACAGCAATGCAGTCTGTCAGAGAGAGGGGGGGCAGGTAGGGCATCACCTCTGCTGCTGGAATCTGCTACATGTTTGTGAAGCTTTGTTTAATTTGTTTATGGTCACTAGTAAAAATCAGAGCTCTGGAAAAAATCCCACTGGCTTTTTATCCTGTTTATAAGGGTTCACCACCAGCAAAACCTTGCAGTACCATAACACTGGCTTGAATGAGGATAGGTCAAGAAAATATTTTCCAAATTCACTAAAATATGTTAAATGTTCGCCATCACTGATTCATAGCTTAATTAGAAATAGCTCTTTTTATTTACAGTTTTTTTTTTTTTTTACTTCAGCTTGTTCTCAGTGGCTTAATGCATCATAATCCAGCAGACAAGTGTCAATTTGTCCCAATGACAATATACCTCAGCAAGAACACAGGGTCATGAGCATCATGTGCAGGGTATTGTTTTTTGCCTGTAGCTAAACCTAATACATCGAGATATATAGTGTTCCATAGTGCAGCCTGGTCAAGCTCAATCAGTCACTACTTTTATTTGCAATATATTATTACTTATTTGACTTTTTGCCCTTTGGCCTTGAATTGATGTTCCACATCGAAACAACATTTGTGATTTGTGATTGGGCTGGTCTTGCTGCAGCTGGTACCCAAGGCAACATATCAGAGTGGTCCCACTGGGACTAATCTAGTCCCACTGCACCATGCACCTTCAATGTTGGCAAAAATCAGACAGAAACGCTATGCCAACAAACTGATCTAATTTCCTCATTTATGAGTAAACCAAATGACAGTTATTCAGGGAAAGCGTCACTGAAATGGTTTCATATCGCATATCTTTGGTTGTGCTTGTCTCTGTCACTCTGCTCTGCACTAAAATCATTTAAGCCTTTTGACAAGACTGTCAGCTACAATTTTTCTGTGCTCTCACTTACTGCAATCACTTGTCATGTTATGTTGTTGTTGATATGTGTTTTCCTTGCCAGCCAGCCACAAACTATCAGTGTTACTTTTTGCATTTCTATCTGTCGTTTCAGGCATTTAGCTCCTTATCCAGAGCAGCACTGAGCCTGTAGCAAGTTCAGAGTCTGGCTCAGCAATTCTTCAGCAGGACACATCGCTACAGGCAGATTGAGGCTGTGGCACTACAAACCATTCTGCTATTATCACTGTGTTTACTACTCAGTGACTATGACAAGAAATGTCTGTCAGTCCTTTCAAAACTTTGATCTGGAACAAGAGACTTTACCGGAGAAATACTGATCTGCTGATGATACAGTTTTTACTTGTTTGGGCGGTGTTTTCGAAAACTTTAATTTAATTCTTAAAATTAATAAAACAGGATAAATACATAATCAGTATGAGATGAAATAAAAGTGGATGCAGCAACACAAGTAATAAGCTATGATAGCCTCCTCCACTGCTCTCTGTTCCCTCAAAGGTCGGTGCTATCAAGCCAGCTTGCTATTGATCAACAGTGCAAATTTGCATGTCAAAGTTTACCAAAATTGAACTTTATTCAAAAAGGTTTGCGCTGACTTACTGTTCAAACTTTGACATTTTTTCAGAAAAAAAAAATAGTCCCCATAAAAATCTACACCCATCTACGGACAACAAAATAAATCAGAATCAAACATATTTTTTCCAAGAAAAGTCAAAAACAACTTTTTGTTTTATAGAAGTTAACTTCTTTTGACTTATATATTTTTTTCTTTTTTTTAGATTCTTTAATAGATACATTTTTATAATTATCTTCACATGATGCATCCTCTGTTGGCATGGTAGCGGTAATGTTTATCTAGAAGATAACAAACTGAATATTGCCAGAAAAAACAATAAGCAGTAAAAAGGACAAATGTAGTGAAGCTGAGCTGTGTTCTCTCAAAAGGGACTTTGTCTTTGGGCCCTCCAGGTTCTTGTGTCAGCAGTGCAGGTAAGTACTGCATATTTTAATAGTGGTTTGTTGTTGGTTTTTTGACTGAATTTTCCTTTAAGGCTGATCAGTCAATCAATTGCAAAACCATGAGTTTGCCAGAAAGATGCGTCGGTATGTATTAAATGTCTGTGTCCTTTACCCATGCAGGGTAATGATGAGATGCACAGTGGGCTTACTGTAGTGGGGGAGGGGTTTGGTTTTGTTGATAACTGACCTTCTTTCTAGGGCCGCCCTGACCTGCTGAGAGAGGACGGCCATCATCCTACTGCTAGTTTATCTTATACAGATAGGTGTTTGAGTCAGGTTTGACATCAGGGACTTAGTGCTCAGCAGGTCGCAGCTGATTAGGGAGCATGCTCGGTTAATAGGTGGTGCAGTTTTGGAGTCTACCAGCTTAGTTTATATGTCCTGCCTGGGAAATCCTCAGCGTGTAGACTATCAAACTGATAGCCCGGTCTATCACACTGAGACTGTCTCCCTCCTCCACCATATTACTCAGTGTTCCCTCCATGTATAAATCACCTTTATGTTAATACAACAGCACTAAGCTGTTAGCAGGTCTGCAATGGTGTGATTGCAGTTGAGACTTTTACAGATAGGTTAACTGAGGGCTTGATCAAACATGAGACTATGTACATAATGAAGTGCATGTCTGAAAGGGGCTTAAGTATACAGTGTCATACAGCTACAGTATTACTGTGAGTCACCCTGACAGTGTGTCTTCTGTCTCTGAGTGGCCCCACTAAGTCATCTCAGACTCTAAACGACGCCTGCAGATCAGTCTGATGGCCAGAAAAATAGTTTAGAGAAGCACTGTAAAACTTAATCAGCAATACATCATAGATCACAACTAATAGCGTTATTTTAATAACAGCAGAGCATGGGGCAGCATGCATGTGACACATGCAGACACACAACACACTCAAATGTGCGTGCGCCAGCAATCCACATAATAACGAGTGTCATGGAGAAGGCATTTGTCTTAGGTAAGACTTGTATTGTCAGTTTTTAATTTACATGGCTCTCATCAGAAAAGCCCTGAAGGTTCTCATCATCTCCACACAAATAAATTATTCACTGGATCCAACCTAACCCTCACCCCCAAAACACACACTCACACACACACACACACACACACACACACACACACACACACACACACCTATACACACACCAAGTACATATGCATAAACATGCACAGAGTTCTTGTGCATTACACAATTATGCATCACATACCAACAGATGCACACAAATACATTACATGCACAGACCAAAAGCACTGTTACAAAAATAATAATGCACATACACACACACACACACACGAAGTAAAAACTGTGCCTGCGTACACACAAACAATCAATCAATCACTGCCACACACACACACACACACACACACACACACACACACACACACACACACACACACACACACCTTTGTACATCTATCTTTGTGAGGAAACTCATTGACATGAAACATTCCCTATTCCCTTACTCTAATCTCAACTCTCACATCTAAATCTAAACCTTATTCTAACCTGAACCATAAACCCAAGTCTGATCTCTGAGACAGCCTTTGAAGGTGTGTCAGAAAGTGAAGACATCACAACACACTGGAAGAGTTCATAACCGTAAGTGTATTCACATTGCATTTGACCATTAATCCTGATGATCCTGGTAGTTTACTATTTCTGAACCAAATGTTTAAGGAAGCCCAAAAGGCATGTTCATTATATCCCTCACTAAACAAGATAACAATTTGCTGTTCTTACAGCCTTAACAGTAGCAGAGTTCAAAAGGTTATGTTTGTCCTGCGGATGCTGCTAGAAGAAAGACCATGGGGTTATGAATGGGGCAAAAATGATTTCCTTTTCAGCGTAATTGTGAGCACTCTGAGAATCTGACATTTTGGCTTCAAGGCTCAGTCCCAGCAGCATTTTAAACAGAAGATTTTGCAGCTATAGCAGTTCATTGTAGCCAACTCACTGTGATCAGTGGGTTTGCTTGTGGGTGAACAGTAAGTCAGCGCAAACCTTTTTGAATAAAGTTCAATTTTGGTAAACTTTGACATGCAAATTTGCACTGTTGATCAATAGCAAGCTGGCTTGATAGCACCGACCTTTGAGGGAACAGAGAGCTGATGCATTCAAAGTGGAGGAGGCTATCATAGCTTATTACTTGTGTTGCTGCATCCACTTTTATTTCATCTCATACTGTATAACTACTCCACAATTTTTAGATAATTGTGAGACAAGGATCAGTGGTACAAATACATCTCATGAACAAACTGCCTGAAGTTCTTAGAATTACTATCCTCCTATTTCCGTTCTCTCTCAAAGTTTTAGTTGGAAATCATCCTCTGTTGACCATAACTACCGAAATATTTAGTAAATGTGCCTCCTAATCTTGATTCAAATGGTCTGGGGAATTAGATTTATTAGATATATAGCAGGTATAATATTGTATGCTTTTGATGTTTCAAAGGATTACTGTAAAGAAGGAGATAAATACTCATAGAACATAGTGTGAAGAATTCATTTCCCTCTGCAGAGTGCAAAACAGATAAACTGTGCGTAAGCCACCAGACAGTCTCAAATCTCAGTTCAATAAGCAAATCCATAATGTAAACTTTCAGATCTCTAATTCCTGCTTTGTCTGTTTGTGAGTGGGTGTCGGAGTATGTTTTCCTCATAAATAAACTCTAAATGATTTCTGTTTAATGAACGTCATGGGCAAAGCCTTTAGAGGGAAAATTTCTTGAGTAAACACCTTGACAGATCTGCCCCATTTTCCTGTTCTATTTTTTTTCCCCTCAAAGTTACAGACCGCATATCATCAGAGAAAGTGGTAACATGCAGCCTCAGTACAACTTTGTAGAACAAAGCCTTTTCAGCAGCATACAAGACACCACAACCCTGCATAACCTTCACAAAAGTTAAAGTGGAAAGAGATCCAGTGCCTCATGACACCCCCTAGGATGCAAAGAAAAACAGCCTACAGACATAAATTTTACCTCCGCATAGATAAGAGGTAAACCAGTAAAAAACAGGTCAACATGCTCACTTAATCTATGTAAAAGGATCTGCTGGTCCACAGTATCAAGGGCAGAAGGCTTGTTGGTGTCATGATTTATTCTAATGCCAATCCATACTTTTAGCAGGGCTGTGTCTGTGCTGTGATTTGTCCAAAATCCTGACTGAAACTTTTCTGATTTAGTGTTAGTGTGATTAAAAACTAGTTTGATTTCAGTCTAAAACATGTTTTTTTTTTAATATCCAGCTTCCTTTTCATTTAAAAGAGGTTTAACTAAAGCAGTTTTAAAATCAGTGAGGGAGACACCAAGCTGCAGGGCAGTCTGGTCTCACCAAATGGCAAATGAATAACACATCAGTTTCCTTAATTTGGTTTTTTGTGTGTTATCACTGCACATTTTTTTGCTTTTCACGTTGAATTTCATGCCACATGATTTCTTCGCTGATTAACCTCCCACCCTAAGCCTGACCAAAAATGACACATGGGATTTCTACAGTGTTAAATGACACGTGGAAAGCTGAACATCTGTAGAACTCCCATGCAAAATGTTCCTGAAAGTGGGCGTGAGTTATTTAATATGACAAGGATGGCTTCAAATACAGAACTGAATATAGTTTTAAAAAGGAGGCAGATATCGGGTCAAGGAATTGGCTTGTGGGGGCTTCATTCCTGTTACAGTATCACCCAGGCTAAAATGCTCTTACTTGACATGACTCTGTACAGGGGCTTTAGATAAAAGTCCAGTGTGCTTTCTCTGTTGTTACCAGACCTTTCATTCATCTTCTATACCGCTTGATCCGTCAGAGTAGGAAAATCATCTAGGGGCAATTCAGAGTAGCCAGTTAACCTAATGTGCATGTTTGTGTGATTGTGGGAGGAAGCCGGAGTACCTGGAGAGAACCCACGCAGGCACAGGGAGAACATGCACACTCTTGCTGGGAGGCGACGGCGCTAACCACTGCACCACCATGCCGCCCTGTTACCAGACCTAACGTTGATTTGATTATTTTCCCTGAAGTATCCAGCACATTCTTTGCAGTTAGAACCAGGAGGCTGTTTTCTGTAGTTTGTTTAGTGAATTAACTGTGTTAAAGCCTGGGATTGTTATTTTTGTAGCTCGTGATATGTGATGTGAGTAATGTTTTGACAGTGTGTTGGTTGATAGTTGGCAGGGAATGACTAAAACTGTTAAAAATACTGTTGAACAGAAGATGCATGAATATTAAGACAATATAATCAAATCAAATCCACTGTGTATCCATGTTTGTGTGTCGGTTAACATGCTGTTTAAAATATATATATTCCAACACTTCTACGAGCTCTTTGGCTCTGATATCCAACGGATTATCAACATGTATGTTAAAATCACCAATTAAAATACAGGTATAATAGTTAATAAGTGAATGTTTGATAGTAGCTCTGTGAATTCGGTTGAGTTCTGCTGAGTTGTTGATGGAAAAGTAGTTGTTATGCCGTTATGTTATAAAGGGCCATGTTGAGTTGCCACTGAAAATGAGTTTCTGTTCATATTTAGCCATTTTGTAGCAGTGCTGGCTGTTGACCTATGTGTTTAGTAGGGGGGCGTCCTGAGATTGTAATGTTCTTTCCATTTGAAAGAACAGATCCATTTCAAGTTGTTGCTGCCGATGTGTGCCCCTACAGTGCTGTGGTTTGTGTGTTTCTCTTGGAAACTTATTAAAAAGTTTACTCCAAATCCAGGAGTGGTTTGCTTCTTGAACACTTTTGTCAGATATTTCAAACTTGAGGTGATTTTTGGCCATGATCGTTCGGCTCTAAGGATGATGACAGCGTCTGAGTGTCAGTCAGTTCACTGCTTTGCTAATACAGTGTGACAGAAAAAAAAAAAAATCAGTTCAAACTAGAGATGATCTGTATCGGGGACGATACAATCGATCATGACAAACAATGAGGATGCATGGAAAGTGACTGTTAACAGAATCTATGCCAATTCTTGTTGTTTGCACCGCTGACAAAAGCATAAGAAAGAGAATTCAAGGAAAGTAACTATCTATCGAATATTTAATTGCCACCGTCGAAATGTTATTTCTGTGCAGCTGTCATCTCAAATCGACTAACAGACCTCTGAAACTCTTTGAAATTAAGTTTGCAAGTTGGAGGATTTTTACTTTTTCTTTCACTTAAGTTCAAAACTTCACTTTCAGCAGTTTGCTCTCATGCAGGCCCTGGTCTCCTGCATGAAAATTTTAAGGTGCAGAACTGTCCCATGTAGCTCTTAGACAACTGGGCTGGGCAGCACTACCTCGGCTGTTTTGTGCCATTTGGATTTTACTATATTTGGGTTGTATCATCCAGGATGTAAACAAGAGGTTTGTGTACAATCAGCTAAAGATACTGCAGTTTAATTTCATAGCCAACTGATTCAGTTTACCTTACCATAACACTGGAACCAAAAAAAAAGATGTGAGCACTAACTTCCCGTAGTTTCACTTTAATTTCAGGCTCTGTATAATATTCCTGTTTCTGTGTGAGGACTGAGGTCAAAGCGCAGCACTGGGGCATTACTCCCAGTTTACTGTTGTAAGACCAGCAGTAAACAGTCACATAGTAAATGCAGTTTTCCGGCTGTCGGCTCGTAACTCGTTAATGAATACGACCACACACACCTCAGGACGACGATGCTGATGAGAAAGCTCTAAGCTTCCTTTTACTATTCTGGACAACAGCCCAATAAATCCATCCAGTGTATCACAGACAGATACACACTCACACACACACACATATTGAGTAGAGGAAAAGTAAACAAATCCACATGAACACACACACACCACTAAAAATATACACTGTTACAGTGCCACAGCTCTGATGGAATCCCTGTCAAATGTAATTACAGGAGCCATGGAGAGGTTTATGTAGTTTTTTTTTTTCTCTTGGCTCATTCTGATCACATCCAGCTTCTGTTTGTTCTGCCTCATACCTGAACAGCCTACACACTCATGCTCACCTATCAGGCGCTTTTAGCAGGAAGTTGGAATTCTTGATCAATAATGTTCTCCTGTATCCAGCCTCGCTGCCACACCCAGCACATGATTTCATGGCTCATTTTCAGCTCTCTCTCTTGGGCGGTCTCTTGCTTTTTCACTTTATTTTTTTCCCCTGGTTGTTTTTCCATCTCTCTTTTTCTATAGTTGCTCTCTATGATAGATGGTTAATACATGGCTGCTTCTGGTTATTTCATGTATGTCTTTTTTTTTCCTTGCTGAATCTACCTGTCTGTATCTGTTTTATACTAAATCATGTATGATAACTGATACATGGCCCCAGATTCATCGTCTCTTAGATAATTTAATTAAACACAGCCTGCAGTCTGCAGCTAGTGAAGTCCTTGCTCTTCAACACAACTGCTGACAAAACTTTCTGTCCTTAACTCACAGTTGCCAACACAAGAAACTGGATCAGATTCGTATTGACCATCTTGTTGTGGTGGGAGCTGGAAGAATGGAAGCAGTGAGGGACTTTTTATTTTCACAGCTTTTATTTTAAACCTCTGAGTTTATAAAAAAAAAAACCCCAAAACACAACCAAGACCCATTTTCACAATATGGGACCTTTAAGATCTAGATCTCTAGATTCTGAAACAACATTTCTCTATAAGTCAGAGCCACAATATAAAGAAATAAAGCAGGAGTACACAAAGTACTAAACTGATTTCCACCAAACCTGGTGGAGGGATGGGCCGTGAGGCCGGGGAAGAACCCATTAAATTATATTCTAATTATTTACTGTGAATTTCAAGCAAGCAGCAAAATGACCTAATCTAACTGCCATGCAGTGAGCCTGGGTTTTAGTTGGTTAATAATCCTGATGAGAGACATCACTTTTCCTAAAAAAAAGGTTAAATAAAGTCCCGAAACATTTGGCCACTAGTTTTTCAGCAAATGTTACTAAACAGGAGGAAATAGTTTTGTTTTGTTTTTTGCGGCAGGTTCCTACACACTTGGTGCTTGAGTGAGTATTTACAGCACAGAGACAGTGTATGTGGAATTGATACATAAATGAGCCACACACTTAGACTGCGTGACATGTTCCTTCAATGTGATGAACACACACTGTAGTTTAGTTTGACTCAGTCCCACATTCAGCATCCTGCTGCTGAGAATCCTCACTGTGGATAGTTGTTCAGCTAAAATAGCTTTGTGTGAAACGAATGCTAAAAACTACAATGAATAGAAAATATTCAGACTTTTATAAAATATTAAAAGAAAACCTTTTTCAAACTATATAATTGTCACCCATCTTCAGCTTTGGGCTGAACACCACAGACAGGGTGAGCCAGTCATAAAGACATGGCTTCAGTCTTTTCATGGGATTTGTTGACAGCAATAAAGATATAGAATAAATCTAGCTTTATCTTTTAATTCACAAATAGTCTTTACTAAGGTCATTGTTTTTTTGTTTTTTTTTTGTAGATGTGTGTGTGTGTGAGCACATCCCAAACAACAGGGCCGGTAAAAACTTGGATGGATTTTACTGATGGTCCACCGGCCCTCATTATTATGGATGAAACTGCCAATCAGTTTTATTTACTTAGTAATCAAAGTTCCAGATGATTCCGACTCACTTTAACCCCATAACCATATAATATAATATGATATATAACACAAATGTTTGCACTTCTAACATCTAACATTACCAGTCAACTGTCAACCATTTTAGCTAATGTAGTGCAGTCTTTTATACTGAGCACAGAACAAAAACAATATTTAGTTGTTTTTTTTTTTTTGTTTTTTTTTATCTGACAGTGTTACTTTAAAACTACTTAAAGCCCTGATAGGGAAAAAAAAGAAGAAAAAAAACTTGTTAAATAAAGTTTGTAGGGGAGAAAAAAAGACTGTAACCGGGTGTCCATGGGTGGTGTTCAGTGTCCTGTTTCAGTGTTTGACATTTCATATGATCAGACAATCAATCAGTCAATGTGTGCAGATAACAACCATTTCCAGAGCCTTTCTTCCTCATTTTGCTCTCCTTCACGTCGCCTCACTGCTGTTGCCATTGCTCTCTTGGAGCTGGAAGTCTTCCTGGCTTCTGAGAGTGTGAGAAGGCCTAATGGCTCCAATGGGAGTGACACCAAACTGTCTTTGATAAATTGTTTTTAAATTACAACATAATTTCATTTGGGCAGCAATTTCCACAAGACTCCTACAGAGAAGTGATTCGGGCTACATTGGGATTGGCTTACAAACACACGCGCGTATGCATGCTCTCACACACACTCAAATGCAAATGTGCACATGCACATAAACCCAGAATCATCTGCTTTGGCAAGGATAGTGTTACATGACCTGCAGCCTGAGGCTAACCAAATTACCGCCTCCAAACTACTAAAGTGGTCATTAAGGACACACTCTCTCTCTCTCTGTCTCTTGCTCAATCGCTCTCTCTTTTTTTTTATCGTGTTCTCGAACCTGTTTCCGTCATTTTTCTTGATTATTCCTCTTAATCTATTTGTTCTCCCTTTCATGTTTTTGCCCACTATCTTCTCCCTCTTCTCCGCCTGCTTGTTTTTCTTTGATCTCTTTCTTTCTTAGCACCGCTCACTCTTATCACTTTATCCTTCCATCTGTTTCTTTTCTTTTTTTTCCACTCATTCTCTCCTCCCTCTGTCTCTCTCTCTGTCTTTGCTGGTAAAAGCTTTATGATTGTTGCCTGCCTCAATATGACTGCTCAGACTGTCAGCTGTGCATCATTACTCACACACAAGCGCGCGCACACACACACACACACACACACACACACACACACACACACACACACACACACACACACACACACAGCATTACCAGTCTTCATTCTTCATTATGGAGTAATGCTGCGATGCACTCATGTACACACACACACACACACACAGACACACACACGGACACACACACTTGCTTTGTAATATCAATGATGAATGTCTAAATGATCTGTAATGATCCAGAGCTCTAAACCTTGTTAGCCTTGCCCCACCCTGGGAAACACACACACATGCACACGCACACACACACACAGACAAAAGAGGGGGAAGGCTGATGCTACTTCATGTTCCAGTTAGATGAGTGCTTTCATTTTTCAGCCGTATTTATAAAAACAGAATCACACCAGCCTGATACATCAGCTTAACCAAATCCTGAGAAATGCTGCCATCAAGTTTTGAGCATCACATGAAGGAACTTTCTTGGCACTAGTATAAAAATCATATCAAACCATATATGTTTTTATCACACCACTACACCAGTTTCCCTCCAGAGCAAGTTTACTTCTGACATACACAGTGTTACATGGCTGTTTCTCCTCTGTGCTTGGAACACATGTTGTCCTCTCCCACCACTGGGAGGAGCCTCTCGTCCTCCGAACATCAACCAAAAGAGATCATGCTTTGATCATTGTGGTTCCTCAACTCTCAAACACGGCTTTCAAATCCTGCAGCATGTGCCAAAAAAAAATATGCAAATAATGGAACTGTAACTTCACTGCAGAGTTCCTTCAAACCATTTAGTCTGTGAATGTCTGGCAGAAATAACATAGTGCCAATGCAGGTTACGTTTCAAAACAACCGCAGTGAAGAAGTAATGAAGAGGAAGATTTGAACACTCAATCCTGGATCACATCACATTTAAATCAGTATCAGGGAGCAGTGACTGTCTGAACTCGTCCTCCTCTTTAGTAACCTCATGTGACCCATTGGATCCTGTTAGGTTTAACTCTCCAGTGAATTACCTCACTAACTGAGATCCAGCTAACAGTCCTCAAGGAATACCTCCACACTGCACATTCACATGCTCTGTAATGCACACACACACACACACACACACACACACGCACTAAAGTACAAGCGGGGCACTTGGCTTCATAGTAATCAACAAATTACCACTGGTAATTCTTGTGATACTGTATGTAAATAAGATACATTGACTTGGAGCTGTAAAATCCCGCATATGCTACAAACAGCCGTGGGCCACAGTCAGCTCATTAAACGCATTGTAAACATATTTTACAGCAGTGAGTCTTAAAGAAATTGACTGTAGGAGGTTTATTCTCTCCATAATTAACAGCTAAAAAGCAGAGACACCCACATTGCTACTGGCAGGGTGAAAAACAGCCAGAAAAACTATATGTCAACTGAAATTTGTAAATATTTCTCCTACAGAGACATCATAATCAGTAACTCTGTACCCAGATACACTGCACATTCTCTAATAGAGGTCATTACTTATCTCAGCTGCAAACAGAGAAAGGGCTTCATCTGAATCTTATATCACAGACAGACCTTTATTTACATTATTCCTGTTTTGATCACATTTTAGGGAGAAGCCATTCTGTTTTCTGGCCTGCTCTGGTTTTTAATTGATGTAAACTCAGCATGTTGTACCGTTTCTTTGTTTACCATGAGGATTCCTGCATATATGTGCAGTGGTGTAAGTTTCTACTTCAACAGCTGTCCCCTGGATGGGGTTTTACCTTTATAAGATCAGTATATTGACTTAGCCAACCCGATAAGGTACTGGACAAATGAAATCTTCTGTTTCCACTGCATACAGATCTTTCCCTCTGCTGGGTCTTGGTACTGCTAACTACAGTTCTGTTTTGCTGGCTCTTGCATTTTGTATCATCATTTATTCTGTGTTGATAAAAATATTTTAGTATCTAACTTAGGGATCTATTAGAGATACTCTCACCTGGGCAGCCGCTACAAGTTTAAACCGAGTGTGTTGCTGAGCATTTTAAAGGGATCAGAGCGAATAAATAAAGGTAAAAGACCAGGTAAAATATGTGGAAGGACATTCAGATGTATTTCTGAGACTGCTCTCCTCAGACTCTTGGGGTTGTTCCTGGTCTCCGTTAGAAGAGCAGCTGGCCTTAAAAATTCACCTGAGCTGTGGCCTTTAACATTAAAATCACCAGGGATGAAAACTGTGGAGAAAATAGTTCAATCGGAAACTGTGGATGTTAATGGACCAGTTCTCATATATGTGTACATCTGGGCAAGGTATTGTTGGATTGGATTGCTTGTACAGCAATCCCACCAATAATTTTATTTAATTTTAATTTAATTTTGATTAAATAATTAATAATGAATCTACACTGCTCACAAAAATTAAAGGAACACTTTTTTTATTGGGCCTGGCATGAAATCAGTTAAACCTGTCTGATAAT
>JBBMJY010000026.1:11240826-11274156 GCA_037833715.1 Toxotes lorentzi | reverse complement strand
ACACACACACACACACACACACACACACACACACACACACACACACACACACACACACACACACACACAGACTCACAAGGTGACAACAGTGCCAGTCAAGCTGTTGTAGCTGGTAATAACTATAAACACTCAACAAGGCGTCAACTCTGGAGACATGCCTTTTGAGGTTTTTAGCTTTAACCACCTCTGCATGTTTCCTTTTCATTCATTCATTCATTCATTACATCTACCTCCAACAACAGAATCATGCAGTATTAAATAAAACACAAACAGGAATGTGTAACAAAAGATTGTTTAGTTAGTGTAGGTCCTGAGTTTAGTTTCTTGGTTCCATAGACCAAAGTACTTGGTCAAAAAGGATTTCAAATGAATACTGAGAGCGCAGCATGTCTGTTTGTCAGGGAGGAGAAAATCCTAGCAGGTTGCTGAATACAAATTTTCAAGACAACTTATTAAATTCCAGTTCTCCCCCAGTGCCTTTACCTCTGTTTCTGTGTATACTGTGGATGTGTGAGAAAGGGAGTTAAAGAGAAAGAGTGAGATAAAGATAAAATAACTTCATCTTTTTTCAGCTGACAAACGTATTGTCTGTGCTTTATCATCAGTCAGCTTGTCCTTTTCAACAAGTGTAACACCCCCACTTTACAGTGTAGCTGTTCTGAAGACTTACGGTAGAGCTAACACTAACTGCTGTATTCACTGCTGCAATCCCGAGCGAAAACAAAAGAGACAATAAATAATAAATGGTACTCTTTAAGCTGTGTTCCTAATATAAAAAAGTAATGCCTCTAATATGCATCTAATATCCCATATTTTGTCCTCAGTGGAATCTAATGAATAACAGAGCTATACCAATTAGGGGCAGGAATTTACTGTTAATTACATTTCTAAGTTCTATTATGTAGTTAGCATGCATTAATCACAATGTTATTTTTCCAAATCCTATTTGTGGTTAAAGCAGAGTCAAAGTGTATTTGCAGTGGATTATGGCTCAGCTGCTGGATGTAAAGTTCTCAGATAAACAGCAATGCGCCATGATACATTAGTGCTGCGTGTTTTCAAAGAAGAAGAAGAAAAAAATGAAAACAATTCTTGGAGCAGCATAATTCAATAACTTTTATTCAGATTCATATTGTGAGCTTAAATATGGAATTATAAAAGCAAAGACCAGACGAGACCAAGTCCATTATAATTAGAGACAGAATGAAGTAATGCGATTCCTAAACCACTTTAACTGAACTAACAGAATTGATTTATGACCATGTATACAAAGAGTACTGTGAGATAATGCCAACATTAAAAGTGCAACAAATTTTCATTATTGATTAATCTGCTGATAAAATTTACAATTAATTGATTAGTTGTTTAGTCTATAAAATGTCAAAAAACTCAGAGAGTCTTCGAATCCACAAGATATGCAGCTTACAATGATCTGTGATAAAGATAAGCAGAAAATCCTCATATCTCAGAAGTTACTATGGTAATGCTCACATGCTGATGTTAGTGGGTATAATGTTCAGCATGTTCACCATATTAATTTAGCATGTTAACAAGCCAGTCAGGTATTTAGTCATAAACCCATAAAAGTATTGGGCAAATTAAACATTTTTACCTGATGGTGACACTAGAAAAAGGGATCACCAAAGTTATTTTGATTCATCCTGAGGGGGAAATGAATTTTTGGAGCAAATTTCATGGTAATCCATCCAATAATTGTTGAGGCATTTCACTCAAAACACAGAATTTAACGTCAGATTCTGGCGCTAGAGGGAAAGTCAGGGGATCACTAAAGTCATCAGCTTTCATTGGCACTGACTCCTGACCATGAATGTCAGTACAAAAAATTCTTGGCAATCCATACAATAAATATTTCAGTTTTGTAATAATGTAATAATAAGTGAGCAACAACAATTACACCACTGACCGCGCTGAGGAAAGTGACAGGGGGCGAGGGCTACATGGAGACAATAATTATTTTCTGAGGTCAAAGAGAGAGTGTATAAAGACACACTTCCTTCTAATCAAATCCAGTACAACAATCCTCAGTTTCCTCCTCTCGACTCTGTATACTCAAGCCGGAGGAAATACAGAGCTAAACAGGAAATGTCAGATTATAAAACCAGGAAGCAAGAGTTAGATTATTGAATCACAGAGGAAGAGAAAGTTTTAAAACTAGGAGATATTCTAAAACTTAAGTCCTGCACACCCACCTGCATAGATTCAGGTGCTAGTTTTTCTTATCCATCCATCTATTAAAGTTCACCCCTCATTTGTCTAACAATTAAAAGAGCACCTCTCATTCTAACCGTCTAGTTATAGTGAGACATCTGCAGGAAGAACAAACCAACAAACATCAGGCTTTTTCTGTGGTGATGCACAATAGAGCTTGTTAACATTTGGCCTGTTTACAAGCCAGGCAGGACCTCTAAATAGACAAAAGCATTAATATAAGGAAAAAGTGAATGAGGAGCAGGAAGCAGTGAAAGCAGTGGAGGACTAAACTGCCTCAGTGTAACCATCTCCTCTGACCCTAATCCACTATTCGAAAACCAAGACAACCTATTGGCATCCATTAATCCTGAATTGGCTTACAATCGATGGGCTCCTCAATAACTCCTTATTCATTCATTCATCAATACCTATTGGCTACTCCTGGTCCGATGTGTCCCACCTGTCACATGTTAGTCCCTGCTTCCCAAGTGCCACCCCTCTGCCTTCATGTTTTTGTTTTTTTTTTAGCTGTGCCTCTAGGGAAGGCAATATCATTTGGGTCAGCTGCTCCACCACGTTGGCTGAGAGTGAATTATCTCAACTATTAACTATTAAATGGATCTCCGTGAAATTTTCCAACATTCATGATGCCAAGATGATGAATCCTAAGGACTCTGAGTACCCTGACTTTTACTCCAGAGCCACTAGCAGGTCAAAATTTTACTTTTTACTGTGACCTGTTTGGTTGGTGACCAAATATATATTACTTTTTTTGTGCTAACTGGCAAATATTACCATACGGACACACTAATGAAAGATGGTGAAATGGTAAACATTGCTCCTGCTATGTTAGCATTGTCATTATGTCATTCAAATCGAAGCGCTGCTGTGCCAAAGTAGAGCCTCATAGAGCTGCTGCCATTGCTGTAAACTCTTAGTTTTGTTTAAAAAAAAAATTAAGAGCCATGCTTTCATTTTTCATGTTTTCTGACTTTCTTCATTTGTAATGAAATATGTGATGGCTGTGGTATCTCCCTGCCGCTCCTGTCATGTCACAGCTGATGACCCATCTGTGTTCGTAGGGTTAGAGAGCAAGAGGATCCCAGCACGTGCCACTGGCACTTGATCAGATGGACGTATGAATGGGCGTGTCACTGTGCACAAAGTAAATCAATTAAGCGGAGTGACTCTCTAGGGAGAGAGGTGCTGTTTCATGTCCTCAATTCCCCAAAGACCCTTAAAATAAACATACAATTTAAAAAGTAATCTGTGTTTCCATTACAAAGGCCATAACCATACTGTAGCCGCATGTCTGGTCGTCATGGTCGCAGCTGTTGAACCCAATAATACTGCAACACAGAACATGAAATCAGCTCTGATTATATTTCCCTTGCTGTATCTCATATTTGAGCATCAAACTAATGTTGCTTAATCAGCTCCATCTTTAATCAAATTAGGTTATGATGAAGCATAAAGTCTAATCCAGTCTCCTGGTACCTGAGGTGTTTGAATCAGACGGAAAATGTTTGCTGTGTGTTCGTAAGATGGCGCTGAAGATCTGGAGCATGATAAACCACCGCTCCTCCTCTCTCCAGAGTTGTTTATGTACATGACCAATTATTGGACAACTGTAAACAAAGCCAAATATTTCAGTGATAATGTGCAGCAACTGTGGTGTTGGGCAGAGGTTATGGAGCTAAACCCCGCAGCTCAAAGGTTGAACTGTCCCTGAGGGGAGCGGGGAGGGGTTAGGGCGGTGATGGGAGGGTGCAAGTGGTGTGAGGGGGTGGGGCGAGCATCTAGGGTACGCTTAGCCTGTTCAAGAGGAAAACCTAAACCCTGCCCTTAACGGGGGCAGGTCCACAGGGGCCACCCCCTTTTTTATTAGAAATTCATGAAATAATCTTGAAGCTTAAGTGTTCAACCTGTACGAGCAGAGAGAACATATAAAATAAATCCAGCGCACTGTTGGAGGAAGAGATTCTGATTGGGTTGTTACATCTAACTCAAATTACTCACAACAATTTTAGCTTTTCTAAAACATCCTGAAGCAACCCCCCCACCGGCTCCCCATTCTCCCACCTCCATCCTCACCCTGAACCTTCACCTTAACTCCCTGAGAGGCAGAGGGGGCTGCAGGAAGGGGGACACAGGCGATAGATGAGGGCTGTGGAAAAAGAGCAGCGTTTTAATTGACACCCTTTAAGTTATCTGCAAGATAATTATGGCCAACAGCTGTAGACGGTGCAACGTGCAACAATGGGACTTATTAGCATTCTGGTGGAGGTCTGTCAGGGAGTGCCAGACCACATGAATGACAATGTTGATATGTAGTATAGCCCCACATAAATATGTACACATTTATACACAGTGGAGATATTCATACACAAAAGACATACACACAAGTGTGTGTGGACATACAAAAGCCTCCTGCTGCTTTGAAATGAGTGGGAAAAGGGTTGAAAAGAAGCTGCAGCTGATGACTTTTGTTATTTTGTTACACTGAGGGGTCATAGCTCTTTAAAACCCACTCTCTCTACTCTGCCTCAAAGCAACAGCAGACCCCACTGAGCTTAAGAATATGTGCTCCCCATTTTAGTCCTAATGCGAGAATTAATTATGAATTAATTAACATTACACTTAGGAGCGGCTACTTTTAAATCTCTCGTCTTTTTTTTTTCTCTCTCTCCCTTTCTGTGTAGTCAGTAATAATACAAGTCAGAGCTAGGGAGAGACAAAGAGGAGGGGATCGAGTATGGATGCATTGTGTTCTTATGTCTAAGACTATCTCCAGGTTATGAATTAGAGAATGTGTGTAGAGTATGTTTCTCCCGGCGAGCCATTAAATATTTCATGGAGGGGGATAAATGCTGGGAGAACGCCACCCCCTCCCCAACCTGATCCACACTGCAATTAGAGGCCCATTATCCCTCTCTCAACCCTCACAGTCTGTACAAACTGGGCCTCAAAAGCAGCAATAAAGAGCCCTGTGATGAGATATGATAGCAGAAATGATGAACAGAATACTTATCTTTAGGATTTATAATGAAATTACATAGTTTTGCTAACCTGTGTATTTTTATAGGTCATTTCCCGTTAAACATCATCAAAAAAAGAGGAGACCCTCCAGCTTTACGCTATTGGGTTTCATTCATTCCATTTGATTTGACATATCATGCTTCTGTGCCTTGGCAATAAGGACACAACATTGCAGCATATTGGCAAGCTCATTTGCTTTTCATAGTGAGCGTTGTGCCCAAAAAAAAGTGCCCCCTGGGATAAACACGTGTACGGGGACTGCGGGCTCGCCGCCCCAGCAGCAGGTGGCCCATTGCTGCCTAATGAACACCGCAATCTGTTACTATCGCAGCGGTGCTTTTCACCAGACAATTAGGCGACTAAGCATGTCATTATTCCAGGCCAACAAGAAGAGCCTCTTCTCTAATTTCATCTTTTCATTCCTGTTTACTCACCCACACTCCCCTCATTAACGAGAGATTTTCCAGTCCATGCTAATTGGTTTCAATAACATTCATTTTAGTTGAAAGGAAACGATTCTGTTAATTGAGGAGCGCAGAGAGAGGAGAGAGGGAGCGAGGAGGAAAAAAAAAGAGGGGGGCCTTCTTTTCATTTTCAAGTGCGTCCATGAGATGACGCTTTTGAAAAAGCACTCTACAGGTTCAGAGCTAATGAAATTAAGTGATGCCGGCCGTGGCAAAAAGGAAAGCCCAAATTAAAAGCAATTTATTTTCATTGAGGCATGTGGCACTGTTCGGGCACAATTAATGGGCTGAGCATAGACACAGAGATATGGAAAGAGAGAACAAAAAAGAGACAAAGATACAAAGAAATGACTGGTGGCACAGACGAGTCAAGAAAGAGCAAAGTCTAGACCTGGACAGATGATCAACTGTAATCACTTCTATTATTGTATTTCTATTTCCTTTTTCTATTTTGTTAAGTTTCAGTTAGAAATATAGGAACTGGCTTTTCAAATATTTATAATTATCCCAAATACCGTAGATGTTTGTCTAATACTGTGTGGCTCACAACCAGAAGAACTATGGGACTGATTGCTATTTTCATAATGGTATGTTGAAAAACATTGCAAGCATATACAGCCTTTTGGCCTTTACCCCACTGAACACAAAGTGTGTGTTAACAAATTACACCTCACCGCCTAATTAACATCTGCTAATGAACGTTGTTGGGTGGTTTTATTCTTGACATAAATGTCCCAAGTAACTAACTATTGCTCTTACAAAATTCAGATCATCAACAGGACTCACAACAAGGTCTATTTAAAAGCTGTTTTGGAGCTTTTAATCCAATTATCTGATCTTCATTAGTAGACAGAGTTGCCCAGTTGTCATGGAATTATAAATTTTAAGTTTTATTCTGAGCAATATAATTATCCATTGAGTACGTTAATTAGGAGTTCTGTATTTAACTAATTTAACTGGATTAATTCTTAATTTAAAGAATTTTATTTTGAACACCTAAAATTCGATGACAACTAGGCACACTCCGAGGCCAAGAATGAAATCTGAACTTCATGACTTTCTGTAACAGAAATGTCCACTACCATACATAAACTAATAACATGATCTTAAAGTGCCTTCAACTGTTTAGTCCAGTCCAGTTTATTTATATGGTGGCTTTATATACAGCATATACAGTACACTACTTTGTGACATTACATCATGAAATCATCAGCTCACGAAATCGCCTCAGAGGGATTAGGAATCTCTACAAACACCATCTCTAACTTTTCTATTCTTGTCAAACTTTCTACATAGAAGAAGCTAGAACAGTAAATGCCATTCTGTACACCTTCAAGCCAGCGTCACCAAAGCCTGAGGAATGAGTCTGCAATCCTGATGGGAAATATATCAAGTGTTAAAGCCTGATGTCACTGCCAGTAGCAGAGCCAAGGTTAGATACGGTCAGTCAGATGCCTAACCAGCCGTTGTAAGATTGTTTAGTGACGGCAGAGCGAGTGTGTTAATGGGCTGTCTAAACAACCTCAGCCGGGGGCCACAGTAAAGGGAGGGGAAGACAGTCAGCCCTCTGGTTGCTCTGCAGGCTGGAGGTGTGGCAGGTTGTAGCCTGCAAAGGCATCTGGAGACCACAGGAAGACGAGACAGAAAGGATGACTCAAGCAGCTCAAATCACTGCTGATCAATGTATTGACAAGCAGAAAGAAAGGGAGGAGGAAGCCTGGGATGGAAAACAATTAAAATAATTATTTGGAGGCTACAGTGCTGTCTGTTTCTTAACTGAAGCATCTGTCTCTGCCTGTGTTTCAGCCAATGAGAAACCAAACTAGTATAAAGTATGACTAAATGCCCTGCTAGTCTCTGAGGAGCTCTGAGTGTGGAGCTAGCGGGAGATCAGTGCAGTTGATTTACATAGCATTTGCATTATGTCAGGACATGAGCTACAAATAGGTATGAGTGTGTGGCTTAATTAGAAATGAGCCAGGCTTTTCAAAAACACCCTTTTGCATCATAATTGAGTCAGCTCAGCGCTGGAGTAAACGGCTGTGAGTGGGGGAAAAGATGCCTGTTTCCGAACACACTCAGAGATGATTGGTAATTATGATACACCTACCTGGGCTCAGAGCAAGTTGTATTATTTTTAAACGAAACATTTGCGCAGGCTTTGAACAACCGCAAAGGAAACTGCCCTATAATATCTGGGTCAAAACAATTAGATATATGATACTGTACACTGTATATAAAGGCCTTGTATCCAGAGGCGGTTGTGATGTGGCGGTTGCCGATGATTCACTAAGTGGGCACTTTCTGATCAAGGACACGCAGAGATGTGTCTAAGACTTTTGTTTAAACCATGGAGGACCACTGCCAACATTAGAAGGTCCAAAGAGCATGTTGTCATACGAGGTTAAAAACGTCAACTGTAATAAATACAATCTGATCGTTTTACTAGTTGTCTAATCTATACCCAGGTTTCTGGAAGTGCATTTGAATCCAAGAGTACATTACATACATTTCAGCAAGTTCTCATTCAGCTTATAGTGCTGAAAGGGTTGAAGGGCTCAACTATTAAATATCTGGAAAGAATAAAATAGAGTATCAGCTGCATACTAAAGCATTTTTTTTTAACAAAGAGGGTGTAATAGTTTCTAGAGACAGTGTTCTTCCAGGACCTCAAGAAAGTTCAACCCCTAAGAGGGTTGTGAAACTATCTGGGGGTCATAGGAAGATTTATAGGGTAGAGAAAAAAAACATTTCTACGATACATATTTATTTAGATTTTTTCATGTTCAGCTCTTTCACGCTGGAAAGTCTTCCATTTTCAGTCAGATGAAATGACACGAAAAAGGAAATGATCATCATCTCAAAGTGTAAGCCTGATGTTAGTTTGTTATTGTCAACAAATTCCATGAGGGGGCTGAAACCAACAATGCGTTAGTCCATCTTTCAATACCTTTGAACTCTACCCTGTCTGTGGCACTCATGCCAAAGGCCATTGGTTGCTACTGAAGATGTAAATCTTAAATAAATGGGCAAAAATATATAGTTTAATTTAAACACTGATTAATTTCCTGAAAAAGCTGGGCGATGTGGTTTTTGTGCATTTGTTGGGGACTATTTTCCCCCGGTGGATTAATACACAGTTGGTGCATTAGTGAGAAAGGCAGCAGGTTGGCATACGTAGGATCAATTTAAAATAAACTACAGTACCCATGTTAATTGTAATAAAGGAACATGTGTAACAGTGTGGCTCAGTTACGTGTTTTTTATAGAAACAACAGAGCTGTAAAGGAATACAAAGGAATAAACTTTATTTTTACAATGTCTTTATTTTCATACTATCCGCTCATGTGTGGAATATTTGAGTTTGTGTGTTTTCATATTTGAACCTGCTAAGTGAAGTGCCAAAAATGGGTATGTGCTGCGGAGCTGGCACGTTCGGAGTACCTGGGGTTACCAAGGTTACCAAATTGAATCGTCCCCTCAGACAAGGCTGATCTACATAATTTGGTGGTATCATTCACAGCGTCTCACGGCCCGGGTGATGAATGGCACCCGCAGATGATAATATTTCTGCTTGGAGGTAATAAATCTTATGTAAAGTGCTCCACTGCTTATATAGCAATGGCAGAGAGGTGGTTAAAAAAAAAAACAACCTTTTTTACTGTCTCTCCCTTTCTTTTTTTTTGTTATTTTTGCCATCCTGTCTTTCCCATGAAAACCCACAGACGTGAGGCCTTTTCCAACAGAAGAAGTTGAACCTCAAAAAATTGAACTATTTTCTGTAATATTAGTCGATGGTCTTGATGGTTACAGTAGAATCCCCTGATTCATGTATGAGAAAATTTGCTGAAGTTGATTCTCTGTATACAGTATATACACTTGTTTTCCATGATGTGTAGATTCTGAAAAAGCAGATGTCCCCAGACACACCATCTCTCTGCTTCTTTCTCTGCTGCTCCTGTACCTGTTGTATTGATCGCAGCCCCAGCCAGCCCCTCACAGACAGCCCGCAGTATCCTGCTATTACTAAACCAGCCCCTGGGTCGTGAACTTGTGACCTCCTGCTGCTCAGCGCCGCTCAGTGAGGGGGCATAACCCTGGACTGGGAGGCCAGGGACACTCTGGATAGCTGTTCGTGTTATTCATAGCTCCCTGATCGTGATGTGTTTGCATGTGTTTATCATGCATTAACACTCATTAACACACAATAAACACTGACAGCAGCTTTGTGATAGAGATCCAGACTCAGCTAGATTCTTACTGAAAAGCTTGCAGTAAAGAGAAATAGATGTGGAGCTGTTTGTCTTATTATAGATATAGACATCTGAACAGCTAGTTTGTCTGTGCAGAACCAGGAGCACATGCAAATTAAATGCAAACTGTGTGTGTTACTTGTAGTTTAATTTGATATATGATAACAATGTTCTAAAAGTCAGAGTCAGAAAATGTCTATTTATTCCAAAGGTTACTAATCACAATTGTTTACTAATTAAGTTTTTCGATCTCCTTCCTCCTATTATGCCTGTTTTTAATAAGCTGAGAGTCAGGTGTACTTGACAGTAATGAATGACTGATTTTAGCTGATCGTTATTGCTGCCCTCCTCTTGTCTGCAATTCACTATGTGTGTGTGCACACACGTGCGTGTGTCTGTGTGTGCCGCGGCTGCCTAATAAACGGGATAATTGTTCCATCTTTGCTTGCAGACACATAAAGCAGTGTGTATTGACTGCTTGACAGGCTGTGATTCCAGTAAAGCTAATGGCTTTCTCAATTCTCCTGCTCCATCCATCAGGCCCCCGAAAGCACCCCGTCATGTTTTCAATTAATGAAGAGAAAACCATAAAAAGTTAAAAGGCGCTGTGACACAGTGGACGACAGTGGGTACACACACACTCAGACAAGGGCACACGCACAAAATTTGTAATATGAAATCTACACACACGCACACACAAACACACAAAGTTGTGGCCTGAATAAGAACAAACTTGAGACTTGAAAGCTCCCACAGCTTTTTTTTTTTTCGTGACACACACAGACCGCAGAACAGTCCTATCTTTTGTTTGCTGTGGGTTTGAAGCTGGCCTGTGTCTCAACTTCACACCCTC
This sequence comes from Toxotes lorentzi, assembly GCA_037833715.1. Taxonomy (NCBI): domain Eukaryota; kingdom Metazoa; phylum Chordata; class Actinopteri; family Toxotidae; genus Toxotes; species Toxotes lorentzi. Next base: position 11,263,336 of record JBBMJY010000026.1, on the reverse strand, counting down.
AGCTTGTAATCATAATGTATATGTCTTCTTGAGCCGGGCCTGCTTAGTTTGGGTTCAGCTTGCTGGCTTTATGTAGGAGATAAAGGGAAACTTCCGATCTGCCTGGGTGAGCGATAGTAAAGCCCTCCAATTCGGGCAGGAAATTATGGAGTAAGTGGCTTGGTGGCTGATAGTCAAATGAAGCCAGGGCGGCTGGATGCCTGCTCTAATTAACCGGCTGGCAGGTGTCTGCGATATCAGGAATCCTACTGGCTAACCTGATGACAAGGCCAGGGTGCACACAGGAGTACAAACAGGCAGACGCCCAGAAATATGCAGGATAGCGCACATACTCACAGACATACACACAAACCGGCACAAATGATTATCTCAATCAGTCTCTCAGCATATATGCTGCTAAATCAAACCCATTGTAAACTATATTTCAAATCTTTGACCTTGCATTGTTTGTGCGATATAACATAAAATCAGTGTCCTCAGTTTAATTTGCAATACGTGCAAACAGAGACATTAGGACAGTAGGATGTTTTCTAACCGCATGAACAATGCTCCAGCTATATTCCTACTTCCTCATAATCATTTTCCAATAAGATCAGAAAAGGATTGGAAAACAAGCAGAAAGAAAAATAAACTTTGCATTTTGTTCTCAAACACAGTCAGCAGAAGAATTTGTTTTCAATAAACAATTTGCAATAGTCTGTTGCCTAATGACGGCTCATGTCTGAGGATCAGCAATCTGAGAATCACATCATCAGACGGTTTACAGAATTAATTTTAAATGATTGACAGTCTTTTATATGCATATCACTAATCTCTGTAATTCCCCATTACCTTATTGGATGGAAACAGGGAAAGAAAGAAAATGAGAAAATGCTGTTAGCAAAACAATCAACAGAGGAAAAAAAAAAATCTAAATATGTGGAATACACTGAAACATTATACATGAAGAATGAAGTAGCTTTAAGGGACCTACTGCAATTTCTAAGCACTTAGGTCAATTCATTTGTGACTACAGTGTACACAGTTACGATATTGGGAAAAATGAGACTATAAAAACTGTTGGAGGACGTGTATATTGGCCAGCAAGGAAGAGATTTATGCCTCTTCTTGCGTTTAATTTGCCGGTCTAAATCCCCAGTGATGTGATGTGAAAGTAAGTTAAAAAATAAATGTCATGGTGACAAGAGTGCCTGCTGGGAAACGTTCAACATGACTGCCATGTTCCTGAAGTCTGCTGGCAGTGTTTACTCCACATAGACATATAAAAAATGTATCTTCACCACTGAAATTAATCAGGAGAAATACTTTCAGAGGAGACTGAGTATACTGTAAGAACATCATTCACTGAACGCGAATATATCTAGATTTTTCTTGCATATATGTGTTTGACATTCTCCTACACGAGCCTGCGTGTGTGAGTATTTCTGGCTTGCTGCTATGGGAGTTCATACCTTGCCCTCTAGGCCATTCTGTTTCCTGACCAGTAATAGGTTTAATAAGATGAAAATTTAAAGTGGGAAAATTGAGAAGTTAACTTGGTGAGAAGGATTTGATAGAAATCACACAAGCGTCTTGTGCTGCGCCTGCACGCCTCTTCATTTTAACCAAACAGAGCTGAAGGTGAGAGAGCTACTGGAGGATAGATGAAGACGGTGTAATCATGCGTGGGAGTGAGATATAACCAATGCTTGTCAATCATCATCAAGCGCCCTTCTTGATGCGTGCAGTTTGACTTTCCTCATCATTCAGGATAAGTTCCAACTCGACACACTCTAGAGGCTTTCTGATTTTGACATAGTTATTCTCCGCTTTGCTTGTGCATGTTGAATGTGATATATACCATATTCTGTCTCACTTAACACACATGCATTTTCACGGCAATGTTTTTCAGAGGGGAGAAAAGGAGGAATGGCAGCTGAGGATAAATGCATTTTTCATTATTATAGATTCTCTCCACTTCTCCACTGGCAGTGAGAGCAACCTCTGCTTAAACATCTCTTCTCTGCCCCGCGGCGCTTCCCTGTGTTTGGACGCTGGCCAAGCAAAAAGTAATTTAAACATTACAGGAAATTAAATCTCACATTTCCAATTTTTACCCTAAAGTTTAAGTACAATGAAAATGTCACCCATGAATTATGGAATCAAGCTGAATTTCTGCTCCAAACTTTAAACTGTAAACGTAAATGTCCTTGACAACAAGGTGGGCACTTAGAGGCTCCGCTGTTCCCTCCCCGTGATGTGGTGCTACAGCCAATCAGAAGCAGATAAAGAAGAAGAGAGAGGATAATACCACTTCTACTGGGCTGTGTTTCTCTACAGATGAGACTGATAGGAAGTGATCCCTATCGGCTACATTTTTTCATCTTATTTGTATTTCTTTTTTTTTTTTGAGGTCGTGAGGATCCTGTACTTTGACTTGTGTTTTAACATATATTTTCAGGATAAACTGTTGAATCTCTTGCAGAGACACCATCTGTTCACATCATTTATCACAGTAATGTTGTATCTTATATTAAAGGATTATACCAGTCTCCAGTATTCAAAGTTATCCAAAGATCACCTGTTAAAACACATCTTTGTGATATTTCATTCCCTAAGCGTAGCATTACTGCAAAGATAATACATCCACTTGATATGTCTCACACCCAGACCAAATTATATTTACTGCTAAATCACATTCCTGATGGCGCCACGTTATTAGAAAATTGCATGTTGTGCGTTTGATTTATGTCCCAGCATATCTAGAGGAAAAAAAAAAAACGCCATCCTTCCACGCTTGCAGGTGAGATGAGTTCCTGTAGATTGCTGTTAGTGTCATCCTCCGGGCTAAGTGTTGTATATTAAAGAGACATCGCAGTGGAGTGTCACCCTGGCGCCCCACCACCTAGCAATGGGCCATCTTTAATTATGGTCCAACGGAGGTGAATGCATCAGAAAAGGCCTGACAGAGCGGCCAGTGTGTAGATTATTTTAATTTGCGCCCCACCCCTAGGTGAGCGATGTGGCCGGCCTTGACCCTCCTCTGACTGCATGGATTAATGCCTAGTAATGACTGCTGAGGCTATCATTGCGGCAGGCATCATTAATTATCCTCATTGATTGTTGCTCTCAGAGATAAAACGTTCTGCTGACTGGAAAATACCCTCCACGCACAAGGTCAAGGTAAAAAAAAAAAAAAAGGAACTTAGATAATCGCAGAGGGGCCACCACACCTACAATAGAAAATAAATATGGCCGCCGCCCACTGCACCCCATACCACTAATGTCTCGCCCTCTCTGTCCTGTCCTTCGCTCCTGTCCTCTGTTTACTACTCTCTCCCTCAATCTGTCTGTCTCATCATTTCCTCCAGTCCTGTCATTTTCTCCCAACAGGGACTGCAAGACAGCCCAAAAGGAAACCTAAGCAGGTTACGTTAGGTGTACACTGAGAGAGGGAACATACAGTTTGTGCACGAGTGAAAAGAAAAATGACATGACAGAAACACTGGTGAGGAATGAGGGAGTGTAAGCGAAGGAAGATGCTGGGAGAGAGAGAGAGGAAACAGTTGGAGGACGGCAGGAAAGAAGCAACGGAGAGTAAAGGGAGACGGGAGTGAGGTAGCTGTAGTGCTCAGGAAGATTGAGTTTCAGTGGCTGCCATAATGGAGGAGACAGCAGGAAGTCAGGGTTTTATATTTACACTAGTCTACATCATCCTGCCCTCATATACACAGAAAGAGGCACGCGCATCCTTGTTACCAACTTTTGACTCTGCATCACAGGCAAGTGAAGGGGAAAGAAATCACCCAACACCTATGAATTCCACTGAAATATGAAGCTACAGGCAGCAGAGGGTTAGATTAGCACAAAGACTGCAAAGAGAGGGGGAACAACGTCCTTAAGGTTAGGGAAAAATCGTAGTTATGGCAAATAATGTTTGAAACTGGCAACTTAAACGTTTTGTTGAGTGGAAAGTCATGATTATAGTTAAACACATTTTGTGTCATTTGACAGTGTGAGTCAACTTGTTGTAAGCCTAGCACCTTCATAAGATGCCTAGTGTGTGTATCCGAGTGTATGTGTCTGTGTGTGTGTGTCTCCTATCTTGGACTCAAACTGGCTGATCCGGCAGACGGGAAGTGAGTGTGACAGAAATGTATTCTCTTTTCCAACGCTGGTTGGAGAGGCTGCCGCAGCACCTCTCTTGTCCTCTCTATTCTCTGCCTTCTCTAAGCCTGTGATTGGCACGTCTTCATATGTGGATCCTGTTCTTTCTGGAACTCGCTTCTTTGTACAACTAGCCAGTGTCAAACAACAAATAAGTAAAAATAAATCCCTCCCGAAGCAGGAGACGTGGAGAGAGGGAGCTGGATTAAGATGCACTAAAGAAGCAGAATATGCAGATACTAAGTCATAAAGGTGGACAATGTCCTACAAAGGAACATTCATGTTCTTAAGATTGATATTAGGAATACATTTAGGCACAGAACATTGGTTTTGGTGGTCTTGATCCATAAATGCACTTTGTCTGGGCTTCATGAGGCGATAGAGACGCAGACGGTGGAGGTAGGGCAAGATGAAGGAGCAGTCTGTCTTTTTTTGTTAGTACCTGTTTGAAGTGTATCAGAAGGAGCTTTCCAAGGTCTGGAAATTCATTACTGGACAGGAGCTTTGAAAGAGGTCTGTTGGATGTGTATGGCTTTCTGTGTGTGTGTGTGTGTGTGTGTGTGTGTGTGTGTGTGTGTGTGTGTGTGTGTGTGTGTGTGTGTGTGTGTGTGCCTGCAGCCCATTGTATTCAGAGTGGAATTGCTAAGCAGTTGCCTGAGGCCATGAGAAGGCAGCTATGGCCAGGTATGGCTAGCCATTACTGCAGGGCATCAGACTCTATCAGACTCTCTGGAGAAAAGATCATACGGACCATACACACCCATATAGGTAGTGTGTGTCTATTTGGGTGTGTGTGCATGCATTTGTGTGACAAAGACAGACAGAAGAAACACACAGTCTATGTCTACGTTATAAAGCTTTTGTAGGAGCTAGAGAATTTGAGCTTGGATTGTGATCTCATTCAGAGTTAAAATGACTTGTTAGATCCGGATCAGATGACTCTGCTGTGTGTGTGAGTGTGTGTGTGTGTGTATGCAAGCATGCGAAACAGAAGCGCAAAGAAAACCGAGAAAGAGAAGTCAGACTGTGTTGTTGTACAACTGTCGGCAAATCAATACATGACCACAACACTGACAGAAGAACCCAATCAGATGCCAAAGGCTGGAAGTTTAAGCGCTTCAGCGCTTAAATGCAGACACATTTACACTGAGACATACAGTAAACTGCTGTGGCCTCATCTTTTACTCTTCTCCTCTCTTCTCTTCTCTCCGATCAAACATTAGATTACAGCGGGAAGCACCTTTAGTTTTCATCAGGAGAGGACATCCTTGGGGCAAACAGACGGACTCTCCTCCAGGGCAAAGATCAGTCAGATGGGCTCGACAGCTACTAGAGTCCCAGGATAAATCAATCATCCAGGTTGGCCTGGGAGAAAAAGTCACCATCTTTAGAAGCGCTACATGCATTCTCGGTATGTGCAAGTGGTGTGACAAGTAGTAAACCTACATTACACAGTATGTGTGTGTGATCATTGCTTCAGTTACTAACTGCAATGTAATTATGATGAATGTGATCATTTTACACCTACCTTTTAAATAATATGATATGGACTTCCTTTTTTTTATTTAGTAAAACAAACATGAACAATAAATGTTCTGAATTCACACGTAGGTGGATGTGATGTGTTATGGGAGCATATACACGTATGATAAACACACACATACACACACACGCAAAACAATTTGAGGAGTCTAGGGGGGCTGGGGTGTTGTAGCATGATGCCCATCTATCTTTCTGACATCTCCTAACCCAATCCCACTGGGGCTAACTGAATTCAATCCTCAGCATTAGATAAGCACATACCCCCTCCCCTCTACATGTGTGTGTGTGTGTGTTGTTTGTGTGTGTGTATGAACATATCACACACATAGCAGCAGGTTTAGATTGTTTCTACAGTCAACTGTTGGTGTGCAGGTCACATAGCAAGAGGGAGAATGAGGCAAGAAATCAAGAGAAAAAAACGGCAACAGGCTCAGAAGACAAAGAGAGACCCCGGCAGAGACAGAGAGAGAGAAAGAGGTCTGGCGTTGCCCGTTGCCCGCGGGAGTCCATCCTCTGTTTCTCCCCTCACCCTTTCTCTACCACCTCATCCAGCCTTACACCCCCACACCTCCACCCCTCTGGTTCTCCCCTCTCGGCAGCTGATTGTTTGGACTTCTTGGTGCCTATCAGGCCCATCGTTCTATGTTTCCATCAAACGCAGCATTTATCTTATCATTGCCTTGACAACTGCCTATTAGTCCAAAGGAGTCTGCGGGCTCTGTGATGACATGGTGACATTGCCAGCCAGCTCTGAACCGCCTGCCGAGCGAGTGGACCCTTTTCCTCTCCTCCGCGCACCCTGCTCTCCCCTCTGTCTTCCTCTTTGCCCATCCTTTTGCCCCACTTTTGTTCCTCCTTTGGCAGCCCCCCCCCCAAACCCCCTCCCCGTAGCTTACAACACTTTGAGGGTGAGCGCACAAGTGTGTGTGTGCAAACATGCACGATTATGCACGACAGATGGGAAATTCAGCAGTGTATCTCTCTGCCTTTGTGTCTATTTGCCAGTTTCTGAGTGAGTGTGTTGGTTGTTGTCCTACTGTCACCAAAAAAAGGAGAAATAAAGGCTGCAGAAGCACCTGGTGCGGGCATCTACATCTTTGTGGGTTTTTTTTGGTGTTCTGTATGTGTGTTTAGGGTGGCATATGACCCCATTAGTGAGAGTCTGGGGATTGTGAAACAAACATCTGAAGGAGATTTACACTTTTTGCTTCCGCACTCACACTATGATGAGTTAAAAAACAAAGAGAAACACAAGTGAGAAGGCATGCACAGACTTCGCTCAGAGTTTGATGGACAGGATAGCATTTAAGCTGCATGACCCCGTCCTGGAGCCTCTGGTACTCCTGATGTTTATCATCTCTGTGGCAGCATGGGTAATTACCAGGAATCACAAGTTCAACAAAAAAAAACTGCAGTAGAGGTCCAAACAGCAGACCAGCAGCGTACAACTTGGCAGGGGGCGCGAAGGAGAAAAAAAAGAGAGAGAATACACTTTTAGCACAAAATACTAAAGACTGAGCAAAGACCTCAAGCGCCTCAGCTTATCTAGCCTCTTAATGCTTGCCAGTATGATTTTAGGTTGAAAAATGGTGGTGATCAGATGCTAACCTGGTGAGTATTTTCATGTTGAGCACACACATAGGGTGGGTAATGAGAAGCAGTACTATAAATGACAGAGTTGGAAACCTGGGCTGACTAAATCCTGCCTCCTTGCTCCTCTTTACTCTCTTCCTCATGTCCGGTTATTGAGTTGCCAGGAGAGGTTCATAGCTGCTTATGGGGTTAACATGCAGGCTGTGTCACCATGTCTGCTGATATTTCTCCACACATGCTCATTTATGAGAAGCAGTCATGAAGACATTTTTAAAGTCTGGCTTTTTACCTCGTGCTGCTTGAGAGCACAAGAGGGACGAAGACGCATAGACACAGCGACCCACACACACTTATGCAAACGCTATAATTTTACCTCTTATCAGCATGTTATCCTGTGGTTGGTGATTCAGTGCATTAGCTGTGATCTGTGCTCTGTTGCTGTCCTCTCTCTCGCTGGATCTGGATGAGAGAGGAAGGGGTCTCCGAGGGCAGCTCACAGGGGCCCAGCTCTAATAATAGAGTGTAAATCTCAGTCATTACTGCTCTGACAGGACACTGTGTCATCATTGTCTGGCGCACAACTCCACTTGAGTGGAGAGGCTTCAAATTAACTACTGTTTTTATTGCTGGCAGCCCAGAACCGCTCGTAGTTTGGTAAATGACAGAGTGTGGGGGGAGTTAGGAGAGCAGGACAGTCACTACAGGATGTTTCATTCAAGCAGCAACAACAAATATTATGATCTGATACTGAACTTTGACTTGCTGCCTATCGATCCCGACAACTACCATGAGACCAAAAAACTTTTGCACGACTGAAAGATTTTCTTGGATACAAACGTCAAGCACAATTATTCCAAAAAAATCTGAAAACTGCTATACCAGGGCTTTATGATACCGCTTCCCACTGTTAAAACAGCATGCCAGTGGGACTGACATTCCACATCCTGTTAAGCAGGAAATCATCATTGGTCTCAATAACAACGGGCCATAAAGTCACATTTCAGCATTCATTGATTTTTATTTCATAGTAAATGGCAGGTAACAAACCGCGGGGCCGCTGAGCGGTGCAGTGTAAATGCGCCTCTGATAAACAGTTAAAGAAGTTCATCCACTCTGTTGAACTGCGGCTTGGCGGCAGAAAAATCAACACTAATCTGATGAGAGGCAGCAAAACAAATTCTACTGTTGTGCTCTCAACTCAGAACTCAAGGGAGAGTAGAGGAGAGGAGAGGGGAGGGAAGGAGAGGAGAGGGAAGGAGAGGAAAAATCAAGACAAGGGAGAGGAGACATGATAGGAAAAAAAGGAACAGGTGAAAAAAGACAACGAAAGGAGAAAAGCTTAGGTAAAGTGGAAGGCAGTGAAAAATTACACATAATAGGAGGATAGTTGGGTAAATGGAAGAGGGTGACAGGAAGAGAAGAGGCTCGGATGATATTTGGGAGAGGAGAAGGAGGAAAGAAAAAAGCATAAGCTTGAGCATATGCATTGCCATGTGATGATAATATCATTTTGACAATCAAATGTCAGTATACTCTAACTTTATTATGATGGATTACTTATTTGAAGTAGATTTCAAGTATTTGAAAATTGACATTTATACTCCACTGGCATGAACTTAAGCAAGGTAGAAAACCATTTCAAAATCTTGTGGTTTGCTTTGGAAATTTGATGGGAGTAAGTGCTGCTGTAATGGTTTGTAGAGTGCAGTATATGTAGGTTGTAGATAATGGGTTAAACCCCAAATTTAAACTTGTAAAACATACAAAAAATGATCTAGTATGCTCTTCTAACCCCTTTCTGTAGCTCCACACACCCCATTATCTGTCTCTCTTTCCTCTTTCCCTGATTCTTTACTCTTTTAGTCTCTCTTGTCTCTGTGCTCTTTTTGGAGAAAAATGCCAGATCAACAGAAATGTCACATCCAGGATAACAGGCTTTACTTTTGTATCTTCTAATTGAAGTGCCTCCCTACCTTAGCGTCTGACAGCTCCTTTTGACAAGTGATGTGTTTTTTGAAAGTGAATCAGCTTTCTTTAGTCCTGAGTGCTATAGACAGCAGAGATCAGTGAGGGTCAAGCTGAATGCTGGTCTCTATACTGAGTTACTGCTGCCTCCTGCTATCACAAAGCTTGTCATTCATTTTATCGTTAATCCTGCCTTCTTCTTTCAGCGGATACAATCTCTTTGTGAGTTCTTTTCCAGCCCAAAAGTACCAAACAAGCCAACCAGACATGCAGTTCACCAGCCCAGGTTGTTTAACAAATGTTTAAAGCTGCACTAATCAATATTTCTATATTAACAATGGATCAAATGACGAGTACATTATGACCAAAGCTGTTCATAGTGACAAATCCACAGAAAATGATCTCAAGACTGTTCAGTTCTCCTCACCTCTATGTGGCCTTTGCACATCTTCTAGCTCACTGTCTTGGTTTGAAGACCTGCAGTCTCACTATTTTGGTTCATTTGTGTTGTGTTCAGCAGCAGCAGGCAGCTGTTATCGTAAAAATGGTCTGATAAACCTGCTATATGTTACTTTCTCAGCACCAAACACCAAACAGAAGACAGACAGTTAGCAGCTAGCTGGTGAACATAATGTTGCAGGAGTTGGTGGAGACCAAAACAGAGATAAAAGGAAAGTGACCAATGGGCCTACATCAGCTAAAACTAAACATGACTCCAAATGAATGCTAATTTTACTCAGTGTCTTCTGGTTGTTTAAATAGGCAAATCTTTGCTAACATGCTTGCCACAAAAACTTTATAAGGTGACAATACTTACTGATGTGTGTGCAGTTTGTTCTACTGCCCCCAAGTGGCCTAAAAATAAATTATTAATGCTTTAAAATGACCTAGGTTCATATTTTTCTGAGAGGCGGCCTCCTGTGGTTCTGCAAAGAATGACTGCCCTCTCTCAGAAGCAAAGATGGGAGTTGTGAGACACGGTTATAGTGCCATAAAACTTTTTAATGGTGATTTCTGGATGAATACATGGGTCAACAATGAATGTAACACTGACATCAGAGGTCACGATTGGTGCCGTCTCCTACCAACTGTAAATATTGGTTTCTTTTAACCATGACCACAATCTTCCCCAACCTTAACCAGGAGGTTTAAATTGCCTCAACTAAGCCAAACCTTAACCATAGAGGTAACGGATCAGAAAATGTTTTAATTAATCACTTCTGGGACAGGTCATATGAGCTGTTGTGAAAGGCAAAAAAACAAACAAAAAAAAAATACTACAGTTCTGTGATAGTATTTTTAGACTGACCCTGTCAAATTTGATCCTGGTAAGTTTTTTTGTTTTTTGTTTTTTTTTTAAAGAACATGCATTCATTCTTCTATGACTTGTGGTTCTGGTGGTGCAGCACAAAGCTCATCCATACCCTGCAGCTTCTGTATGCATAATCCCATCTTTGCCTGTACTATTTAGTATCGCTCCATCAACAGCCAGAGAGTGAACCTTCAATTATATCTTTAACCAACACACACAGCCAGTCCTCATCATTGGAAGCGAGCCACATCCACATAGAATGGAAATATGGTAGGAATCAAGTCTTTTTGTCTGGAAAATTTCCTAAATTTTACTCCCTCTGCCTCTTCTTGGCGTCTTCCCACTTTCCCACTCCAGCTCTGTGTGTGAGATATTATGAAGAACAGATTTTCCAGAAAGGAAAATAAAAGGCTTGTTAGCACAGGGGGAGAGAGAGGGAGAGAAAGAAAGAGATCAGAGGGCCAGTGTTGAGGCTGACAACAGCCCAGTCTCCCCGCACCATCAACCGACCCACCCAGCAGCTAGCCAGCCTTTACAGGGCTGCATAAACCCACATGCAGGTCACATTACTGCTCGCCTTCATCAGTGTTTACTGGCATGTTAAAGATTGTAATAACATTGGTCAGGACAGAGATTTTTAATTTAGATGTTTTTTTTAAGGGTTTGTAATCCAGCTGTGGGGAGAGCAGAAGTAGTCAGAAAGAGACAGATGCTGGCACGGAGGAATAGAGGCGCACCACATTTGGATTGAGATGAGAAAGGGACCTGCAAGGTCATGCTCTATAAACACTCTTCAAATCAGGATGCTAGACTTTTGTTATACATACTAGGTTCAGTCAACAATTTGTGCATGTCTTCATGTTTTCAGTGGTCATTTGAGGTAAAATAATAAAAGCGGTTTGAGTCATGACAGTAAACATTCAGCTACAGCAAGAAAATAACCCACAAAAAAAAAAAGAGTGCAGAGGCAAGTCAGAAATTCCCCTTTTTACAATCGCCAACATCTCCTTCCCTTTCTCGTGCTTTAACTTCTGTGTAAAGGCTTGAAGTTGAAACACGGTTTGTCAGTGTATTTTCTTTGGGTAGTGGGCCATAGCTCTGCTTAACTTAGATTTATTGGATTTTGATCAAATACTTGAAAAAGTGGCACAAGGACTCTGTGCTTATTTAAACTGTAATGTTGAATACACAAATCAGACTGGGCACTGTGATGAGGCACACACACACACGCACTCACTTACACATTCCCCTCTGCCCTATAGATCGTTGCTGGGCTGAAGCTTGAAGAGTCTTGCCTTGTTCAAGGTTATACACCCACTGTTCTGTTCCACTGAGCTGTGTAACCATAACAGTTTAATGACATGCTATTACAGGGCTATCACACTTACAGCATCATGTTAACACCACAACCACTGACTCAGTCCCACACAGACAGTAGGCTAGATCAGATTTAGGCCTTAATCCTACTCATTTGGCACGCTGCTTAGTTCTTTCACACGGATGTTCTTTCTTCCTTTTCTTCTCTTTTTCCTTTCCCCATTTCATTGTTTCTTTCTACTTCTTAATTTCCTTTCCACAATGGTGGAAAATAACCAAGTACAGTTCTAGTCTAGTACTTGAATATTCCTGTTTTGCGCTACTTTATACCTCTGTTTCACTGTATGGCAAAAATTATTTTCTCATTTACTCCTCTGCATTTATTTGACAACTATAGTCACTTACTTTGAGTTTTAATATTTTTAACCTACTTATTCATCAGTAATAATAATCCAATAATATATATTATTGTGTTATATTGTTATGCCTTATAGTAGTATAGTAGCATTTTCTTCTCAAAAAAAGCTTTAGCTACATTTTGGTGATAGAGAACTTTAAAAACATGTTTTTTAAATTGTAATGGAATTGTAATTTCTACATTGTGCTATTGCTAAGTTTAAGTAAGCAAAGTAACTGAATATTTCTTCCACAGCTGCCTCGTCATCCTTCAGATTCGGCACATCTCCTCTCTCAGCTTCATCATCAAAAACAGCAAAAGACAAAATATTCCTTGTGTAGTCTGGTACACACAACAAACAAAGCTGGTCTGACTTGTTTATTTTGATGCATTAAACCTGACCCTCAGATTTGGCCACAAGAACAAACCCGTGCCAGTCCTCGAAGCAGAGCTAGTCACTTGTGATTTATTTCATATTTCCATTTGATTGGGGGCTGTTTGGGGGTAATCAGGCTCTGACAGTGTGCCCTGTGCTGTGGCTGAGCTGTTTACATAGCTCTGCTGGAGACATGTTGACACTGAGACGAAGAGCTGAGCTCTCAAGGTCTGGACAGTATTTGGATCTGAGTTGGGCTGTTGCAGGGAAGGACAGGTCAGTCAGGGCAAAGAGAGGGGGTAAAAACAGGTTGGACAGGAAGAATGAGGAAATTAGAAAGAAAAAATCCACTTTAAAACAACTTAAACCCTGTTAATAGCAGCTACCAGTGACTGCTTTGTATTTCTTGGCCCAGTTTGGTGTTCTGTTATTCTTCCCACCAATAAGGTAGGTAGCATTTGTTAAATTGTGTTAAAAACATCAAGGTTACACATTAGAATCTGGCGTCAACCACGATTTTTCAGGAAAAATAACATCAAAAAAAGGCAGAGATACCAACATCTTCACTGACAATACCCTCAAAAGATCAGAATGTCACATACCTCTGACCTTAAAATGGAGTCGAATGGAAAATGCCCTTGGTTGTACTTTAAATGTTCTATTGTTTTGGCTCTCTCTGCACACACAGTATAACCTCTGTGCTGAATGCAGCATGCTCATACAACTTTACTTGGTGCTTTCACAAGACATTTTGAAAAGAGACCACTGACTGAAGCAGGAGACAAGGCAGGGTGAATGTCAGCAGGTACAACAACAATAGACTTAATGTATGTGAAGTAAAATACGGAGTGAGAGGAGCTGGACTGAAATGGGCTGCACAGACTAAACCAAGAAGGAAGAGCTCAACTTTTCTCAATCTTTCTTACAGGAATTATTTCTGTGTCCTCACCTGCAGGACAACGAAACAATGCTTTATGTACAACTGTAACAACTTGCAAAAAGTTAAATTCCTGAGATAGAACATACAGCTGGAGCTGTCACACAGGCATCGCTTCTTTTCCTCAACAGTAAAAGGCCCAGGCAGAAAACGTCAACAGCCCCCTCTGCACCTGCTCTAACAGAAGGCCCCGGGTCACTGACGGGAGAAAAGAGAGACGAAAAGTCATGTTTGTGAACTTTCCAGTGTGAGTGAGTGGAATATTGAACTTTTCACATTGAGTTGAATCAAAAAACCTGAAAAGTTTGGAGAGCCTAATCAATTTACCAAAAGGTTTCTGTTTGACTGCAGAGCAAGAGTCAAATCTTTGAAAAGCGAGGCTGACATCCTTGGAAAAAAAAAAAGAGGCATTCACTGAACCCACGCCTTTTTATTCTTTTGGTCTTTGTTTGTAGAAGGTTCGTACATGGTGGAGGAGGTAGTTGGCTCCGAGTATCAACCTCAAGTAATATCACACACACATGCACGCACACACATTTGTTCAGTCTTTAAAAGGAGTGTATAATGCTGTTAGATATTATTTTAAGTCGAGGTACTGATTTCAATGCTAAATGTCAAATCAGATGTAGATGACTAGGAGGGTTTTTTATGCTAATAAGGTGGTTAATATTCTGATGATATGTCTACATGAAGCCTGAGTGTGTTTTAATATCCCAGAGAAGGTGTGTGTGTGTGTGTGTGTGTGTGTGTGTGTGTGTGTGTGTGTGTGTGTCTCTACCTCCACATAGAGCTGGGGATGGTGCACCCAGGGGCAAGCCAACGCACTAGCTAGCCTGTGTCGGCTCGACTGGAGCGCCTTGCTGTTTTACCGCAGGAAGTAACACAAAAGAGCAGCAGGAATGTTTATGAACACCTCCAATCCCCGAGGACCTGCGGGCTGACCTGATTATTGCCTGTCTGTAATTCCACATTCGGCAAGGTGCTGCTACTCCTGGAGGGGTTTAAAGGGTGTGAGTGTGTGTGTTACTGTGTGTGTATTCCATCACTGATAGGTATCATTAAACATCATTAGAGGGTTGGAAGAGTCTCAAGCTGCTTTGGTTTTTGTGTGTAAGACTGTGTCTGTCAGACGCACTCTAGGATGATCACTAACAGCACAGCCCTGAAGATACACACACATACACATTTAAACAGACACACACACTCAAAAGAGGGTATTTATCAGTCAAGCTTGTTTTGTTATTGCATGCATTCTTTTGACATGAGCTCTGACTGTGGCCTTTGTAAAAGAGGAAATCAAATAACAGGGCCAACAGGAGCAGAGCTACAACCCCCTCCAGCATATACAAACAGAAATAAACCTTGGCTGTCTATATCTAACAATAGGACAACAACTTTTACTTCAAGGCTATTGCGAAGTTTGAGCAGTCATTTAAAAGGTTTGTGTATATTTGTCTACTTGTGTATTCAGAGACGGCTGGCATCTCCTCATTCATTTCCCCAGATAGCTATTTGTTAAGTTATGTTTAGTATTCACTGCCAGGATGTGTCATGAGTGATTCTGCTGATCAGCTGTTGATTTGTGGGCTGATCCAGGAATGCCACGGTTAACTGTTTCAGCATGTTTAAATGTAGAGAGCAGCAAAGAGGACCAGGCCGCCAATCAGCCCAGTGACCTACACTGTGTAGTGAGCGCAGCCACGAAACATCTCTATCCATCATTGGACACAGCATTTCCATGAGCAGACCCATGGACACAATAGAGATCAGAGGAGGCCAAACCATAGCTGGGTGCTGCCATCTTCTGGCCAGGCGCCACATGAGGAGAACAAATTCATCTTCTAGAAGGATCATGTCAATTTTTTTCCATTAAACTCCATACCCATTTTGCTATTAAACACCTACAGATCAATACCAGAGAGGCAGAGGCTACAGAACTTTCAGCCATGTAACAGCATTCATCAAGTCTCATATTTGTTGCAGGTTAAAAACTAATTTTAAGACTTTTTCCTTCTCCTCCTGCTTCAAACAGAAAACACCGTCAGTATGTGAGAAGACTGATTCTTTAATCTTTGCATAAAAAGCGATCCATGATGAACAACTTATAAAACTTCAAAGCTTCAATAAGCTGTATTTTTTTTTTTTTTTTTTTTTTACAGCGGAATATGCTGTATCTCCTCAGGTGATTGTACAGTACTACCGCACAGCTGGAAAAAGCTCCTGGCTACCTCTCTCCACCCCGGTTGAACGCATCAAGCTAATACGTGGTGACACGTGGTGAGTTATTGCACTGAGCACCAGGCCGCTGGTTCTGCTCACAGGCCTAGTTTGATCTTTTATTTACACTCCTTTTTGCTCAGGATTTCAGGACAATTTTCCCAGCTCTTTACAGTCAACAAACTACAAAGCAAGGCCCCCATCTCTGGGAGGCATGTTGAATAGCGAAAAAGACCACTGGTTTGGCTGTTTGCTTCAGAAACAAAAAACTACATCGGTTCAGCCACTTTGGACTCCATGCTGGCCTGGTAAATAGGTTGATCCCAGCGTGACAGCTCGGGAGAAAGGTGGGTGGATGGATGGATGGAGCTGTGAAAGGGGCGTACAGACAAACTGGCCAACAGACGGTGAGACAGACATGTACTGCAGAAAGAAAGACAGGCAGACCATTACATAGTCAAGGTGGAGGACAAACCATTTTGACTGCAAGTATGGTTGCATATTCACTCAAGTGGCTGTCTCCATCAGAGAAATAGAGCCAGTACCTAAAACTATTATTCTGCCATTAGTTTTCTGCAGGTCACGATTGTGGCATAATGCAATAGCATTCATCTATTTTATCCATTTTAGTTCTTTGAGAGCGACACACAATTTAATTACCCATCCTCCTCTTTGGCTGTTGGAGCGGGAGCAAGCGCCTCGCCCCCCTCCCTCCGCTCACTCACTTCTCGTAAAGGATCGAGGGTGCCGAAACAATGATGGATAGAGTCTGAAAAGTGCATTATTTCTGATGCATTTTTGATTATTTCTACCCTTTCCCTTTTTTTCAAGTAATGCAATAAGCCTGATACGCCCTGAGTTCTGTCAGAGACGTGGATATTGCAACAGCTCAGGCATCACTTTCTATCGACAGGAAAGTCATTGTTTCTGAAACAAGGAGTTCTCTGGGTTTTTTTTTTTTTTTTAGCTCTTTTACTCTTTGTCTCTCTTTTTTTTTCATTTGTCTGTTTGTCTGTCTTTTTTCACAGCCTTTGTGATTTTGTCTGTCTATCTGTCTCCAGCTTGGAGACATTCTCATTTGGACCGGTGCCTTGGATGCCCCAATAGACTGGCACAACAGTTCCTCATCGAAACAATTTCAAGGACCTCTTCAAAGTGAATGAATCAATAGTGCTCATATGTGAGGTTAAAGCAGAGGTTACGCTGATATTGTTCAACTCCAGACACTCCCTTAGCCCCAACATGCTAGCCAGAGCCAGTGACCTCTTGTTTGGTTAATATAATTCATTCTGTAAATAGAGAATATCAATCTCTCCAAATATAACCCCACTTTGACCTAAACAAAAAAAATATATATTCAAAAAACACAAAGCACAGGGCGAACCTTAGGGCTAATACTCTTATGTCTAAACTTGGTTTATCCACAATCAAACAATGCAAATGTTTCTGATGTCTGAAATGTAGGTGCTGCCAGCCAGCATTGATCCCACAGTCCTCAAAGCTATTCTCAACCAAACCAATTGTGAGCGAAGTCCTCTTTATACAGATTAGTTTAACAGTATTTTTCTCACTACACATATTACACTTTCCTCACTGTGTGCTTCATTAGGGATGGGTGATGCTATTGTTTTTAGATTCAAATGTTAATGATTCTGATTATCATTTATCAGAATATGATTTAAAAAAAAAGAATACATTACATGAAATAAAATTACGCAGACAAAAACACTTTTGTAGATTTTTTTTTTAAAGGGGATGAAGAATACTACGGTGTGAGCTGTAAAGGATTTGTGAGTTCTATTCATTAGCACCAACAACACTATTTAAGTGCAAAACTTAAAAGATTTCTAGACTAGCCCAGAAATCTGTACTTCTTAATAGCTGTTTTGAGGTCAGGTACTTGGTACAGGCCCCTGGAAGTTCCTTTGACCTTTACTCTGATTCCAATTCCTTATAAAAGCTTTAATTACACACTTATTACTCTACCTAGTTCACTATTATTAGCCTCAGCTCTGTATTTACATCGTCCTTTGCCTGTCCATCGCCTCCTCTTCACCTCCTTATTTTGTGCAAGCGTGGAGTGTGCCAGATTGTAAAGCCCTTTGAGACAAATTTGTGATTTTGGCCTATATTAATAAAACTGCCTTATTATTGAGTCAATCATTACAATTTTTTCTATTAAAGGAAATTCATGTATTGGCATTTATTGCATTACAGAACTCTATACATAGCCATTTTCCTATTTCAAACATCTGAAAATTATCTATGAAATCAAAAGCAACAACATAAAATGACCCTGTTCTCTATGTTGGATCACAAATTCCTCCAGATCACAAATTCCTCCAGATATAACAACAGGGACCAATTTAGATGTGTGATATTACTCTGTAGTGATGCTTATGATATGTGTAACTACAAGAAAAAGGTTTAGCACTGCACCAAAAGCTCACCAAAGAGCCACCGTTTGGCACTGTTGAGCGTCTGAACCTCGCTAACCTTTTTTTTTTTTTTTTTTTAAATATACCAGTGCGACGTACCATTCCTCTTTGATTCAGCCTCACGCTGTACACATACAGCGCTGCACTGCACCACTGGGTCACAAGCACAGGTGAAGCAGTCCAGGTGAGCTTGGCAGAAGAACGCAGGTGGCTGTCTGTAGGACGTGAGACTCAGATGGGCTCTGAAGCCTTGTCTTGGCATCCCACTTCACACAGAAACACAATGTAACCCAGGTAAGGCAATAATTTACAGTACACAGCATTGGCCAGGCTCCATCATGTGTTTGGGTGGTCACGGTTTTTTTTTTTTTTTTTTTTTTTTTTTAAGTATACAGTGGAGAAGGACGATAACTAATTGTTTAATTAGTGCATGGGAAGCATTATCATGCAGGGTAAGACCCGAGTCTGCAGGATGTAAATTGATTTCCTGATGACTTAATGAAAGTATATTATGGTTTTATTGTGTTGTGTTACTGTTAGTTGACCGTCTCTTAACCAACCTATTAACTGCTGCCCTTTTATTGAAGTGTGACATGATGGCATTATGATCTGAATAGACACGGCTCAACTCTGTTGCTCCATAATACAAAAGCTGCTGAAATACCAGCTGGTAATAAGGTTACTCCATCATCTGTTGCTAAATGAGTTAAAGGGTCAGGGTCTAAGTGAATCACACAACTTAACTTTCTTGCTTTCTTGCTGCAAGTAGACACATAAATAAATCTCTGTTCACCTGCAACCAGAGCCTTTCAGATCTTCTGCTATCGCTATCTCTCTCTCACACACACGCACACACACTTACACACACTGAGACGCTTAACTGGCCCGAGTTCTCCTGACATAGCCTCTCCAGTGACATTTCGTCAGAGGGTGAGCATGGCGTCCCAGCCATGTTGATGTGATTGGCTTTGTGCTTTGCTGTCGTAGTGACCGGGAGAAGATTGATCGTGGGGACGTAGGGTGTGTGTGTGTGTGTGTGTGTGTGTGTGTGTTGGAGGGGGGTCTTTTAGAAAGAGGACAGGCTGGAAAGGTCAGGCTCTGAGGTGAAGCCTCTGATATTGACTCTCCAAAGGTTCGCTCTGATGAGAGTCTAATACCTGTGATCCCACAGCTCCACAGTGTCACACACACACGCACAACACACAAGCAAGCTCAATCACAATGAGGCATGCAGAATAAAATCATAGCGCTGCTCTGTGGATTTCTTTGAATTGATTAAAGTTATACTTGAGTACAACAAATAGCCTCAGGGCCTGGAATAAACAACTGATTATTTTCCTCTGGTGTGTATTCAGTTGCAACAATTCAAACTGCTCGGGGCATTTCGTGCTTTAACTTGCCACCAGAAACTGCTGCGCCCATTCTGACACCATGCTGATCTTTGTCCCATTGTGCTGTGCTTGTTGACACATATCATCTTAGTTTGGTTTGACATTTAAGTTATACTGAAGTACAGTACTTAAGCAATGTACTTAGTTACTTGCCGCCACTGCTGGTGTCTAAAATGTACCTCTACCTTCCTTTTTTTTCTCCACATTCTCTTCATCATAACATTCTTTTTTTTTTCAACTCAAAACTTTCTTTCGTCTTTGTTTGCTGTTTCTTTCCTTTCCTCACTCCTCGTCTTTCTTTCCCTCCTCTCCCTCTTTCTTTCCAGCCTTCTTTCACCACTAGCTGGTGTGTTTGCTCCAGGACATTTCCTATCATTGTTCTTCAGTTCACAGCACCATGCCTCTATGTTTCCTGCCCCGTCTCAGTCTGTGCCCGCGCCCATTCGTCTTACGGCCACCTGGCAGTGTGGGCTGCCTCTCAGCATTTCCTTGTCTGATGCTGCTCTCTGGGCTCAGGCCCTCTCACTCGCTCAACCCTGTGCCCAAGGAACCTGCCCGGCTAATTAAAGGAAAACAAACTCTGTGCTTTCCACTCGCTCTCTGCAAAACACTGCTTATTAAGGAGTAAAAGTCAAACTTCATGATTCATTAAGAAGAGGAAGTTTGAACAGACTGGACAGATCAGTGAGACTGGAGAGCGGTGGAGAGATGGAGCGAAGGAGGAAATGGGGGAGGGTGTGGGAGTGGATGCGTCTCTGTGACGGTATACGTGTGTGTATAATTATATTTATCAGTGTGGGGTGGCAGAACCCAAATTTAGTCTGGGAGACTGGGATTCACCAGATGTAATTTTTGATAATAGTTCCCAGCACTTGTGGCTTAGATATGGTTTGTCTCAGAATAATAAGACAGTCCTGTAATATTCTCAGATTCTCTTCAAACTTTTTGATATCAGACGTTCTTGTAACTTTACCACCCCCACCCAAACCCCACCTTTACTAATGTCTCCCAGGTCTGTTATGACTTCTGTCCTCTTTGTCTCCAATGTGAGTCTTGTAATTTCCTCTCAAAAATGTGTTGAATGAAATATAGAAGTGAAGTGCTGAGAAGCTATCCACACCTGCTTTGCTTCAGCAGTATAGAACTGCTACAGTATGGCAAAGTAATGGAAGCACATGGTTGTATTGTGGTGCATAAGTCTCCTCATATACATTTGTTTGGGTGTTTTGTCTCCATCACATTGAAAAATGAAACGATATAAGTTTGTGTGTGAAATTCAGGTATTCACCTTTTTATTCAGCTCCACACAAATATTCATAATTTCACAACATACATAATGTTTTATATGTGATTTTGCTTGTATTTATTTGACGTAAATACATTAAACATTAAAATATGTTTGTTGTTAACATACCTGATATCAGGTTGCATGGTATTTTAGGGCTGTCCATCAGACAAACACTGGCATGAGTATGGCACAGTTTCTTAAGATGATGTAAGTTCAGACTTTGATTTATCACAGAAAAAGTCTTTGATAAAAACTAGACTTTAAATTTTTAAAATATCCATAATTGCCTTTCAGTACTTTACATATAACTCAGACACAATATTGCAAATTCCAAAAACACATTTTGAAGTAAGTGTCACAGCAGCACAATAAATATGGCATTTTTGCTGTTCTGCCATTCAGCCTCTGTGGTAACTGTACAATAGTCCTGCCAAGAACAGTCTAAAGAACAAAAAAAAAAAAAACCCTCCAGAGATAGTTGTGTTCGACTATCAATCAATCCAGCACTAAGGCTGCCCATTTAGTCATAATGATGATGCTACCTGTCGTCAACATTGTCAGTGGTTTCCAACATTTGGCTTTGAATGAGCTAAATATCATGCTTTGTTTTATTGGATTATTATTCGTTTTCATATTCGTCCTGAACAGATCCTTTTATGTTTCAGTCTACCACTTCACTGTCAATAGATTGGGAGAATCCGTCACAATTAACATTAGCAGCTGGGGTGATTACAATGTAATATATGTTAATAAAGAACTTTCTTTCTTTTTGTGATGTTTTACATTATATTTGTATTGATGGTATTAACAACTAAAAATAATTAAAATGTTTAGTGTTTAGCACTGTGCTTTGTAAACTAGATGCCTAGGTGTGTGTGTATGTGTTTGAGATCTCCAGCTGTATGAGCTCTCAAACAATTGGAGACTGAAGCAGGACAGAGATTACTGTCATAGTTTGTGTAAATATATGAATGTATGAATTAATGTAAGAATCCGTGGGTAACTGTTTCTTGCTATTACTGACGCCATCACAGACTCTGCGTGTTTGTACTGTATGTACACAGGTGTATGTAAGTGCTTATGTGTGTCCATGTGTGCTGGCATGCATGTTTTTATGTATGTTACAACATTTTGGAATAACAAAGTAACGCAGATGTGCCAGCTAACGTGAGTCTTTCACTGTATGCTGCATGTAATGTGTGTGTGTGTGTGTGTGTGTGTGTGTGTGTGTGTGTGTGTGTGTGTGTGTGTGTGCAAGTGTGCGTGCTCCTTCCCTCCTTTCTCTCCTCTCCTCCAGCTTTCCTCAGTGTGATGTTTTCCTTTGGCTCTAATGAGTTCTAAGTGGCCAATACTTTCTTCTGCAGGAAACTCATGTCAAACTAATTAACTTTTAATGAGAGGAAACCCACTGATTAGAGTGTTTTTCTTGGCAAACGAGCCTATTAATTCTGTTGGTTTGAGCAGCAGGGCCGAGGAGTCGGGTGAGAAGAAGGCCTTTCTTCAGCAGTCTGTGGGGGGAGGGGGGGGGGGGGGGGGGGGGGGGGGGGGGGGGGGGGGGGGGGAGGGGGGGGAGGGGGAGGGAAAGGGGGGG
>JBBMJY010000026.1:11188667-11240726 GCA_037833715.1 Toxotes lorentzi | reverse complement strand
CCCCCCCCCCCCCCCCCCCCCCCCCCCCACACACACACACACACACACACACACACACACACACACACACACACACATACATACATACAGAGCTCCTGCTGAACCCCTGCTCAGTCTGTTTGGCCAGCTGCTGAAGCTTGGGCTTTCTGAGCCCACACACTTTTTCACTATCTTTCCCTCTCTCTCCCACACACACACACACAACTGGTATATCCCCTCTCAATGCTGCCCAATACTGCTCTCTAGTGACTAGAAACATTCTTGATGTCTCGTGTCTAATAGCACAGGAGTGTAACCCTCTTATGTGGACTACTATGAATTTCCTTATTTTGTTTATCATAAATTTTATACCAACTCATCAAACTAATAAAACAATTCTGTTATGTATTAGTTATTTCAATGTATGATTGCCTGGTCTTTGTCCTTTCGCATGTATAGTGTGTAGGGGTGAAACATTAATTGTTCGACTGATTAATCAGCAACTTCTGTGATAATTGTGTGATCATTCCAATAATGTTTCCAGCAAAAACACCATGCATTCCCCTTTTACAGTTTCTTAATCATGAGGATTTGCTTCTTTTCTTTTTCATATATGACAATTAACTAAATAGATTCAGTTTTTGGGGCTGGAGGGCAGAAAAAAATAAGGAACTTGAAGGTAATACCTTAGGAAACCTTAGGGTTTAGGAATCATAGTGGGTATTTTTCACTATGTTCTGACATTATATTAAAAAAAAAAGAAAAAGGACAGGTCATAAAATCTGCCTTAATTGTAACTGGTCTGCTACAACTGCATAAAGTTAGTCTTAACTACATCACTTGTCATTTTTAAATGCATCTCACCATCGGACGTCCATGGAAAACCACGTGGAGCTGTTGTAATGATGAAAAAAATGCGAAGATAAAAGCTACAGTTGATATGCAAGGTTCGATATGCTAAGGCAGTGTCACGAAAAAAAAATATTTTTGATGCAGATGTCAGGTACTCCCTTTGTGAGGCAGCATGTGTCTGAATTAGGCTTCCATTATTAATCTGTGTAATGTTAGAGTGGCAATCACATGAGGGCCACACATTAGGGGGTAATATTTCAATGACAGGCCCCATTTTCATGACAGTAGAAGCCATTTTTTGCGTATGTCTGTGTGTGCATGCAAGCGCTTCACCGGTATCAGCAGTGGGCCTATTTGACTTGTATTTTCATATCAGAGTGGGTTTAACTGCCAATAGACCACATTAGAAAGTACTAACATCTTATTACAGCTGCATTTAGATCCAGTGGGAGTGGAGCATCGCTCTCTGCCATTCCCTGGAATCCCGAGTGGGAGTGTTTGATGTGCCGATCGGAGAGGGCCTCTCAGAACCTGGAAAATGTGTCTGTTTCATCTTTCAATTACTGTCAGGGTTTGAAGTACTGATGTTTTACCTTTATCTGTCACAATATGGCTCAAGTTTGTTGAAGTATCTTTAAAAAAAAAAAAAAAAGGCAAGGCAACGAGTCCAAAAGAGAGAGAAAGAGAGACAAGCAAGCCCGGCAGCTGGTGCTGTTTCAAAGCCTGCCCAAGCCCTTAAAGATGAAATCCATTTTGTTTCAAGTTCCGCACCCAGCTCGCCTGATGAGGGCTCTAGGGGTGAAGAGGGAGAGAGAGAGAGCTGGAGAGAAAGAGAGAGAAATCTGTTTGATTTGTCAGAAGTTCTTTAATTTAATCTACAGCTGTCAGGATGCTGAGGATCCAGACCTCATCACTGCCTTTTATCTGCCTGATTTCACCCCAGGCACCAGACACTCTTCTCTAACACACGCACACATGTTTGTACTTCTATCTTTGTTAGGACACTCACAGGGATAATGCATTCCCCAGCCCCTAACCCTAACTTTAACCATCACAACTAAATGCCTAATCCCAACCCTAACCCTAACCTAAACCCTAAAACCAAGTCTTAATCCTCAAACCCTTTGAAGGTGTGTCAGAAAGTGACGACCAGCCAAAATGTCCTCACTCCAATGGTTTAAAACTCAAACTGGTCCTCACTGTGTATAGCAATACAAGTACACACACAAACACACACGTGCAGACACACAGAGCAAATAAGAGAGGGATTAGAGAGGGATAAGACAGGACAAATACTATTCATTGATTAAAGAGCACAAAGAAAAGCTATAAAGTAAGAGTACAAAACAAATAAAAGATTGCATGTCATCTAGTATCTAGGAGTCTGTGTTCAACCCACAGTGACGCTGCATGTATCTGGATGACTTTGTAAAACATGAAAGAAAAAGAAGAAATTAAAATATAAAGAAAGAAAAAAATGTTGCCCTGTTGCAGATGTGGAGGTGACTATTTTTTCAGTGCCTGGCTTTGAGGATTTCTTTCTACAAAATGGAGCAAAATTTCTCAAAAGTTAAGTGTTGCCCAAACACACATGGCTGCACAAGAAATGCACCTAAAACAAACACAGCAAAATTGTGATAGAAGTACAAGTTCAAAAGAGCGAGAATCTGACCAGGCATTCTTTGAAAACTTTAGGTACTAGGAAGTTTTCAATATTCAGTGCTGTGGGCATGTTTTTTGGATACTACCAAAAACAAGTATTGAACAGCATTGTATGAAACACCAAACGCGTGATTTTAACTCATAACATTTTCTTCATTCCTTTGCTTCTCATTTTTTGCTTGCAATCTTGAAATAGCCCTCCTCCTTACACGTGTGTGTAAACACACGGGGTGGATGTAAAGACTGCTTCTGTTAGCTTGTATAATTTATGAAACAACTGAGGTTTGGAAGGAATTCTGCACTGTACATTTTTAACTGGGTGGCATTACAACAGGCTCTTTATGAGCGGACACATCAACCATATCATCTTACTGTTTACAGCATTTGCATTTGATGGCTACTTTGCAGTGCTGGAATATTGGGGTGGGGGGGCTAACATACAGTATATTTACTCAGTTTGTGTACATGAATCCAAACCTCAAGAGCTAAGATTGTCTCCATGATGATGACACAAATGCTGGAACTGCCCTAAGGTAAGAGTACATAGGTGAGGTTAACAAAACATTAAGTTAAAGCAGTTCCAGGTTTTTTCTCTTTAATGTATCATAGACTACAGCTTCTGTCCTCCGGTTTTTACCTTTGGAAAGGGGTTCCTCAGGTTCATATTGTATCTATCGACTTAACTGCCTGACATGTTTAGAAAAAAAAAAATCTAACTTCAACTATACAGTGGATTTTCCCCTTGACATTCACTTGTCCTCCACAGTTGGAGACCCATATGTTCAAAAGCCTCAACTGTCCATGTGTTATTTGCAAATGTTCTGTTTTCATTTTCCTCTTCTTTTTTTTTTTCTCTCCACCTACTTTTTAATATCACTGCATTTCTCCCTCCATCTAAGTCTCTCTCTGTGGTTGTATATCCACCATCAGCTTGTCCTCTCCTGGCAAAAGCTCCCATTTCCCATACTCTCTCAATCTTACACGAGTCCAGTCACTTACTCTCCTACACACTGTATTCACTTATTTTAATGCATCTCTCTCACACACACACATTCGGCTCACATGCAAGCATCACACCCAGACCTACACACACTATTCTTTTT
The DNA here is from genome assembly GCA_037833715.1 of Toxotes lorentzi. NCBI lineage: Eukaryota > Metazoa > Chordata > Actinopteri > Toxotidae > Toxotes > Toxotes lorentzi. The sequence continues at coordinate 11,237,130 of JBBMJY010000026.1, read as the reverse complement.
TTTCCCCACTGGGGGAAGCTTACTGCAGATGGACATGCACTCTTTTTGTGTTAGCTCGCGAAAGAGGAAATTAGAATTAGTCACTCGGGCAAAGCCTGGCCTGCAGAAATACGATCCCGTTGCTCTCCCTAAAGGTTTTGAATGGTCTTTTTCTCTCCTCCTCAAGATAGTCTTGAATTGAGGAACCTGTGGACGTCGGAGAGTGCTATCTTGTTATTGAATCTGAGGACTTGACAAGAAGAATAGGCTGACTAAAGCTGCACTATGTCCAACCCCTGCCTGAAGAAATCCAGCATTTCACCAGCCCTCTTCACTCCCCTTTTTCTGTCTTGGCTGCTCTATTTTCTCTTTTCCATATCCCGCATTTCACTTTCACCTCTCAGTTAACCTTTGCTGTCAGCCATACAGAGTTGGGATTAGGGTAGAACTCAGTGCATTCATAACTGTCTGGCTAAAGCATTATGAGATTAATTTATAATTTATGAGTGCACCAGCACTTCTTTCTTGACTACTTTACTTGTCTTCTTCATTTCTGTTCCTTTGCCTCTATCCCCTCTTTTATATCCACCCCCTCCACATCTGGCTGTCTCTGTGTGCAGGTCTGAGGTGAGCCTAGATGTCTGTCAGACCGCACAAGACTTTGTCAAGTGTCCAAATAGTATTTCTACATTCTCTGGCCACTTTATTTGTTGCATATAATAGTATCACAGAGGAATTTTTTGCCCGCAGAGCAGCAATGCTGGGCAAGTTACTTGGAAAATGCAATCAATTGCTCATAATAATTTACTATTGAAAAAAAAATCACATTAATTCACTAATTAAAATACTACTAAAAAAAATGAGAGCAGGCCGCCCACCTACTACTGCTGACCATCAACAGCTAGCTTAGTGCTGATGACTGCACACAGCACTCCTGACGTCCCATCCTCAGATAGAAGCGTCATAATATTATGACTTTTGAGGAGCTGAGGTCTAATTTCTAAACAGAAAACATTTCTTCAAGTACCACCAGCTCAGAAGCTTTAAGTAAATCAAAATTAGGCCCTCTCCAGAGCCCTAACATTCACCTTTAGAGAAAATTATGCTAAAGGACCGTTCGAGAAAGGATATTATACCAAAGTTTTACCATTTACTGACATCTTACTCGTCTGAAAATTCACAGTACAAGCTGAATGCCTGGAAGGGAAAGTTGCGATTCACAATTTCAGATGAAATGGAAAGCAGCTTGCACTATTTCTCATACTAACTCTATAAACAGACCAGGAAAACACACTGGGAGCTGGTGGAAAAGGGGGGCTTTAAGTGCTGGCAGGAAACTGGGAATAGGTGTGGGAGTGGGCAGGGAAGCTCAGGTGATTGGAAAAAGGAGACAGGTGAGCAGATGGACTGGGCAGTCAGGCAACTGGAATAGGGAGTAAAGTCTGAGGACATCTGGTGGGCAGATGGAGAGTGGCAGGAGACAGAGGCCAAAATAAACTGGGCAGAGGCAAGAATCCTTTCAGGAGGGATGATAAGTTGAAAGGAGAGAACAAGAGAGCCCAAAGACAAATTATTAAAATACCCAAATGACAATGATATCATAGACTGATTTTAGCTGTGCTTAGCTGGACAACATGAGGACTGGTGCATAACTTGTTTCAGACATCTCCACCACAGAAATACCTTTATGATCTGGCCTGGAATGTCACTGCCATTTTACTTCTGTCCGTGAGTTGGAAGGCGGATAATCCCATTTTTTGGTGATAACTCCTACAACACTCTCATTATTTCAGCAGTCTGTGTAAACTCTGACTGTCCAGGCCGAGACAGACAGCAGTACAGTTTGTTAGAGGCACACACCATCATTAAACAGAAATTCAGTTATGTTGCAAAGTTCAATAGTAACTGAACCTTGCAACTGTATCTGAGTGCCTTACCAGAATTACACTCACTAAACTCACATTACAAAAGCAAGACATCTACCTAAAATGATCAGAGTGTGTGTGCAGTTAGACTTTAGGAACAGTACGTTTTTCTCTGGCGACATTGAGACAACAGATTTGTAATCCTATTAAAAAACAATGGACATATCAAAGACACATTATTTACACAGTCTATCTTCTCAGCATACAAAAACAGTGAATACTGCAAACTAAAAGTAACGACACATCTGAAAGTATCAATGCATGTGTCAAATACATGACTTACACACTATCTATAGAGTACTGCATGTTTACCATACAAGACACACAGCCTGCAAAGCCAAAAGTATTCTAGTTAGTTACTGGAGCAGCACAGCTCATCTCAAAACAAGAATGAGGAAGTTTTCATAAGCAACTCGCAGACATTTTGCACACACGGTCAACAGGTCAATGAGCAAATGAAGAAAATCCGATCGACTTGTTCATGTTGTAACACAATAGTTTAGGTGTTGAGGTAAACAACTGCATACGTACTACAACCACCATAATGACAACAAGCAAACAACAACGAGTTAAAAAAGAAAACACAGACAGCCAAGTAGAGACATTTAACCACCAGGGAGGAAAGCAGCGAGCAGAGATTGTGTACTCACCGTTTTTGGCGCTGGAGTCAAATTTCCTTTCATTCACTGATATGAAGTATCCATGTTATTTTATATCCAACTGCACTTGTTGCTGTGATGGTCATTTTGTTGGTCTGTTTGGTGTTTCTTTAGTCTGTGACCACGGTTATTTCAGAGGTTTATTTTTTCCCCTCACAACTGTCCATACATGAAAGTGACCGCATCTGTTAATTTGATACACGTTTCAAACTCAGTTCATCTTAATTTCCCTCCAGGAGACTCTCCATGATCAGACTGTAATAGAGGTGCAATATCACCTTTGACCACTTGGCTTGGCTCCCTTTGCCAGCCGTTACATCCCAGGGGGGCGCTGTTTCCCTCACTTCACGTCGCTTTTCACCAAAAATGAAGGAGACGTGGCCCTGACAGCAAAATAAGAAAAATGTCACGTGACAAAAGATAGTAGGTATTTTTTATTAAAATATCAGAGGTAGCTTTTTTGGATAGTGAAGGAGTTTAGGTTTGCCTTCATTCTGGAGAAAAAAAATAAGCGCAGAGGAGCCAGATCATCCCCATCGTCTCTTTACTGGCATTTTTTTGTTGCAATGTTGCTTATGTACACAAGAGGGAGCCAAAACATTACTGTATTGAAACGGAGCTATTTGAGAAACTGGTTATTTAAAAACAAAAGCACTTATTTAAAACATTATCTGATTACATGATTTCTCTCTACGAGGACCAACATGAACAACTGTAACCCAGCAATTTCATTCTATGACTCTTTTCTTCTTCTTTTCTTAAATTAAAAGCTTTCAAACAAACTATAGTTACTCCATCTTGCAGTTTATTATACGACCACTCTTTAACAGTAACTGTGATGATGGGAGAGTTGCTGTATTTCAAAATGTCTGAACAATTTTCTACCGCCAGGTGTCGCTGTTAGCCCGTGTTTCTCCCACATCACATAACATCTACTGTAAATGCGGCTCCATCCTCCTCTGGTCGTGACTGGACTGCAGATGAGTAGTTGACATTTCAGAGCTCCCCTTGAGATGCCTGATGAATACAGTATAGACTGAAAACCCCTGGTCAAATCAAGTTGAGCAGAGGCTGTTAGGCTGCTGTTGAGTGTTGAATAAATGACCACAGAATACTGATACATCGAGTTTTAATATATTTTGAAACACATTTATAATACAGGTTGAATTAGGCTTGATGAAAGCGAAATTCATTTGCAGCACTGTGAAAATTACCTGCCTCCTTTAGCATGTGAAGTTGCCAAAAAAGCCGAATCAAAGAGTTTGGTGCTTTGGCCTTCAAAATAAATGCACCACTCTTACTCAATGAGCCGTTGCAGGATTGTTCGTCAATGGTCTTTTAATTTGAAAGCGTAAAGCGGAAGTTTCGTCTATCATTCGGACTAAATTTGACGTCCGCACAGGCATCCTTTCCGCACTCCGCGCTCTGCGTGTGTGAACCGACTGTGTGTGTGCAGCGTGTGTGCGTGTGTGTGAATGTGTGTGTAAACACAGCTCGCTCGGCTCACGTTAGGAGCGAGGGCCAGGTCTGACTGCAGCAGAATTGTTTTCTTTTTGTTTTGTTTTTTTTTTTAACCAGGCTGAACTGTGCTCGGTGACCGCTCAGATGAGGAGATGGCAGCCGAATCGACCCGGAGATTCACCAAGAACCTGCTGAAACCGGGGAGCGCGGCGGAGATACGGCAGACAGCGTGCAACGCAGTCAGACACTCCGCAGTGACGGTGAGTAGACTCGCATGAATTCTCAAAACATGGTGGTAGTGAAAAACGCATCACCACCTGTGGGCCCAAAGCTTCGGCTGCTTGGAACCCCCCAAAGCTTTACATCTGGAAATGACTCAGATTTGGTACCAGCCTCTATCAGACACGCCGCACCGCTGCACCGTAGCTGTAGCAGACCTGACATTGACATTCATGTTGCATCTTTCTTTGCGGTGGATGAGCACTTCCAGCACAGTGCAGCAGTGCTGTTCAGCCTATTGATCCTGCAGGGGGTGAACCATTCAGTACATTTAAATGGATAACGCTCGGCAGGCGCAGGAATCGCCACATTTCTTTATACTAAGTACTGGAAAGAACCCGCTTATTGGCTGGTAATGTGGCTATAAAGTCGTAGAGCCTATCATAGTCCCCTGTGGGTTGGAGTTTATTTCAGTGTGGCTGAAGTGAATGAAATGCAATAAAAATAGCGGCTTGGTAGTAGGATAGTAGGATGCGGTACGGCACAGGCAGCGGTTTACATCTGCCCAGCAGTGCACAGAAAACACCAGGAAGGACGGAGGGAGGGAAAGAAGAATGGGAAAGAGCGAGATTAATTCGACCACTGGGCTCGATTTACAACTAATTATATTATCAGGCTATTTTAATATCGTGAAATGTGAAAGGGATGCTTCAGTGGGTGTGTCACGCCTTATAATGAGAGGCTCTGATTGACACATAAGATAGTGGGAGGAGGGGTAAGCCAGGAAAAAAAATATCAGCCACACGCAAAAGAAGAAGGATTTATGTTTTGATGATGTCCTTTTGATTCATCTGGCAGAGGACAAATCCTCTACCTTACATTTTGAGTGTCTGTGTGTGTGTTTATGTATGTGTGTGTCCATTCTGTGGAGATTAGCACAGAGAAAGGTCACTCCACTCGAGTCTCTTTGCTGCTACTCAACATCCTCTTTACTCTGGTGTTAGTGTGTCAGTGGGACACAGGCGGAACACAGGAGTGTACAGGGCATTGATTGGAATAAAGAGGTAAAATGGAAATAACTCACAGTTTTTCTGATGGGCAGAAAAGAACTGAATAGAATCACAGTGAATGAAACCGGTGTACTTCTCATTGGAAAACAGACATTTTCTGTGAGCAGCCAGATGTTGCTACTGACACTGGGTCAGCAGAATGCAACAAAATACAGTACTACATATAGCATGAGCCTTAATAGTAAAATCATGTTTACTGACAGTACGTATTTGTCATGTCCCCAAAATGGAGTAAAATTAAATAGTGCATTCTGATTTCTTTATTGGATGTGTATATTGATCGGTGAGTCACCTTGTGTTGGTATCATGTAGGACACTGAAGCACAGTGTTGCACCGCAGGATGAATGCACCGTGGAGCTTCATCACTGCCATGCCTCAAAGCATCTCAAAGCATCTCAAGTCACACGTTGAGTCTGTGGTTTTCAAGCACAAAAAAAAAAAAAGTAGAAAATAAGTAAGTGGTTACCGAAAGGAAGTCGGAGGATTGATGCACAGGAGATAGATGAAGAGAAATAGTCACTAAGTGAGAAGATGTATCTCAGCCTCAAACAAGAGGTACTTTTTCTTAAAGTCCCACCATTAATGCCATGATGTAGAATATTAAACATAAACAGTTATGCTAATTGAGTAATTTGTTAGTAAAAGTCTGCCCACATATTTGTATTCTTCAATTAAAGCCCGCCCCAACCCCCAGTCCATTAGTCATGCACATCACTGTTTTAATTTTTTCACACAACACAACACAAACTTTGAAATGTAGCATGGACAGCACAGCTGTACATTATAATATTAAAGCTGGCTGAATTCAGTTTCTCTACCTCAGCGTGTGGATCCTGGCAGTGTGCATTCTTTCTAACTGTCGCTCTCAAACATCTTAGTGGGACCGTTTAAGAATGTTAATGTTATTAGTAACACTTATACTTTTCCTAGGTCAAAATATCTGTTGGGGAAAAAAAGTCTATTTAGAACACGCTGAAGTTCAGATCGAGTATGTCTAATCCAAAAAAACAGAGTTGTTGACGAAAGCCCCCAGAAAAGCAGCTTTCCAAAAAAAGGCTCTCCAAAATCATGTATGCATTAGAAAAACACCAAAAAGAATATGTTGCAAAAACACATTCTGATGTTCCAGATATATTTCTACAAATCACGGTTCTATTCTGCACCAGTTCTCAAGGGTTTTGCTTCAACAGTGCCTTGAGTTATGACCATGAATCCCGGTATATGTTATTTTAATATTGTGACAACAATATATATCCTGATATAATACATTTTCTGGGTGATGTAAAAAGATGAAGCAGGTCGAGGTTCTGCATCACACTGGTGAAAAAAAATGATATAAAACTTCAATTTCGCCATAAAGTAAAGTCCCTGACAAAGTGTATGTATGGTTACGTTTCCCCCTTCTGTGAAGAATTTACCAGAACACCTAACCCAGTTTTGAGTATTCATTTACTAAAAATGAGAACTGAAACGGAAACCATGACTAATATTGTGATCTACATCTGTGTGTGTGAAGGCACCAGCTTTATTGTCATCCCCCAGTGTAAGAGACTGACTGGCTAGTCTCAATTTTTGGGCAAGCTGGGTAGAAGAGTAAGTGTGTGTAAATGTGCATATATTGCGTGTGTGTGCACAGGCTTAGGTTAAGTGGGTGTGTAAATGTCCATAGGCATTGTGTGCATGTGTGTGCACATTTTTGCAAGTGTGTTAATGCACAGCCTTTGTTGGTGAAAGAAACCAGGTCAGCAGAATCAGGCCCTATGGCATAACATTCAATGAAGCGAGAGCCTCTTTTCTCTCTCTCTCTCTCTCTCTCTCTTTTCATAGCTTTCCTCATTCACTTAATATCACCCCCCTCCCCTCCCCTCACTCCCCATCCCTCTGTGCCTTCACTGTTTCTTCTGTGTTTGAGTCACTTCTGACACGGTTTTCCTCTGCCTTTCACACTGCCCCACTGCTCTGCGTGGGTCCCGAGTCAGGTTAGATCAGTTTCTCAAGTGTTCGTGTGAATGTGTGCGTGAATACATGAGTGCAAGCATACGTGATACCTGGTAAGTCCCCCTGGTGCATGCTGCATTTTCCTTCTGATGAGCTGCTCTGTGAAAGCAATCACTGCTTTCTGACTACTTCACTGTTTCACAAAGTGGTCAGCCCACCCAGCCTCAAATATGCAGGGAGCATGGAAGGGTAGATAGTTACAAGAATAAAGGATGTAATGGTGGTTTTTAAAGTGCACTTGTTTTTTCAGTGACCATGGGATGTTTTCCATTGCATCTTTACAGGCTTCTGTCTGGCTCTGAGCTGCTGTCCACCAAATAACAATGAAATGAAACATAAAAATACATCAAGTACAAAATCCAATGTATTTCAGACCCACTTCTGTTGATTGCTGGAACCAGAACGAGTGTGTTTATTATGACTCTCAGCAAAAGTGAGCAGCATAGCAGTGTAGACACAAGTGTCATTCTTGTTGTGACTCTGCCTCCCTGCTGGGATGAACCACATGTCATACCATGCCTGGAGGATGCCAGCCACACTAACCACACAGCCAGAGACCGGGGCCAACATGCCCACCCTGGCATCCCACTGTAGCTCAGAGTCTATTTGCCCAGTAGCACAGGGTTGCTTGTATGCAGACACCAGCACTCGTTGCTTTAGGCCATATGCATGCTCATGCCTTTCCACATGGCGTCCAGTCTTTGGTGTTATATCACCATGGTCCTGTCTTTCTTTTGGCAGATAATTCCCCTCCTTGCCTTTGGCATCCTTGGTGCCCTTATGTTACTACGAGCTTCATGCCTGATCACATATTGACTATTTTTGGTGCCCAGAACTGGTCTCCAGACATTTTCTGTGAATTTTTTTTGTTTTGTTACTAAGCAGTGTTTGTTGTCCAGTCACAGAGGTGACCTTCTAATTCTATAATATGTACAATGGTTACACTACCACTGTTTTTTCACTGATTTATCTCATTAACTACAAATCACTGTATAAACTACACATTTTTGCTGCTGACTGTTCATGAATAAAGCTGATTAACTGTTTACTGCCATTGGCTATTTCAAGCGAGCTTCAAGTATCTACCAGTGATTGTCATGTCATACTAGTTAACAAAATGTCAGAATGGAGAATAGTGAACAAAAAACAAAAAAAAATAATAGATTGTTAAAACAGTCTCTTGTCTCTAGTCATGTAACTGATTTTTGGTTTTTAAGTATTTTCTCACTTATAACCTAAGAGCACAGTCAGGCAGTGTGCTCTTTACTGCTACAGGAACTGCCTGTAAGGTAGGAAATCACTCTAAGAACATGCAGATTGCTTTGGAAACTAGCTGACAGTGATGTAAAATATATTTGACTTATAGTTAATAGGCTTACACATGAAAAACCCCTTTGATATGGTGGTCCTTTACTAATGTGGTTTCCCCTCCATGCTCATGTGCATGCTCCTGTTCAACTAAAGTAATTACCAGGCAGCAGTAGTACTATGTGATCTTTGGCTTTAACTCCAAAAAGTGAATACACATGCACTTATACAGCAACATACAGAGAGAAAGTCACACTTTGGTTAAAGTTGAAGTGCTTTTCTTTCCTGTGTTTCGTTGTTTGAATGTGACTCAGACTTACTAGATGTTTTCTTCTCTTCAGAGATTGGACTGTTTTTGGCTTGTCTCATTACATTAGTTTGATTTTCTCTATTCTTTATTAATCTTTATGTACATCAGCCTTCTCTGACTTCTGGGCTTGTACAAGTCTTGTTGTTCATCTACATGTCTGTTCTCCTACTAAAATACCACTACTGGGCAGGTCTGTCTGTCTGTCTGTCTGTCTGTGTGTCTAACATTTGTGTCAGACAGCACGGAGCGGTCAGTTCGTGGTTGTGGGTAGACATGTCGCAGTGATACTTTGCGGGTGTGTGTGTGTGTGGTCATTGGGGGACGTGCTGTCAGTCTGACTCTGCTCTCTCCTCATGACGCATCATGTCGACTGCCCGCAGTCCATTGTGCATGACTGCTGACCTGCTTATTTGGCCAGCATACATCCACAGTAACCTAGTGCGCCTGTGCTATACTTTTGGTTGTTCTGAACAACCAACCATTAGGGCTGCTTTAAAAACCTTGTGGCATGCATATGGGTTTGTAACTGCATTAGATCTGTGTCAGTGTGGTTTAATCTCGATATGACCACAGTGCGCTGCTCTGTCTAAAGAAGAGAGTTGTCAGTGTCACATTTATCAGTAACTGGCGGCATGAAACGGCAACTAATACGACCGTCTCGTGCGAGTTAGTCAAACTGATAATGCTGAAAATCAATTGTCCCAGAGGAGAGAAACCGGCCAGATTACCGGTAATTACTCCCCCATCGCCATGCCTCTGTTACCACGGCAACAGAAAAAGGTCACTTAGGATGGAATTCTAACAGGAAGCACTCCCATGACTCCTCACATATCTCCACGTTTTCCCCTCTAGTGTATCTTATTTGATCTCATCTAATTCTCCTCTGTTCCCACGCTCATCTGCATCTTGCAAGATATCCCATAAATAAATTTGCTGGTTTGTGTAGATGCTTATATTTGAAGGATTCTTTCAATTGTGTCTGCAACTCTTTTCCTCCAACTGCCTCTGAACACCCACTCAATCTTTTATCACTTCCTTTGTTTTCTTTTATTTATCTCTTTTGCTTTGTTATTTGCTTGCTAGTTATTAAAGTTGCTGTAGCTGCTGAATGAAATCTGCACTGATCCTGGCATTTCTGTCACGTGCCTCCTATTACACCTGGACAGGGCAAGGTAGGACAGGAACGGGAGCGCTGCTGGAGCCAGAATCAAGCTTATAATTGGGCCAGACATCAGCAGTCTTATCATTTTAGAAGGCGAGACCATAAAGAGGGGAAAACCAGGGAGAAAATGAGGGAGGAAGGGTGAGAAGAGGAAAGGAAAGATTCAGTAGATCTGTCTCCCTTCCCAGAGGACTTTGCACTGAGGCTCCGCTGCAGATAACTTGTCCTCTTATAAACACTGTGTCCTGTGTGTGCATGAGTGTGTATCTTTACTGTACGTGTGTGTAATCAAATGTTTAGCAGGTTAGCAAGTTTTTATGTGCAGTATTTGCACATGTCATGGTGTCTTTATTAGCATTAGCAAGATTTGTTTGGAGTGTGCATTTGGAGTTTCAGTGTGCTATATAGTATGCACACTGGCAACTTTTCAGGTCTCTCTGGACAGTCACACAAGTGTTCCAGTTCTTGAGGAAGGTTGGTTTCACAAGACGTCAGGACAGAAAATACAAATGCTGCGCTGTTGTCTTAATTCCCACAGATTCGGATATAAAGCTGCTTCACAAATCAACATTTCCTTGCCTGCCAATACAGTTATTCTCTTACATAAGTTGGGGTTTTGGAAATCAGATCACAGCTGGATTGTATAACCTTATAAATAAGACTGTGAGAGAAAAGAGACTCTCCGGGCCAGAACAATCACGAAAGGAGGTTCTGGTCTTTAACACTGCAATGGAGGTAATAAAGTAGGACTATACAGAATGATTATGAGGATTTATAGTGAAGATCGGCCACCTCAGCTAGAGAAAAGACCATTTCCGCTAACGCCCTAAAACATGAAATGAAATATAAACAACTTTTGTGAAATGAAACTTTCAGCAGCGATGCTGTGTGACACCACAAGTACCATATTTTAGGCCATGATCTACAAGAGAAATTTCTCACAAAACCAAATTCATTCTGATCTGGGTGGACGAGCCTCCATGAAAAGCCATGAAAAGCAAAATCCTGAAGTAATAAAAAATGCTGGTGGAGTGGTACACATTCAGTATGTTATCTTACTTTGCATGCGTGTCATTCCTTGGGTCCTCAGTTTTGTGGCTTTTAACACATAAATGCATGACGCATGTGATGCACCACTCACACAAGCAGAGGCGAGTGAGACTGTGTCACCATATGTCAGACCATGATGTATAAGTTTTACCTTTTTACCTTTTTAGACTGTGTTTGTGCACATGTGGGACAAGGTGTCATACTCACTCTTTGTCTCGCTGTTTTGTGTTTCTGCTCAACTCATTGCAGCATTTCTGAGAAGCCATGCTGTGCACTTCTTTGTGGCGCCTTCATCATGTGGCCTAACTTAAATGTGTGTTCAGATCACTTTAGAGGTTTCATCAGCAGGGTGACATGTATATTTTCTTTTCCTCATGTCAGACCTCCCCTCACCGCATCTCCCCCTTTATTCCTCCCTCCACTTAACCTCTGCTTACCTCGCCCTCTTGTATTTTCACTCCTTACCTTCTGCCTCCCTCAGCTTTGCTCTGTCTTTCCCTTTTTGTCCGTGCTTTGCCTTTTCTTTCTCCACATGAATTCCCTAATTACCTACACCTCCTTTCTACTCCCTCATTCTTTCTTCAAAATCAACCGGATTACATTCACACGGCTCTTCAGTTCTCACTCCTTGTTATTTTGAGTGAATGCTTCTAGTCTCAACGGTGTGTTTATACATGCAGACAAGAGAATAGAGAAAGGGATTAGAGGAGATGAATAGCTCTTTGACATTTGTTATGACTGAGCTGCAGACGACTCAGCCGCGTTTGCCCGATAACAGTAGGACCGTGCACTGCCAGGCCTCGGTGTGTGTCTCTCCCCATCTTCTAAATGACTCATTCAGAAAGGACAGAGAAATAAAAGCAATGAGGAGGAGAGAAGAGAAAAAAATGTGAGCCTGTCACTGTCACTAGTGACACTGTCTCCCGCTGAATTCCCCCACTGTTTGAACTCTGTGTGATGCTGCACAGTGATCCCAGTAATGTACATGCTGGGTGTGAGCACAGGAAATTCTTTTTTTCTTTTTTCCCTGAAAACATGTAGCATTGTAGTGTCAGACAGCCAGTTGTTGAACTGCATTAGAAGACAAAACGCCTGTTTAGTCTAGGTAGGAAAACTGTTTAAAGAGAAAGTATTTGTCCGCCTGTATGTCAGTGTTTGTGAGAGGTCACATGAGAGGAGGAGGAGAGAGGGTGAGAGAGTGAGGTCCCGGGGGCTCCATGCATTGTGCCAGTGTGCATTTACAATAGGCTCTTTGGAGAGAGAGGCTTCACAGCCAGTGAACTGCTCCATTCAGACTGAGCTGACCAGGCTTTGCCTCACTGGAGCTTAACTTTTATCCTCTCTCTCTTTCTCTAAAACTCTCCAGCCAGCCTCGCCATCCTGCCCTGTACCTTAATAGACACCGCCGTCCACTCGTCTGTCCAGACTCTTTTAACGGCCCCCAAGGAGGGGGGTTGGGGTTGGTGGTGGGGGTTGGGGAGGGAGGGGGGGGTCCACTTCACATACTGGACTAAGAATAGTTCTGTGACTCTGTGAGTGAATTGCAGTGTTGTGTCTCTCCCTCACTCTGCATTCCAGAGTAGGAGGCCTGAATGTGCTACTGCCATTACCGTCCGACCCCCATGCCCTGCTGCCCTCACCCTGCTGTATCCACACACACACACAGACACTGTGTGGCACTTATACGTGATGTGGACTTTCCCTCATTAACTGTCTTCACTTGCTGGATGGGACGAGAGAGAGAGAGAGTATGAAAGTGATTTAATAAAACGGCAGTTTGATAAAGAAAATGTGTCAGATGCTACCATTTGTACAGACTGTCCTTGAAAATCTATAAATCTTAAAACAGCACAGTGTTTTTGTTACATGGTCAAATCCTCCAAGATCTTTTCATCCCTCTAACCGTTCCCTGTTAGCTTTGATCAACCCGACTGACCCACCCATAATCCCGTCTGACCGTGTCTGTGCTCTTGGCCCTGGTGTCAGAAAACAAAACAGAGAGAGAGCGAGACAGACACAAGCAGCTATTGTTAATATTTCACCAGTAGCACCCACTTCAGTTATACACACATCCATCCACACATGTACACCAAGATAAAGGCACACACCTGCATGCACACACATTGTTATGTCTGCAATACCCGTGCCCCTGTTAGAAACAGAGCAGGTTGTTTTCATTTACAGATAATGTGTTGTAGATAATGTGTTGCGCATAGACGTAACTGGTCATAGCAGTTAACTAACTGCATAACATAACTGGTTATATTTTTCACTGGTGACTTTCTAGAACATAATCTTTTTTTTAACACTACATATCTAAGGGCTGAGTGATAAACGGAATTAATCAAATTACCAACATAAATCTGTTTCTAAATTTACTCAAATTGCAGTTTTTATAGGATTAGTTTGACATTTTGGATAATACTAGGAGAATATTTTTTATTGAGAATTAGATGAGAACGTAATTGATACCACAAACACAAAAAGTATGAAGCTACCACTGGACATAGAGAGGGTAGCTAAGCTAGACTAAATGGCTCCTAATGTTGTATTGTTTCATCTCACTCTCAGCAAAACTATAAATAAGCATATTTCTTAAAATGTCAAATAAAAATAGTAATAAAATAGGACAAACTCAAAATGAGTCAGCATGAGAAAGGAAATAACTGAAGGTAGTAAAGGTGAGGAAATGATAGACAGTTCTCACTGGACGCTTGTGTCTTACTCTGTATCTTCCTATGTGCATACATCAATTTTTTGTGCCTTAAATGTCAGCCAAAGAGCTGAAACAGGATCTGCAGAAGAAATAAGAGAGGAAAAAAGCACGGGGCAGAGAGGGAGACAGAGGAGGGCTTTTGAGTCTGTAAGGCGCGGGAGAGAAACTGGGGATGAAGGGAGGGAAGGGGGGAAAAGGTAAGGGAGGATAATACATATGAAAACGCATGAGGAAAACTCTTCAGAACAGCTGTGTCCTCTGTCTAAACTGGGACCTCAGGGAGCAGGAGCAGTGCTGAGTGGGCGTCTGGTAGATAGTTAGCGCTGGTGTAGAGGTTACACAGAGGTTACATGTAGGCTTTGTGTAGGTGTCATATGTAGGCGTCATGACTGAATGATTTATTACAAACTAGGCATTCAAGTGGGCTTTTTTTTACTGTGAGTGTGTAGATTGGGGGTTGGCATAAAGTCTGATGATTTATTTTTCTCTGATCAGCCTGGAACAGAGCTGATACGACTGTTCATGATGTCCATGACCGTAGGAGCTTATAACCACTGTGTCCATTGTGCTGGTATGCACTTCTGGCATGATTGCATAAAAGTAAATATTGGCTTGGGCCTGATATAGGATGAATATGTCAGGTTCAGAGTGAGGACACATTTTTCAAGCTAACAGAGTTACAGGAAACAGAAATCATTAGGGATAATTGCTGCGTGAATGGTTACGGTTTCCTAGTGTCAGCGGCCCAGACGTGCAGGGGAAGTAGACTAGCACTTTGAGTATTTCAGAGTTTGATTTGGCCAATGTGAATGAGTCAGTGAACTGTCTTATAGGTTGGAGACTCTCTTACCTGTACAGGAAACAGGAGAGGCCTAACAGCTGTGTAAATGGCCCAGATAGGATCACAGAGAAACAACAGATACATCAGATACATGGCAGTGCTGAGAGAGGGACCGTGACTACTGTACGGGACTGGTATTTATTATGTTGCTGCAGTAATCTTTCCAGTAGTATAAGGTTTTGATGAATTTGATTAATATTGGCAAAGACTCCCCCCTTGGCCTCTTTCTGTTCCTAATTACTGTTCTCTCTTCTGGACAGAAAGTCACAATTAAAGGAACAGCTCTTTTCCTTTGCTTGCTTCTATAACCTCAAAATGTCCCCGGGTGTATTGGGCTAATTCTTTATCTGTGTTTCTCATTTAAACCATCAATAACAACATAAAAGCATTGCGTAACATTTTAAAAGTGCACCCCTGTTCCCACACTAACCGGAAAAAAAACCAAACTTTACTACCTCATGCTTTTGCAGAAAGATGGGTATTATCGCAAATATTTATTGCAGAGCGAATAAGATGCCGGTGACCTCAGCCGTCTATGCTTGATGACTGAGGCTCGAGACGGGACAGGGCGGTGGGGGGGAGGGAGGAGAGAACAGCAGGGAGATGTGGAGAGATGCCACGTGGGAGAGTGAATTAATGAGGCACCAGCTCTGTGACAGTAGCTGTGTGTCTTTCTGCTGGTTTTATTGTTAATTAATACTAGTATTTTATAATACTGTTGCAATATTAGGACTTTCTTGTCTCACAGACTAGATTTTTCCTCTTTTGATCCAAGTTCATGAATGTGGGAGACAGTGAGTGAATATTAGAATGAAACAGCCAGATGGAAAATTATAAGGAATAGTTTTATTGTCATTACTGTTACTGAATGTGTTTTGCAGACTAGATAAAGGAACAGTAATGTACATAGATGTGGCAGATGGTCTAATTCACTGTTTCAACAAAACTTTATTTGCAGTTTCACACATCTCTGACATATGGAGCATTCCACTTGAATTTCATTTGTCTCCATAAACTATGCAACGAACAAACAATAAATACATGTTAAAAAATCATTCCCCCTTTATACACAGTTTGCAGCTGACCTCTTCATTTACAAACATTTCTGTGTCCAATTACTCTCCCGCTGTTTCCTTACCTTTTAACGGTGCTCATCTGTCAGGCTCTGTTTGACCTAATATGCTGCCTGATTATCTGTTATCATCAAGGTGATCTGTACAAATGCTGCAGACACAAATTCCAATACAATGAAATGACGTGTGTGTGTTGTATTTGTGTCTCCTCTGAACAAAATAAAGAAAAGATTTGGACAGTTTGTTGGAGGATAAGCAAGATGGATGGACGGGATAACAGGTGAGGTCTATTGATGTTAGGCTACTCTAGAGGGCGGGGGGGGGGGGGGGGATGAAAGGAAAATTTTAACAATGCAGCTGCTCCTCACCAACTTCCCCTCTCCCATATACTCCCCACCTCATCTCCCCTCTCTTGCTCCCTCCCCCAACATCCCTCCTGCCTCAGGACTTTAGTTCTCAGTTAAAGACATTTTAATAGCTTCCTTTTCTAAACAAACCAGCTGCCAGAGGATCAGATAATATCTCTGGCACAGAGCGCCTCCTGGAGGTCATTCATTAAAGACATGGCAGCAACTGCTACTACTCAGAGGTGTGGGGACTGGCACAGGGTGAGGCACTCTCTCATCATCCGTGGAGCCTGCTGTGTTGAGTTCTCAGCACTAGATGGCATTGGCAGTGTGCTGTAGCCCTGGACTCAGTTCTTCCTCTTACCTCCTCCAGGAAAGAGCTCAACTCGAAGCCAGATAAAACTGCACTGTTACTTTAGGTTTGCACAATTAATCACAATAAATCATGATTTTGATTTGAAAATAGTTTTGCATGGTTTGCATTAGGAGGGCAATCCACTGCGTCAAAGCACTTCTGATTTCCCCCTCAGGTTGCTTCAACAAATAATAAGGCTGCTATGCATCATGTGACAAGCAGGCCATCAGCAGAGGGGGCAGAAACCAAACCAAAGAGTAACTCTAGACATAAAACGGTGTGGAGGAATAACAAAATCAACAACAGATACATTTCAAGCACTGATTTTGCCACAGCTGCTGCACAGCACAGCAACACAGTGAATTTATAAAGCAACCTGAAAGTTCATTGCAAAATGCAAAAATTACCAGAATTTCTTGGCAAGCCACATTTGATTGTCATTTTTCATTCTCTGTGCAGCAGGTAAAAGAAACATGCTCTCTTCAAACTTTGCCTGTCTTCCTGTTTGTGCAAGAGAGTGTGCTGTGGTGTTGAACCACAAGCTGAGGTTTTACTTAGAACAACACCTCAGGATGAGTTTGAGACAATATTAACATCACCAGCAGCACTACAGAGTTAGAAACTGTTGTCACTGCAATACAAAAACTTAAGCTGCAAACTTTCTGCAGTTTATTCCATGAGCTACCGCCAGTCTTTTGAACAATTACAAAAACAAATTGGTCACTTGATGAAGTTAATTCGATCCAACAAATCAGATCAAAACATATAAAACTATACCCTACACAATCTGTAGTTGAGTTCCTAAGAAACTGACCCCAGATTTATTTTATCTGAAAGTTTGTGGTCTTCATCATCCTCATCCTGACTGTATTTTTTTTTTTTTTTTTTTGCAGCTGTTTGGTTCTTTGAATCCTGTTTTCCCAGCACAGTCAGTGAACTTTCT
The DNA here is from genome assembly GCA_037833715.1 of Toxotes lorentzi. NCBI lineage: Eukaryota > Metazoa > Chordata > Actinopteri > Toxotidae > Toxotes > Toxotes lorentzi. The sequence continues at coordinate 11,219,713 of JBBMJY010000026.1, read as the reverse complement.
CCATCTCTGCAGCACGTCACAGAGAAGCACAAATGTGTGCGTGCTGTGTGAGAATAGGGGGCTAGTGCAGCCAGAAAGAGGTTGACCCTGTGTTCCTCTTGTTGCTCTGCGAGTGCCAGGGGCCAAACCGTAGTTTGCTGAGATTCCAGCACCCTTGAGTGACAGCATCCTTCCTGTTGTGGTCTCCATGAGAACAGGAGAGTGTTTTCCCAAGTAAACTCAGTGGAGCTCTGTGCCACATCAAACACGGCTGCCATGAGTCAGCCTCCAGCTCTACAGGGAACCTAACTATAGCAGAGCTAACTGCTTACAAGGCAGTGTGCAGGATTTTTAGTGGACTGTGGTTTCCTACTTGGCCTAGTTGGCTGATCTATTTGAAGTCAGTAAAATGGCTTATGTTGTTGTCTTTTGTCTAAACAGTTAACCTACATGCAGTGTGCAGCACACACACGCTCGAATCAAGCTCCTGCAAACATCAAACTCCAGCGTACATCACCGCTGCTTTTTAGCCTCCAGTGTTGTTTAGCAGAGTAACAGTTCTGCTGGGAACCGAGGCTGAGGCCGTACAGCTGGAAAACATTAACTCCACAAATGATGGCAGCACACTGCCCTATACACCCCAATGATGTCATCCTTTACAGAGGTTCAGACCCACACACAACTTAACCCTGGTCACACACAAGCACGGGTAAAGAACTGTAGGTACAAACAATAGCAAAGGTGCACATACAGACGCTCACACTCAGAAATATATGCCAAAACTTCATTTTATGGGTCCATTGGATTTTCAGTAATGTCCGAAAAATGAACTGGTACGTCGCAGCTTTTTTCCAGGCAAGTTTTCTATTTAGTTTGGTAAAATGGAGGAGATTGTGTTGTGTGCTACTAATATCATTTCCTCATTACTTCTCCTAAAGTCACAGTAAAAAGTAGCTTGATTGGTACCAAGTGTACCAATCAAGCTCTTTCTCCATTTCATCAAACAAATAGCACTATTTTGAAGGGAATTTCTAAAAAACAACAGTTTCATACCACTTGCTTTCTTGGAAATTATTTGGAAAATAAACGACCCATAAAATAAAGCATTGCCAAAAATTCTTTTGTAGTCGTTGGCATTTATCATGCATCCAGGGGAGTTCAGAAATTGGATATCAGTTACAGAGTTACAGATAATAAACTGAGAATAAATAGGGAGTGACAAAGGAAACTGGATAGAATAGAGAACTAAAGAGCATTTTTGTAACTCATTGTGTGCAGGGTGATTTGGGTGTTTTTTGTTTTGGTCTTGGAATGTGTTATTATCCTTGTAGAGCTTTGTTCTCCCATTTCATTTTGTAACTGATTTATTCTCTAACTCCAGAACAGGAGTTGTCCTGGGAGATGATGAGCTGCTTTACACTATATCATCTCTGTGTTTGTCTCCCCCACCACAGTGCCTGAGTCAGTATCCTCATTCCCTGCCACAGAGGTGTGAGGTCCTCATCACTTATTCAACACTCCACCACCTCATTTGCTGAAAGTTGCCTTGGGTGTTTTGCTTTAAATGCATCTCTCCTTCCATTTAAAAAGGAGGTGAAGTGAAGTGATCAGGCCTCATCCTACCACGATGACATAATACGCTTAAACCAACACACTGATCCTAATATCAAGTACAGGTAGTGTACCTTTCCATCTAATATTTTTTAGGCACATTTTGCATTTGTGCATGAAAAACATATGAAAAAAAAACAACTCAGTCTAAAATTTACACTTGGATGAGGTGTAAATGTTGGCATATTTATTAAGAGAAGATTTTTTTGAATATACAGTAATATGACCTGCTCCTGATCTCTCTTCATGTTTCATTTTCAGCTATGCAGACATAGCACTGATGCATTTCTGCCACCCACAGTAACTGACCTCTGCTCCCACTCAGAGCCCTAAACATAAGGAATTTAGAGGTTGGCAGATAAAATGTGTGTTGACAGACAATTAAACAAAAACATATAAATGATATCTCAGCATCAATTAAATTTGTTTTTTAAAATTATGTTATCTTTTTGGTCTCTCTTGAGGGCGTTTGCACAGCACCAGTTAATGGAAACGTTCAATGATTCATTTAAAACTTGACCAATGCTTGGATGGAAACAAACTTAAAACAGCCGGCATAGTGATATAACTTGTGTTTGGAAACAGTGTGAAGGAAGATGGAGTGAATGAGAGCTCAACACCAAGCTATCTGTGTAACATGGGGACTTTGCTGGCAGCCAGATGGCATGTTTGTGTGTGGGCATATTTGCATGACAGGACCATTGTGGGGGCCTGGCATACAAACAGAGCACATCTCTGTGGTTTTTGCGAGTTTAAGCTGCCACTGTCAGGCATGTTGCACTGAAGAGCTTTCGGTGAGATACAGTGGTTTTGGAAGCAGGGAGGTGATGCAGAGGAGGGTGGGTGGGGGTCAGTGTGTGTGTGGGGGGGGTGTTAGCAGTGGGTGTGGTTTTACTTTCACTCCTCTTTGTACATTGCACTGGACATATGCCATATGTCATCTCCTGCTGAGTGGGGCGCATGAATATTTGTACACTGTGTGGGAGAAGAATTGCAATTCCATATGTGCACATGCTTTTGTGTGTTTCCTGTGTGTTTGTGTGCATTGTGCTGTTTATATTTAGACATGTAAAGCATTATAATAATGAGCATTTACGTGGGCGGTGGGTGGGATTTTCTGTCACACTGACACGGACACTAATTACCTTAATCATGACCTAAACAACATCACCATGGTTACCTCCTACTCTCTGCAGGGAGCACAGCATGTGCAAATGTCTGGACCTATACATTACTGTACGTGTCACTAAATTATGTATCTGCTGATGGTCTTTGAAAGATATTCATACATATAGCATAAAATGAGTAAAATATTCCCTTAAATGACCAAAGGGTGGGTAATCAGCTGTTTCTATTCCAGTGATGCTTCACATATGCAACATTTTTTCCACTTGCATTCAAAGATGCATTTACATGTTTAATTTTATTTGTTATAACAGTGTAATGGAATATTCATTTTAATATTATTATTATTCAGGGATGCTCTGAAAAGTTTGCAAAGTGCATACAAACCACCACGTATGCACTACCATAATTCAGCTTGCGTTTTATATTTATCCACTTGTACCCTCCCATAGCCTCACTGTATATATACTGCATCACTGTTGTGTGTTATAAGTCTTTGTTATGTCATATTACATGGTTGCATGAAAACGCACTGTATTGATGTCTATGGTAAAATCTTGTAACGTCTCTTTTTTATTTAGTCAGTGTATTATTGAATTATTTTACATATTACATCAGTGTCATTAGAGTTATTTTCACCTCCTGTAATGTGTGTCTCTCTGCTGATTTTAAGAATCATGGTTCCACTGAGGAGATATTACTTCTTAAAGAAGCAGTTTGATTGACTGCCAACTGTCTCAGCCTGTCACAGTCAGTTTCACTTCTTCGCTCCATCTGAACTCCACCTCCTCTCCCTCAACCAAATTCAGTTTTTCCGACAGAGATGGCAAACAACAGTACACCAAAATCCAGGCGGTAAAACTCTTCCTTTGGGTGACATAACTTGTGCTGAATCAATATTTTTCTCAGATCCATGTTCTGTGCAACTTCTGGTTCAACAAGTACGACTGGCAGGAACACAAAGGGGAATTTTATAATGAGAAGAATTTCAAATCGCAGTGAAACATATGAAAACCATTTTGTTCTCAGAATGCACGTTTTTTTCTTTCTTTCACTTCAGCCACACACAGTGAAAATGGATCATGAAGAGTAAAGCAGGACCAGATGCTCGGGTAACATGAGAAAATTTAGAGTGGTGAAAGCGATTGTTGCTGGCACTCTGGGACATGAAAACTGATGTAATGGAATTTTATACTTGAAATACTTCAGTCAGTGTCCTATTGCCTATCTGTGTGCTGAAGCAAAGTCAGGGGAAGCGCTTCAGCTGTAAAGCCGCCCACTTCCCATTTTCCATCCACTTTGTGTTCAAAAGCTTCTCTCACCACTCTCAAACACTCTCCCTAGAGCCTCAGACACATTCTGCCAACCTCCACGTTGGAATATTAAACTGAATTTACTGTAGGAAACCCATGAATATGCATAAACACACACTGCAATCTCTATATTCTCTCTTTTAAAAAAGCAACAGTTTATTTTACCAAATCAGTGGGATTGCGTGTCTGTAATTTAGGTCCTGTCTTTAGCACAAACACAGCCAGCAGAACTCTTGACTTGAAAGGACTGGTATCATTGCAAGAAAAAAAATGGAAAAAAATGATCTTGGTTTGTGTGAGTGTCTGTGTCTAGCAGCTGGTTCTGGTCAGCTGACAACTACTGCAGACTGTGATTTGTTGGGTGAGCTGGGCTGGGCTGAACCATGCACAGCTGCAGTTAGTGCGTGTTAGAGGAAGAGAGAGGGAGAGAGAGATGTAAGGCTGCCAGTGTGTAAGCTCAGCAACAGCAACATTAGGAGCTGGAGACTGGAGCAGAGCAGTGCAGGAAAGACAGGAAGAGTAAGCTTGCAAAGCAGGGCTGGTAGAAGTGAAGCTGGAGGGAAAGGTGAGGTAGGGCAGGGAGGGTAGGATGGAGCTTCAGCTTTTCCACTGGGCTTGAACAGAGCACAGCACCACTGGCTGGACCAGGGGCTGCAGTAAACTGGCCTGAACTGTGTCATCAGGGCAGACAACTGAACTCAGGTTGGCAGGGATAGACAAGGTGAAGACTTTACTGCTACACGGGATCAGGCTGGACTGGGAGTCAGCAGCCAGCAGTGGATTATGGGTTGTTCGGCCAGTGTGGTCCTGCTGCTGCGTTCAGTGGGCGGGGCCGACTGCGGTCACATGTGTTCACGACAGGACCAGATGTCATTGGATGCTGCCACTCCCACCCTAGAGGGTTACACCACTACCACCTCACCTCTGACCATCATTGTAATGGTAACCAGCTCTACTGCACTTCCAAATTTCTCCTCCAGTGCATGTGTGGGCAGGTAGAGGGGACAGCAGTATGAGGGTGTGAAGTAATTGTGTGGTCAATGACATCATATTTTGATGTGCTTTGTCGTTTATCTTTGTGCACTTTACTTTGTAGTGATGGAGACATGTCTGAGGCCTGAAGGTAAAATACCTGTTTCTGTTTTACTAGTTTGGAGCAGTGATTTTTGACCATGTGTATAAACTTTTAGCTTTCTGTGTTTTCTCTACACGTTTTGACTTTCTTTGTCTAGATTTTTTTTACCACCTTTTTTACTACCTCTCTCTCTGCAGCTGAGGTTGATGTGTGATCAATGATTGGGGCCTGGTTGTTTCCCTTCACAGCTGAGAGGCAGAAGGATGGAAATGGAGGGAGAAGAATAGAGGAGGGGTGGTGGGGTCAGACATGAGGAATCTAGTTTCTGTGGGAAAAATCTGCTTTCTCTGCATTTGGCCTACAGACGACATGATAAAAATAGCTATTCAAACAGAACCATGAATAAGGTGGGGTGGGGGTAGGAGTTGTTTGAATGGATGAATGAATGCATGAAAGAATGAATGACTGGATGAAGGAATCGAATGAATGAATAACATAAAAGTACATGTGTGTTTCTCCTTACCCACTTTTTTTTTTTCAGAACAATGTTGCATGTCAGCCATCTGTTTGATATCTGTATCCAATGGTGTTGGCCAGTTTTTTTTTTTAGTCCCAGAAAGACCCTGGTTTCTGTAAGGCTGGTGGAAAAAATGTTAGAGTTTTGGCAGGGTGGGATCTTTACAGTCGCCCCTTCTGTTTCCCCTTTCTTTCTTTCCCTCCATAAACCTCCTGTCTCTTCTAGCGCCGCTTTTTCTGGTCTCTGTGGCAACTAGAGTCGTGATAGTTTAAACTGCAAAATCATGTTAACCTGCAGGTTCTTGCACTGCAAATATAAGAGCATCCGCTGATCTGTTCAGGCCAGGCAGTGTTTGAAACTAGTGCACTGACTCTGCCTTTTGCTGATCTTTCTAAGCATGCAATATTTACTTGTCACAGTAAGAGTTTCATCACTGCCTACTACTACACAAAGGCATAAATCTCAAAGAAACATTTAGTTGACAGTTGAAAGGGTTTAATTACCTTGAATTAGTCACCATTAAAAAAAAAAGGGGGTGTTCAAAATAACAGCAGGTTTTTGGCACAGCTTGAAGACAGTGATCCAGTGTGCTATTAACAGATGTCCAGGCCAGATTTGTGAGTGTTAAGTTTCAAAAGGTTTTGTAAAATACTGCATTTCGTTACCCTGTCCTTGTACATGTGTAATGACAATAAAGTTGAATCTAATCTAATCTAATCTAAAATACTGCTACATCATCATGTGGACACTCACCTAGGGAGTCAAGTTGCTGGATATTAAGAGGATCAAGGGAAAAGTACAGCTGTGAGTCATCTGCATAAAAACGAAAACCCTATATAATGTAAACAAGTGGCAGTATGTAGACAGAAAAAAACAATGAAAATAACCTCTATGATAATAACCACTATTTTACATATAAATCAACAAAATATACGGGTACTCACACACATGTTATATCAGTGGTAGTCCACTGGCTATCAGAGGTGCAGTACACCCTCTCTACCTCCCTCCAAACCTGACACTGTCTAAGCCTCTGTCACCCTGGGCGTGATACTGTGGTCAGGGAAAGAATGCAAATCCTCCAGTCTCTCTTTGACCACTGCCAATCCTCTTTGGTGTCGACCTCTTAGAGCTCCTGAGTGACATTCGATAATGTGTTGCTGGTCAGTTAATTAGCCGCTGAAAAGATGTGTGAATTTGTTTGTCAATTCAAACAAAGTTCTCACCGTGCAACCAGGGCTGCTTATAGTATGTAGAATGACCTTCACACAGCTGAATGGACAGACTAAAATAGATGTGTTAAGAAGACGGAAAAAAAATCTGTAGTGTGAGTTTTGGAAGAAGGTAAGACAGTTAGAAAAAAGGTTCACTGGACTTTCACCACTAACCCAACATGTCAGATTGCTCCTACAAAAGTGGAGAACACTGTTTTTCATCAAAGTGGCAACTTCTCTCAGAAGTATGAATCCCCATTAGTCCCACTCTGTCTCTCCCCAGACCCTCTATTGCTCTAATGATGCAAAGCAGATGGCTTCTGTCTGGTTTCTTCTCCTCTTTGCTGTCTCAGCTTTCTCTGTCCTCCTATCCTAGTCTCTCTCTCTCTCTCTCTCTTACTGCCTATAAATCTTCCTCACTCTCTCTTTTCTTCCACACTTCCCCTTCTCTCTGTTTTTGTCACATTTTTCTCACATCTTTCCCATAACAGGACGGTAATCCCTTAAATCTGTGCTTGAGAGTGACACAGACCAGCTTGTGTGCATGATGTGCAAAGAGGTGAACCCTGTTATTTCTCTCCATATTTGTCCTCTTTGGCTTGTCTGTCTTAATCATTTCCCAGCTTAGATATTCTCTCCTCTTCTTTTTTTCTTCTGACTAATTCAGACCCCCCCATCTCACTCCCTTGTTCACAGTTATGCTAGAGGCAAGCCATGCTGTGAGCCACCAGTCTAGTGCTCTATTTGTGTCCTCCACACAGCTGTAGTTTACCAACATCAACACCCACTCTACCTCACCCCTGCTTAGAGGGAGGGACCAGGGGACTGAGGGAGAGATGTTAAAAGGGGTGTTTAAAAGGTTGAGAACAAGGGAGCGGGGTAGAGACAGAGAGGGAATCAAAGGAAGAAGAAATAAAGGAGTGCTCTGCTGAGAATGTTTGATGAGATGAGGAAGCGATAGAGGAGGGGAAGAGAGGGAGGAACGGAGGGATGGAGCCAGCTGAGGCAGCTGGTGCAGAACAGAGGAAGGATGGAGGGAGGGAGTCAAAGAAGCAGAGGGGGAGGCTGAGCTTCAGCTTTTTGCAGTAGACGTTAAATAGACTTGAAGGAGTGCAGTGCAAAGAGTGTAATTATGATTCACTGTTCCAGATGCAAAACATCAAAGGTGGATTAACGATTATTAAATCAGGTAAACATACAGTAGATTATGATTAATGCTTTACTAGAATCGCAGGACAATGTTGTTGTTTCTCTCTCTCTCTCATAAACACCACAGTTTGTCATGTCTGCTGATTTATAAAATCTCATAAATGGCAAGATGATGGCAGAAAGTAAAACAGATGACACAAGCTCCACACACTTAATACTAAAATACATAATATATACTAAAATACTAAAATTATAAAATGTTGTATAAATTATACAAAATACTAAAAAAAAAGCCTCACTTAATGGTATGTAACTATTTTAGATTTGGTTTTACTTGCTTAAGTTTTGAGATATGTACCTGAAATCACTCCCTCTGCCCCGATACAATAGAAATGACAGCTGACAGCATTGAAACATTACATTTTTAAAAACAGTGTCCCATACACTGTTTTTATAAGTACTTTCTACTGAAGAAGTAGTCCCTGTAAGTGAAGTGTTGACAGCATGCTCTGCATATCTTGTTGACTAGAGTTCAGTGATACAATTTTTCCTTAAGAATACAAGTGAACTGACCCTTTAAAGTGGAATAGTATAGTGCATTGATTTTCCTGCATCATTTAATCTATCAGTGCTCCCAGAAAGGGAAGTGAGTCTCTCTTTGTGCTGCTGTGTATTTATGTTATGCCATGCTCATTTATTTCAAAGGGAACATACATGAGTGCATGTGTGGGCTGAAGGTGTGTTATTGATAGATTTGGGTAGGAGATAAGATGCTGAGTTTGTGTGAGGACATGATAGTGTTGAACCATAAAGAGGGGTTGGCCCTGTGGTGTTGTGCTGTGTCTGCTTGTATTATTAGTAACGTGGAGTGTAAAGAAATCATTATCTGTACGCTGTTACCTTACATTGTCTTGCGGAGTTGCCTTAAAGTGAAAGCCATTGAATTGAAAGTGATGCATAGAAACTGGAGCGTTTGGTTGGTTGGTTTCTTACTTGTTGGGGATTTTCTCTCCCCCTCTCTCTGTCTGTATGCATGTGTGTGGTTGTGTTTGTGCCTAAATGCGTATTGGACATCAAACATCAACTTCCTCTGCATCCACGTGTTCTGACACAAACTCATAACCTCAGTCAGTGTCAGTTCTGCTTCTGGTAGAGCACATGCCTGCGGTGTGTGTTTTGTATAGTTCACTTTTAATGTAGCTCTTGCGTAAAAACTGTAACGTGTGCGCTTAATTCTGCTGGCAATGAGCTTCAGGAGCAAAATCACCTTCAGGAAGAAAATAAAAAGCAAACGAGTGCGATCTGATTTCAACCGGCTGAGTATTGTACGTATTTGTATGTTTTTCTCTGTTTCTGCTAGTTGTTAAAAATGGTGACATTCATGCTGTGTTACACTCTCAAACTGTTTTTATTGACTTTCACGTGTCCATAGTTTACTATTAGTGACTTACATATGTTTCTGTGCTCATTATCAAATTCAGAAGTGTGATTCACACACTTTGATGATTATATACTACAGTTTGATATGTGGGAACTGTACTGTAATGTGTGCTTTATTTCCTGTTCCTTTGAAGATTTGTTTGTCACAGTTCATTTGGCTAGACTCTGTGACAGGAAGAGCCAAACACTGTTAACTGTTTAAATGATGTGTATTTTAGTGATGCACACATAGGAGAGTGCTGCATTCCTGTATCGATGTCATCTCGTGAAAGGAAAGCCAAAATTTCCCCTGAAACCTTTACTAAGATGTCACATGGGTCAGAGAAGAGTCACAATGTACATATGGAAACCTCAATCCACTTGCCTGTTGCTTTTCTCGTCATTTATCTGCTCAAGATTTTCCAGAAACAATCTGGAATTTTTGGGGGGGATTCATTGATTAACTGCTTGTCTACGAGATGAGAGAAAATTGTTTTATTTAATCAAACTGCCTATTTTGTCCAACCAGTCAGTCCAAATCTCAAAGATATTCAATTTACAGTGATATAAAAGAGGAGAGTAACAAATCATCACCTTTAGAAGCTAAATACCCGGCTTAGTTTGCTTCATTTGTTATATTGATCGAAACGGTTAATCAGTTATTGTAATTGTTGACAATTTATTTGGCTGATCAATTAACTCAACTGTTTCAGCAGTACTTATTTTTGAAAAAAGAAATAAGTCTGCCACAACAGACACAAAGACCTTACTGTCATAAGGCCTGGATCCTCTTCTGTTGGGTTACATTCTTGCCTTCCCTGTGTGCTCTCTTAGTTGTGTGCAAAGAGGCCTGTTTTAACAGTTAAGGTCTGTGGTGGGTAAAACCTGGGGCTGCACTATATGCATGTGAACCAAGTTAGAGATCACTACTTCCTCCACCTCCCTGACCACAGCCTGCAGTAAAGACGGCAGTAATTTACCACTGTCCTCTATCTGTAAAACACGTGTTTAAAGCATTGTTTATTATGTGACTCATTGACGAGTTATGTAATCCTTCAACATAGTTTAATTCTCTCCGAGAAAAGATGAATCAAGTGTATAATGGATTGTCAGTTTGCTGGTATAGCCAAACTGCAGTTTGGTGGTATAGCTGGGTTTTGGGGGCTCTGTTAAAACAGGCTTTCACATACAGTAGCAACTCCTGAGTGGCCGGTCTTGTATGTGGTGTTGTTGAGAGCATAGATGGTTCAGTTCATGTTGGTCTGGTTGCTGTACATGTGAAGTTTACCTTTATTGAAATTAAATTCTAGCTGTTTCGTTCTATGTATCAGATTAAATGAAGATGTTTCAATTTATTTAAAACTTTAACGGGTGTGTCAAAGGCTCACTTCAGTTGTAGTGTTACTTCCTCTGTGGTTCTTTTAGGTCCTAATGATGTCACGGCAAAACACAGGAAATGTCATGATCATGACTATTTTCTATTTTCCAAAGCAGTGAGATTATGTGTTGGCTATGGCTAATTTAATGTGGCTCTTTCCATCCCGCAACACTGCTGTTGATAAAATCTTTATGCTACAGGAGGGAGTGGTATAGATATGATATGTGCTATGAAATATAAATGACTTTAAGAGGGGATGTATGAGGCATGTGAATATATTAGACATTAATGCCAATATGATTTTTTTTTACCTGAATTTTGATACGTATGCCAAAACAATACTTTTTTTGATACTTTAGTTTGGGTAATGTAAAGATGTTTTAATTACCAAAATATGACAAATCGCTCACTGCGTAAGAGTTAAATAAAGAAAATTTCCCAAATAGAAAGTAGTCTAAAGTTCCCAATCACGAAATATTTGAGCAATCTGACCAAGCATTCAATATGTGACACTTGATAGTCGATGTATCGTATTGTATTGTATGGATCCTATTGTATGATACGGCTTGAGCCAAACAAGTGAATTCTGATCAAATGTCTGTGTTTCTATTTGCAGCAGGAGAAGCCTAAGCTGGTTGACCCTCTTGATTATGAGGCTGTCATCTCTGAGCTTGGGGACGAGTTGAAGGAAGACCCTCTCGGAGACCTGCTCCTATTCCCTGACAATGATTTCTCGGTAAGCCTGTGTGTGTGTGTGTATGCGTGTGTGTGTGATGGGGTGATGGTTCTGTGGTTAAAGCAGTCAGAACAAGAATGTGCTCAATCTGTTCTCAATCTCAAATCTGATTCCTGGTTCTCTTGCTGTAGAGTGAAACTTTTCTCATGGTTTTGTCCCCCAGACTCACAGATCAGGGGAATTTTCCTTAAATAACATTTTTGGCAGTAGAAGTGTATCAGAAGTATCAGAATTGAGTCATACAAAGTGAATGTTTATGAATATCCATAGCGAAGTGATGGTTACAAGCCAAGCTAAATGGTTACCAATGAATCCTTTTAGGCTACGCATTAACACTGGTGCTGAGTCTATTCTGTACACTGCAGTAATACCAACATTTTGTATTAGTTACTCAGGTTGTATGTGTAATTAAACAGATAATATAATGGTGTTCTAATAACTGAGGTCTATAGAGAATACCCCTGAACCTTGTGCAAAGATTGCACCTCTGTGAGTTTGGCATCCCATATGAATAATCAGTATTTCAGTTTGTGTATGTTTGTGCATACAAAATAAAAAAATTCTCCTCAAACTGTTTTTGAGAAATTAAATATTTAACATTTTTAACACCCAAATGACTCCAGAGTGGTCTCATTCCTTTGAAGATAGTTTGTGCAGATAAGTGCAGGGAAAGCAAACATCTGTGCTTCATTAGTTCTCACGTTATAACAATTTATTTATCCGTTGTGTAATGCTCATAATGTGAGAATTAATGAAGCAAATGTGTTTGTTTTGCTTATACAAATGTGTGCAAATGAATGAGTCAGCACTTTGGAGTTTTTGGAAGTTAATTGGGTTGAGGGCTGATGATGTGGAGAGTCAACCTCAACTGAGACTGTGAGTTGGTCCCGTACACTTTTCTTGTCAGTGAAATGATATTTGAATTTTCAGATGATTGGCTCATTAAGTTAATATAATCTATTTACATTTATGTTTAATAAATATAGTGTAATTAATTTTCTGTGTTGAGGAATAACCATATCTAAAATGATTCTATAATGAAACTATTCCTCCACCGAAGCACATAAATATGGGTCCGCCGTCCATGCACCTTAAAAACCCTAAGGGAAACACTTCATTATTGAGTTACAGTATGAGTCAATTTATTTTGATTAATTGACCAATTGTTAAGTCTTAAGTCTTGGAAGTCTTGAATATCAATTACTGTAGATTCCAGTCTCAAGTTACCAGAGTTTGATTAAATGTGTTTTCTTTCAAGATTTGTTTCGGCAGTTTTAGCCTTTATTAGATAGTGTACAGTAAAGAGCTGACAGAAAATGAGAGGAAAGAAGGAGGGGGGATTGACATGCTTCAGAGCTCCCCTGCCAGGACACAGGGACATTGAGGTTGCATTGTCATTGTCAAACATTTTTAACTGATAAATGATGAAACGTTTAATCAGCTGTCAATCAACCACGTGACTGAGCAATTCGTAATTTCACAATTTGTTCGCTGACTTGGCCTTTGCATGATGTTTCACTGCCTGTTAAACAATATATGCAGAGATCATCTGACCGCACATAAAAACAGGAAATGGACCACTGCAGCTTGGCAGTCTCTGTGTCCAACTGTGTTTTGTTTTTTTTATAATAGCAAAAATGCATGACAAATTGTGTGTTCAGCACATACATATACCTGTCACAAAAGATGCAAGAATTCACTGGGTGACAGGAAACAGTGTGGTTTATGGGAAATAGTCCTTATTTTGAAGTCTCGGCCTGCATCAAAGTTATATGGTTCTGCGGTTCTGTTACAGGTCAAATCCATTGCACATTAGGATGACCTAATTGGCTGCTTGTGGTAGAAGGATTCATTTGCTTATGTACCCCAGAGTTGTAGCTTGACTGCATGACTCTGCTGGTTCCCAGCTCTGTCTGCCTGCGAAACAATTTCCTCTGATTTTCTTTGTCTTTGCAGCCTACAGTCAATTTCCATAATTGTAAGCAAAAGTGGCTTGGCAGAGTATTTGCTAATGCACAAAAGGCATTTACTAGATATGCTTCTTTGCCAGTTGGTTAGTGAGCTCAGTGTTCTAGCCAACTGATTGGGTTGTATAAATCACAGTCTGTCTCTGTTCATGCACAAACATCTTTAGTGCTGACTTGTTTTTATTCCCCTCCTGCACAATCACTTGGAAATATATTTCTCTATTTCTTTTTGAGTATGAATGTGCACCTTAAAGATTGGATGTTGATTTTCTGTGTCACGGAGCATAAAATATACTTTATATAATTAGAGCTGCATGATTCATAGGTTAGGTTATTAGTTGTAGGCCTAATCAGTGCTGAGAAAGGGAATGCATATTAAGAGATTTGACTTGAATTATTCATCTTCAGTGCAATAAAGGTGGCCAGAAACAATTCCAAGAAAGAATGAATTAATGGTACATCAATATACCAGATAACCTTTTGCATGTCCTCTCAAATTATTGCTCATGACATGTTAATATGTAAGCAATAAAGCATAATAAGGAGTCCAGATACATAAAAACAAGTCACTGGTGCTTGTTGGCATAGATTCTGTAGGTGTGGGGATGAACACCTTTCATCAAAGATGTTCAGCTGGGTGGAGATCCAGTTTCTTCAAAGGTTACAGTAAATGATTCACCTCTCTTTCGTTTGAAACCATTACCACATTATGATTCTCCACTCATGTATAAGTTTTTTTTTTTTATCATTGTTGTTTCAGTATGTATGTGGTGTCCACATTTAAAGAGCACCTGTCCGCCTTTCAGAAATAATTATTTTAGGAAGCTATTTTCTGTAACCTGTGACCTGAACAGAATAAGGGGTGTAGTAAAGGGATGGCTTACTGTATTCCGAATTTCCCTTGTTTAGCAGAGCTACTTAGAACCTGAACATACTTGCCTTGTGATCGGTTTAGTTTCAAGATGTCAGCCTTTTTTAAGCAATTTTTAGTTCAACCTAAATGACTCACCAAACTGTAAATAGATTATTTTTTTTAATTCTTTTTTATTTCTTGTCATGTTAACAGGCCTTTTTTTGATCCTTTTATCCCTCCAGGTATCCACGGTGCCTCAGGAGAGACGGACTCTCCAGTCAACTGTCCCTGAGGGGGCAGAGCTACAGGCTGAATGTCTGCTGGTCAGACAGGTAAGGTGTGTGTGTGTGTTTGCCCACACGTTTGCTTGTGTGCACAGGACTTAACTGAAGCCATTGTGGGTTTGAATGTAAGAGGTTTCAGTTGGTGGTTAGGTCTGTCAGCTTAAGCTGTTCCTAATATAGGACATCCTGATACCGCTGGAGTGGGTTCACTACACCTCTAAAATAAACCAGATGTGTGTGCATATCTTGATGTGTATTAGCCCATTTGTGTGTGTGTGTCAGTGAGGCCCATCAGGGCTCATTTCAGATCGACCAACCATAATCTCAAGGGCTCAATGGAGAAATAATATCTGTGGAGACGGAAACTCCCCAGACAGTATTGTCACAGCTCACTGGAGACTAGCGTGCATGTCTGACTCTGTGTGTGTGTGTGTGTGTGTGTGTGTGTGTGTGTGTGTGTGTGTGTGTGTGTGTGTGTGCAGGCCTGTCACAGGAAGACACTGTATCTGATAATATGTTTGGTCTGTTTATAACCTGTGCCATTGTTAACAAAAGATCATTCTAAACAAATGGATTAAAGAGAATAGCAACATGGCATACGACAAGTAGACAGATGAAAGGATGAAGGATAAAACTACCCTCCAGTCTCTGTGAATTGTGTGTGGGAGAGACAGTGAAAACATACTCTGCACGCCCTATGAGAGTACTATTTCAACCCGTGAGACAGACAAGTAATCTATTAAGATGTAAAGATATCTTTATTTGCAGATTCCTCTGGGGCAGATTCTTAATTCAGTTCCTTTTATAATTTAAATTATCTAATGATGAATCCCTGCCTGCACATCAGTAACTAGGCCTCAGGAGAGCCGATGTCTGACTTTCACTGTAGTTTAGCTTTCCTCATTGTCTGCAGACGTATTAGCTGCTCCAGGTCAAAGTTTCCCAGAGAAGCCGTCATTTTGAAAAGTTAATATTTAATCATATTCAACTTAATCTTCATCCTCTCCTCCAGG
This sequence comes from Toxotes lorentzi, assembly GCA_037833715.1. NCBI lineage: Eukaryota > Metazoa > Chordata > Actinopteri > Toxotidae > Toxotes > Toxotes lorentzi. Next base: position 11,204,080 of record JBBMJY010000026.1, on the reverse strand, counting down.
CCTGTAAGTATTACAACTCTGAGCTAAATGTGGTCCAGTTCAAGTATGATGACTACGCTGGAGACTACCGCCAGCTGCCCAGGTAATCCATTTTGACATTACGCTATCACCTGGTATACTGTGTCTGCTGGATGGGTTTAACCTTTTTTACCAGACACCCCAATTTTTGTCCGAAAGTCTGAAAATAATGGTACTAAAATAAAAAGTCTACTGTTCCTCAAAATCTTTGATATATATAGCCATACCCCTGGTCTCATTTGAGAGGGAATGCTTTAAAGTTTACAACCAAAAAGTCAGAGTGAGTGTAGGAGATAATGTATCAAAATTTACAGAGCTACAAACATGATAGAAATGTTGCTATTTTTGCCTCACCTGTTTTTTGTTTTTTTGGCATAAAAAAATGAATGTAAGGCCTGTAGTTGTACATTTTATGTGGAAAACACTTGGGAGCCAACGGGTGGGACGCCGTATTTAAAGGAAAACTTTGACATCTTGGGAAATACACTCATTCCCTTTCATCTGCAGAGTTGAGGTGAGAAGATTCAAATGACATACATGGAGGTTAGCTGGGTAGATGCCAGGAAGTCACTGCACCAGGCCAGGAAATAGCACCGGCACATATAAGAAGGAAGGAACTATTTCTCAACACATTTTTGGTCTGAAATGTGCCAGTAAAGCTGAGTTCCTTAAATTGCCAAGGACTGAACACTGGCATTGATCAAATTTGTTGTCTTGTTTACTTATTCTCTGATCACAAAGCTTGTGATTCGAATCAAAATGTTTCCAGTTTAATACAGTCTGATTTAGTTTTTGAGGGATGACATTTAAGATTTCGGCTTCTTTTGTAAAGAGAAAAAATTGCTTTGGAGAAAAACATGTTTTTCATTCATTACTCATAGTGAGCTATCGAAAAAGCGTTGTTCTGGTATCTGCACTAAACACAGTGATACCCAGCTGTAGTGTTAGTGTAAGTGTTTCCTTTGCTGTTACAGAAATATTGATAACTCAGAAGCACCCAGACCCATAAGCAGCTGCTAACATAAAGAATAACCATACTTTGTTGTCCTGAGGTGGGAGGCCATTAACAAGAAGAAGATGGTGGGTGGTGTTAAGTGAGAAACAAGTTACAGCGGAAGACGGAGGGCATTTCACACTCAACAAATGTTAGCTTTCAGTGCTCTCTCCATCCCTTTTTTTTAAATGTCAGTCATCCAGTCAGACACCCATTCAGTCAGTCCGTCTTTTATTTAAATCAGGCTATCAGTCAACCAGAGTTTTGTCAGTCTCAGAGAGACTGACCCAGAACAGCCCTGAAGTTACTGCTCTCAGCCACAGGAATGTCCCTCTTATGTCCCATGGGTTGCCACTGTATTCTTATAGTCAGTTCACATGACCTCTGAAATGACATCCAGGCTGAACTATAAAGTAAGATGCATCTTAAATACAAGTTTGAGCACAATAATGCTAAAATATCATTCCATAAAGTTCAGTTATCCTTTGTCATTGTAAACTATTGTTTGTTGCTTGTTTACTAAGCTAAACAAATATACAGTATGCTCACAGATTTATAGAGCAAGTTAAAGTGAAATGCACCAGGGAAACAATAGCACAATGGGAATCTACAACTGCTTTAGATGTGTGGTTGTCACTGCTGTGCTTTGAGTGGAGCGATCTTCATCTGCGCAGGCCAATATTAGCATTCCTGTGTCGGCGGCCACCCCACAATCACCAGAATTTTTCTAAACATAGTGCCCTTAAGAGATTTTTTTCAAACGACTTTTACGACCTGTGTGACTTTTAGCAGACTATAGCCTTGCTGTCTGCAGCTCACAGCACACACACAAAGGCATTTTATCCCATGGCTTGCACACAAAGACGGGTCAGCCTGTGAAATTAGTGGAGCGGGAGCGGGTGAGGACTACTTATTGTTGACTCCTGACAGAGGACGAGTGAAGCCAAGTCAGCCACCCACTGTCATTTGCACCAGTCAAATAAAGTGGATTAATTGAATTGCTGAAATCATTTTCTCTTGCCATCAATGTATTTCATTATGAGTGATCCACATTTTCTCAATATCTCCCTGTTCTTTCTCTATTCCTTTATAGGAAACTGTACAAAGCAGAGAAGCTGCCATCTCATTCTTTTGAGATTGACTATGAGGATGTGGACAAGGATGAGGTCAGTAATGACCATCTTTTTGACTGATGCTTTTCAGACTGAATGCATTACATACTGGATACATCCTGGGCCTCATGTTTAAATTAGTTTATCGCAGCCTTAAAGCTGTTAAAATATACTTTGCAAGAGCAGTTAGCTCATTACAAGTCAGCAGGACATTGTTTATGAACATCATTTGGCTGACAAATGGCCACTGTAAGATAGAGTAAGTCTAGAAAGGCTCCTTTTCCCTGATCATCTCTTCCTGTGTGTCAGAGGGATAAATGGAAAACTAATGTATCTAAACTGATCGTGTTTTACAGGATACCACATCCCTGTCCTCGTCCAAAGGAGGAGGCGGCGGAGGTGGCGGCGGAGGAGGAGGCGGAGGGATTGGTGTGTTTCGGTCAGGCTGGCTCTACAAAGGGAACTTCAACAGCACTGTCAACAATAGTATCACTGTTCGGGTGAGGAAGTGTTCCCTTTTCATGCAACCAGACTGTTGCAAACTATTATCAATACACCACTGCCTCTATTTTTTTTTTGTAGTTCGGAGTTCAAGTTCAAATGGAGTTACGGTGAACTCAAAATTTAAGATTTATGACTTATGACCTCATCCCTAAGCCAGTTAATGAAAATAAACTTCATTACTGTCTGTGCAGTCATTCAAGAGGAGGTATTTCCAGCTCACCCAGCTGACAGACAACTCCTACATCATGAACTTCTACAAAGATGAAAAGATTTCTAAGGAACCCAAAGGCTGCATCTTCCTTGACTCGTGCACTGGTGTGGTACAGGTGGGTTTTAAAGAATTCATTCATCTATCTAAAGTTACAGAAGGGAACGGTCTGTTTCAACTTCATCGAAAACTATGCTATTTCAAAGTTACAAAGAACATCCTGTTTACAAGTATGCACAACCATGGCAGATGAATGCATTTGTGTGAACTATATTTACACGATACACAAGAAGTTATCTTTAGCAGCAGGTTATTTTAGATATGTCAGAGTTTAGGCACCCGGTAAGTTTATTAGTCAGTGCAAAACTACCTTCAAAACCTGCATGTGTAAGAAGGAAAACAGTAAAAATTTCCAAAAACCCAACCAAGTTCTGGTTTTGTTGCATAACCACATTATCCTATTCATCCCCCTGAAGAATAATCGTCTAAGGAAACACGCCTTTGAGCTAAAGATGAACGAGGTTACGTACTTCGTGCTGGCCGCGGAGAGCGAGCAGGACATGGAGGAGTGGATTAGCACATTGACCCGCATCTTACAGATCAGTCCCCACGACGGGCCTGCTCCAGACCGCAAGAGCCTAGACCTCACCGATCATCGGCAGGGTGAGATTGGTTCTGTTTTTGTATTTAGGAATACAAGTTTACCTATGATGGATGTAGAAAGAGAGAGCAGAAAAATAGTTGGAAAGAGCAAAGGGGATGGAAGCACAAATGGTAATTTAGAGGAGAGAGGGGTATTTTAAGAGAGGCGAACAGGAAATTTTAACATAATTCCAACACATGTATAAATCATGGTGCACTTAAGGGATGATTTTATTCTCAGTGTCAGCAAAAACTTAACCTTTTCTTCTCTGTCTGACCTCTTCTGACTAAATAATATCTGCCATCTTGCCATGACCTTAATGGGGAATTTCTCCTGGGTGAGGCTCCATCCAAAACATCACCATCAGGAAATGAGGCCTGACACCAAACACTGACTCCACCTTAGTTTAAAACATCATGCCTTGTTATTAAAAACTTTACATGGAAGCAGAATTTATAAAACTCAACCTTATGTGCCAGCTCTGTGAGAGGTTGGGCACGGGGCCACGGCCTGTAACATAACACGCACTGACAGAGCATTGAGAATTGGCTCAGTGATGTAATAGCCTCAGCCGTCATGGCTCTGTGGTCTGTTAGCATGCCTCTAAATCAGGCTGCGAGAGTGTGGTGACCTACCATTAATGAGCCATTTTGTTCAGCATGGCCTTTGGGAAGAATTGCTCCTGGCACATGAAAGTTACATTTCTGCAGAAGCCTGCCCGCCTTATTATCCATAAATACCACAAATGGAGTCATATTTTATTCTGAGATACATATATGTCCACTGACTCTGGTGAGTGTGTATTTAGTGTACAGCCGAACCTATTTTAGAAAATGTTATATAGCGTTTTATCTTTGGGGAGAATTGACTGCTTAGATAAACTTTCCCATCCACTCAGTGATGGCAGTGATCACTCATAAACAAAAAACCACTCTCTGGAGTCCTGATTGTGTTTGTTTTCTCTCCAGATGTGTTTGACCTGTCGCTGAGTGACTGCTGTTTGCAGGAGAATGAAGATACGACAGAGAACGGCATCAATCCAGAGCTGGCAAAGGTTGGCTACACCGGCGGCTCTCCTTTATTCAAACAATGCTACAACTTAGTTTATCCTGACATTATAATATTTAAATGTATATGCATGTACAGCATATCTGCACGTGTCTTTTTAAAGGTATCCTCTCAGAGTTTTTGAGCAGTGGTGGTGCTATGGAGCGATGTTTCCATCAGTGGCTCCACAATTGTTTGTGTCCCATGTTGTACTTTAACAAGCATGCTCAGGACGCGATACACAATCCTGCTGATATTTTCACATTATTATCATGATTGATATTAAGCTATTTGTTACTTGCACTGAGTTGTTCTCTGACTGTCTCCTTCTGTTTTTCTTGCCATCTGTCCTGTCACAGTATATCTCAGAGACAGATGAAGGAATTCGCTCTGCCAGAAGAGAGGAGCGGCTGAATCTGTTTTCTCTTGACCCTGACACCCCTGTAAGAGCAAACGCTTTGCCTACTCAACTCAAAGTTGATATGTTTATATGTTTTACCTTATTACAGCTTTACTCAAATTTTGGCTTCATTCATTGTTGTACTTTGTGATTATTCATCAATAAATATTTCTCATTGAAATAAAATAAAGCATGTCCCCAATTAACATTATTTCACCAACCACAGGTGCTGAGGAGCCCACGAACCGAATATTCATCAAGTGAAAACACAGTAGTGCGCCCGTTTGAGGAGAAGCTGGGCAGAAGGTTTATGGTAACCTGCCGATCACTCAACCTCATGCTACAGAGCTGCATCAACGAGACTGAAACTGGGCCAGTCACTAATGTGAGGAATAGAAACTCTCTTTCGGTTATTCAAACCTGCCTCAGAGTTGCATTTACATTAACATGTCTCCTTGAAATGTGATGGTGCTCAAACCTGGACCCTATTTTCATTTCCATGTAAGATATAATAACTCCCCACCTAATTATACACCAAAAGCTTTAGGGAAGGGAAGTAATGAAATGTTCTTATAGCCTATGGAATGAGCAATTTTTCAGAGTGAAGGTATGGAAATTCCATCTATAAAGGAACCGTTAATGTGCAGAAAATGACTGTGCTGAATCTCTACCAATAGCTTGAACCCTTCTTCGTATCGCTGGCTCTGCTTGATGTACGAGAAGGGAGAAAGGTGTCGGCAGACTTCCACGTAGACCTTAACCACGAGGCGGTGCGTCAGATGCTCGGAGGCTACAGTAATGGGACAGGCGGTTCAGGAACCGGGGCTGGAGGTCAGGAGAATGGCCTGTGCTCTCCTGCTGAGAAGAAACCAGGAGACTGTTACCTCAGCCTGGATCTGGAGCACTGGCTTTGTTTTCCCAAACAGGTACAAGGACGATATTTTCACAGTATGTTTTGTAGATGTATACTCTGCCTTTCACGTGTCGATTGTCTGTAATATGCTTTCCCCAAACTGTCCATGCAGGCCATCTTCTCAGTGACCAACCCCCACACAGACATAGTGATGGTGGCAAGAGTGGAAAAGGTGCTGATGGGAAATATTGCCTGTGGGGCCGAACCTTATATCAAGAATACTGACTCCAGCAAGGTCAGAAAGTCAATTTTCTTCTTCTCATTGCTTGGTCGTTTTCACTGACAGGTTTGCATCAATATTTACATTTCTTCTAGATTTATTTTCTGTCTTGAAGCAACAGCACAGAACTAAAGCTTTTACATTGTCTTATCTCTTGGAGCAAGCTGGGGAAAACGGCCCATGAAACATGCTGCTAGGGCGTTTATTGTAAGGGAAATGGCTTAATCTAGTCAAACGGTTTAATGCGTGACATTTACAAAATGGTTTTCCTGTAAGGCCAGAGTTTATCTTCATCACAGAATGCCATTCTGTACGGGTAGCTTAGAAATTAGTTTTTTTCCGAGATCCCATCCAAGACATTTCCTGCCTTCCCCACTGGCAGTGCTCCATGTGGTCCTTGTTTAAATGGCTAAGTGAATCACCAGATATTCAACCTGCTGCCAGAATTACTGTATTAAACAACCTCTTATTTAGCCTGTCACTCTGTCTAGGTCAACTAGAATTAAGAGATAATGACATCCCTTTGTATGTAAGAACATCAGCTGTGGCTTCTTGCTAATATTTCCATTTGTTTATCTTTCTCTGCTCGTGTCTTGGACAGACTGTTCAGAAGATTCTGAGGTCCAACAAACAGTTCTGCAGTAAACTGGGAAAGTACCGTATGCCGTTTGCCTGGTCTGTCAGGTCAGTGCCGCTGGTTGAAGTCTCAGTTTTCTAAACATTTTAAAAATTCATCTCATCGGCTCCTCACAGGATTAAATCTTCCCTCATCATCCATCACTTAATGACTTACTGTCTTTTTCTATCTATTACAGGTCAGTGTTTAAGGACAACCACGGGGCACTGGACCGAGAGTCTCGTTTCTCACCTCTCTTCAAACAGGAGAACAACAAGATTTCCACAGATGACCTGATAAAGCTGGTGGCTGAGTACAGGAGGTAAGGCATACTGTAGGCTTTACTAATAAAGTAGGTCACATACTGTAGACGTCTCTGAGACAAGATGAAGTGTTCCTACAACATTTTGTTTTAATCTGTGTGTGCAGGGCTGAGAAGACCAGCAAACTGCAGACTATTCCAGGGACTCTGGACATCGCGGTGGACTATGTTCCAATGGAGCATCCCAGTACGTCTCTGTCTGTGTTATTTCATGTTTGCATTCTGCTGTCTGTCTGTCTGTCTCATCCTTCCCTTCTACTTCTCTATCGTGTCATGTGTTTGAAACTCTTTCTTCTCTTTGCTTTCAGACTGTGTGACATCCTCCTATATACCGGTGAAGCCCTTTGAGGAACTGAGCAAGCACCAGCCTACAGTAGAGGTGGAAGAGTTTGCCCAGGACACCACCAAGTTTACACAGCCACACCGTGTCTATAGAAACCACATCTACGTCTACCCTAAACACCTCAAGTATGACAGCCAGAAGAGCTTCGCCAAGGTATATCATAGAAACAAAAGCACAAAGAGGAGCCTGAGTTAAGGTTATAACTGTACAACTGCTTGCAGCATGCCTTGTGTTTTTTATGTTTTTCATGTACTTTTATTGCTCACTGTTTTTGTTTTTTGTATAAAGGCAGTTATTAATGTTACAATGGACCTCTTGTTCACAGGCTCGTAACCTTGCAGTCTATGTGGAGTTCCGCAGCTCAGATGAAGAAGTTGCCAAACCTTTAAAGGTAGAAAGCTATCCAAAAACATGCTGATGGGACATTTAATGGCTTTTATATGACTCCGTTTTCTCCACTTAAGCTTTCTATGTCATGGGAAACTGACATGGTTGACCATGACCTTGTTGTGGCCCTTTTTTTTCTATTGTCGTTTTTTTGTAGTGCATCTATGGCAAACCAGGAAGTCCAGTCTTCACCACTTCAGCCTGCTCCACAGTCCTACATCACTCTCAGAACCCAGACTTCTACGATGAGGTGAGGACAGACGCAGAGAAACAGAACAGGAAGAGCATCAAGAACCAACACATGGAGATCATTAGTACTTGGAAGTGGATTCACCTAAACTTAAGCAGCATTCCTTGCTGCCCATAATATAACCCACTGTATGCTACTGTGTCCCCCAGGTGAAGATTGAGCTTCCTACCCAGCTTCATGAAAAGCACCATCTTCTTTTCTCCTTTTACCATGTCACCTGTGACATCAATGCTAAGACAAATTCTAAGCGGAAAGAGGCCCTGGAAACCCCAGGTAAGATGGTGCTTAGTCTGGAGCCAGAATTTAGTGGAACATATATTATATTGCAGATTATGGTGTGGTAGGTCTTCTCCACTATTCAGTATTCTTTATTTTTAACGTGTGCTCTTTTTTTAGTGGGGTATTCTTGGCTGCCTCTCCTCAAAGAAGGTCGTCTGTCATCTCAGGAGTTCAACATCTCCGTCTCCTGTAACTTGCCGCCTGGATACCTGGCCATTAAGGAAGCCAGCAACACCAAGGTGAGAGGGAGAAGGAAGGAAGGAAGGAAGCACCATTTTAGATGGTGTATAAATATTACAAACGCTGCTGAATTATACAAAAATGCATTCGTGTGAGAGAGGAGGGATATTAAGCATTACAACCTGATAAATTCAGCTGGTGGCTTTCTTGTTTTTACCAGTGTTCATACTCTAAGCTTTCTTCTCTTCTCTTATAGAACGGAGCAGATGTGAAATGGGTCGATGGAGGAAAAGCTATCTTCAAAGTGTCCACCAACGTCGTCTCCACAGTTTACACTCAGGTAAGCCTATTATCTTTTTTTTGTAATGCCCTGCCTCTTTCCCTGTGAATGCTGGGAACAGAATGAGTTCCCACATAACCCTGAATTGAATAAGTGGTGTAGAAAATGGATGGATGGATGGATGGATGGATGGATGGATGGATGGATGGATGGATGGATGGATGGATGGATGGCTCTTTACCTATTGTTTCAGCCAATACATGCTTATTAAAATGTCAGAGCTTTAGCTTTGAAGAAACACTTGACCTCTAAATGAAAATGCTGTCCTTATGCATTATCTAGTATCTGACATTACTATTATTGTTATCTAAGCTTCCTCCATCTCAGCTTTCTCTAACAGAGCTGAAATGAATGTGGCCTGTCTGTGGGAAACTCTAACACAGGACATAAAATGATCCTTAGTGTTTCCTAAACAAATTATGCAGCAATTTCAAGTATTTTGTTGCCACGAAATGCAATGTGAGCTCAAAATGCTCAGTGATCATTAGTGGAGAGTGGTAACTACTTGGCGATGGTAAGTATAGTGCCACATGAAACAAGGAAATGGACTGTTTCTCTTTACAGTTTGCCGGTAGAGGATGTTTGGAGCGCTGCATAGCAATTTCTTGATTGGTTGGTTTGTTGTAAATCTGATCAGCCTACATTTTAGTTTCACCTGCAACACCTTATAAAAGACAAATTTTTAGAGCACATTTAAAAGGATCCCGAGAATAAAAATGCATACCATAGTTTATTGGTCACAATGGTACAAAGCTTTGTCTAAAAACTTGTGAGGATAAACTTGATGGTTATTTTGAGACTGAAACATTCACGAACATTTCGACTTACATAGTGAAGTGGTGAAGTTCACATTTTTAGGATTAACCGTCACTTATAAAGGAACCAGTCCACTAAGTATTAATGCAGATGCTAAGTGCTGACTTTCATGGATTCTTCTTTTTGTGCCAGGACCCCCACCTGAACAGATTCTTTCAGCAGTGCCAGAAGAGAGAGCTGGACCTCTCGATACCTCCTACCTCCAACTTCCTCAACTGCCTGAAGGTCAGTGAAAATTCGCTGTGTCTCCCCAGTTCTCATTTTATTGTAACTGAGACAAAAAAACAGGACCTTGACTACTGAACGCTGCACTGCTCATCAGTGCACTGAATGTCAAACATTTTGTTTTCTGCCTCTTTATGATTTATATTTTATTTTTTTAAATTTCCTTCCACTATTCTCATTCTCCAACTTCTCTACCTCCACTTCTTTTCCACCCTCCTCCAGGGTCTCCTCAGTATGGAGAGAATCCCAGTAATCATCCGATTTCTGCCAGTGCTCTTCAACCAGCTGTTCAAGGTTCTGACTCAGAATGACAACGACGAGGTCACTACTGCCACCACCAGGTAGGAAGTGGTACTACAGGGTCCATAACAAACGAATCGACACAAGGGGTTGGGGCTCACTGGATAGCATAAAGCACATAGTGATGAAAGCAAATAGTGTTTAAAATCCCAGTTTAAGAAGCAGCTCTTTTTTTCTGGTTTGAATAAGACTTTCTGTGATCTTATAGCATAATTAATCCAGTATCATATAAAAAATAAAAACAGTTCTGCCAGCTATTGAAGAGAAACAGAGAGAGAAAATGTGTCAGTGTTTGACAGATGTTTTCAGTCATTGTTTAGTAATAAAGGCTGTCATAAAGTCATAAGTCTTTGTTGTTATTGTCCTGTGTCTGCAGAGTGCTGGTGCACGTTGTTGCAAAGTGCCATGAAGAAAACTTGGATCACTATCTGCACTCCTATATCAAGGTATAACAACACAGAAAGAAGTGTGCTTGCAGTAATCCTTGGAATTAAGTATGCTTTTGTCTTTTTTTCGTTTAATGTGTGTGTGTGCACAGGAAAATCATATAATAATTTTGAAGGTTGTTGTTTTCCATGAAAGAATGGAATCTCTGCACAGACAATTTAATTTGTGGAAAAAAAAAAATCAGGGGGAAAGTGGGGCTTTGTGTGTTTGTATGTGTGTATTGTCTGTGTTTGGGCCAGCAGGAGTGTGGTTAGGGCCACGTGCCCAGAACACTGTGCAAACACACACAAAGAGAAGGAGGGAAAGGAAGACAAGAAGAAGAAGAAAGGGTGATTGAGTAGGAGGCAAACTAGGACATTCAGCCCGCTCAATCAGAAAGACATGCTTGTTTAGGGGGGGAAATCAGTGAGAGAATTAGAGAAGAGAGCAGGAGAAACCACAAGACCTGTTTCATGTTGGCCACAGCAGAGGAAAACTGCAGCGCTTCAAGAGGTAGTGGCAGAGATGAATGGTGGGAGGTAGGAGGAGCGGACTAGCAGAGCTAATGGCACTAGGGTTGCCATAGTAACAGATTGGCATGATGTTCAGTAGTAGTGCTGGCCAATTTGAACTGCTGAGTGTGTGTATGGGGGGGGGGGTCAGTTTACTGTAGCATGAATTGAGTCATATGCAGTAATATTACTTGAATCAAATCTCACACGTTGTACATTTAGGAAAATGTTTAATTTGCCTTATTTTTGTTTGCTGTATAAATGCTTTTGTTCATATGCATCTGCAGTATTTGTGAATTTGTGTACTAGTACATCTGAAAACAATTAGATGAACAGGAAATTAATCAGCGAGCATTTTAATAATCCATTAAGTTTGCTGCTTTTCTCTATTTTGTATCATTATAAACTGCAAATATCTGAGTTGCTTGGACATCGCTTCGGACTGTGGAAAATTCTTTGGGACGCCTTTCACTTTTTACATTATATAGATCAAGCAATGAATCGATTAATCAAGAAAACCAGCAGATCTGGGCATGATGGTGGCTTAGAGGTTAGGACTAGATCTGCAACTTATTATTATTATTATTATTATTATTTTCTCAAATAATCAGTGAATCCTTGGGTGTATGAAACATCTAAAATCAGTGAAAAATGCCCATCACATTCTAGAACATGTCACTAATGTCTTGTTTTGTATAAACCGTCCAAAACCAAAGAATATTCAGTTCAAATTCAGAATATTCAGCTCTAGTTAGGACCATAAACTGCATCACACCTGGCGTCTCGGCAGAAATCTTAGTCCCCTATTTAATACATGTTTTACTAAATACATGTTTCTCTCTGTGTGTAGTATGTCTTCAAGTCAGAGGCCCATGGCTTCAGGACCGTCCATGAGGAGCTGGCTAAGGGGATGACCTTTGACCTGAAGAGCAACGAGCAGGCGGCAGTCAGAAATGTGCTGAAGGTTTGTCATCAACCGACTCTTTGCACCCTCCTCTGTTTCTTTATTATCAAATGGACCACGAGATTTTACATAAACTAGATTTTATCCAGATGGATTAGTTAAAAATGTTATTTGGTTCTCAAAGTAGAAGAAAATAAAACAGGTAGAGATAGAAGAAGAATGACCTTGCTTTGACCTTTCCTGGTTTCAGTTCTCCTGGTTCTTCTTTGAGCTGATTGTCAAGTCCATGGCCCAGCATCTGATAGACTGTGACAAGTTAAAGGTAAACTTACCTACTCTAAAAATGTTTTAACCATTTGTTATTCTTGGTTCAGTAAAGTTCCTTTGCATTTGTATTATCTGATCTGAGACACAGTGCATGGCTGTCTTTTGCTTATTCCTTGTTCCCACAGCTTCCTAGGCCCCAGCGTTTCCCCTCGTCCTACCTGAGCCGTGTGGAGACCCTGGTGGAGACGGTGTCCGAACACATCTTCTGGAAGAACAAGGACCTGGCAGAGGAGACACGCAGTGCCAACATAGCTGTGGCAGCTTTTGTCAAGGTGGGAGAAACATTTGTGTCATGGACTGAAATTATTATGTTAGAGGTGACTTTTTTTAAAGAGGCAAGTTATCGACACTGTGGAACCCACAGTGAAGTTTCAGTGCATGTTTGTACATTACAGTTTTTACTTTATGATTTCTCCATCTGTGGTGATTATCTTTCTCACTGTCTTATTAACTGATGCTGGGTCTGCCCAATTTGATGGGTCTCTGTCTCCCTTTGCAGCGCTGCTTCACTCTGATGGACAGAGGCTTCACATTCAAACTGATCAGCAACTACATAAACATGATCACTGCTACTGACAGCAAGGTAGAACAGGATGTACATACTTTAACTTTATTTAGCCTGTGACACAGTACATGCATATGGTACAATAAATGATACAATTTTCTGTGTTTGACAGGTTTTGTGTGAGCTGAAATTTGAATTCTTGAGAGAGGTGTGTAACCACGAACACTACATTCCTCTCAGCCTGCCCCTACCCTCTGCTCGCATCGCAGGTAAGCGCCCAAGCCATACTCTACTCTGTTGAGTGGCACCAGTGTAATGTGATAACTCATACATCAAGTAGCTCTCGCTCTCATTTGTCTATTAAAACTCTGTCTCTCTGTCTTTCTCTTTCTGTCATTTCCTCTGACTGTTTGTGCATGTCAGACCATGCATCCCCAGAGCCACAAAGCACTCATGGTAAATATGTTCACTCATTCCTTTGTAATGTTGTCTGTGCTACGGTGTGTGTGCCACAGTTGTATGACTATAATGAAATTCATGGAAAATTGGCTTGTCACATTATTCACTCACTGTAACCAGTTTTTTATTTAGAAACAGATTAATAAACTCCCTGATGGAAAGCAAATATTGGCTTGAGCTGTATTTAAATCACATGCAGCTCTGTTAATTTCCATTAAAAATGCAAATCTTTCATTCTGTCTCTTCTCAGTGTCAGTGCCCGAGTACAACCTAACCGGAGAGTTCTGCAGGAAGCACTTCTTGACTGGTCTCTTGCTTCGTGAACTGGGGCTGGCCCTCCAGGACGAGCAGGACCTGAGACACCTAGCTTTGGCCACCCTGAAGACTCTAATGGCCAAACACTCTCTGGATGCACGCTATGCCACCAAGGTAGACAAAACATATGTTTATATGGGAGGAAACAGAAAGCCATGAACGAGTCATGAGCTCACAGTAGAAATTCTTCCGATGTGACTCATACAAACACATGCACACGGACATGTGATTGTTCCTAGCAGCTGTGTGGAACAGCGAAGGGTCTCTTAATGAATGCTGGGAAGTGACTGGATCAGTCAGTAATCTGTCCGCTGTTAAACAGCACCAAATACTGCCAATCACAACACAACTGCAGCCCTGCAGTCAGGACCGAGAGTCGGTCTAGTTGAGTCTGAGTCAAAACCAAATGTGTGCAGAGGCGAAATAAAAGGCAAAACTGGGAAATGGGAATGTGAATAAATGAAAACCTCCACAGTTTCTTGGCAGGATTACATGCTCTTTCATGACTATTCACACACACACACTCAGTGTTCATCTGATTATCTTAACACAATCCTTGTAAACGTATAAAATATTGAATTACCAGCTAAACCAAATAAGGAATTGATTTGGGTATTACAAAATCATGTGACTTTCTATAGAATCTGCACAAATCTTTTTATGAGTCTCATGTGATTTGTATTTAATTGGCTGCTTTTCCAGGACAAGCAGGCAAGGATTGCATCTCTCTACCTGCCTTTGTATGGCCTGATCCTGGACAACATGCCTCGATTCTTCCTCAGGGACCTCTTCCCCATCTACTTCACTTCAAGTGACCAAGTAAGAGTCAAGATGAAAGATGAAATGATTGACTTACTCTGTGTGTACTGACACTGATTTACTTTGTGCAGTGTCATACATATTCCTGCTGTGTATGAAGGTTAAAAAACAAACTTCTTTTCTTTCAGCACTAGTCTGATTTTAGTAGTTTTGGCTCCTGTTCCTATTATTTATCGTTACATACTAAATTGTAAATATTTCTGCATGGGGATTCTATCAAACACACCGGTGTACTTTATGGAAAGCAACACAAACTGTAATCTTGTCATCCTGGACCATATATTTTACATGAATTTCTTTTCTGTATTACCTCCCCAGCTGGCCAAGCTTTCTTCCAGTCAGCGCTGTACATGTTTCTGCCTCTGTTTGTCCTCTTTCATTTGTTTTCCCCCACACTACTAACAAAACTCTGCTTGCTCATGAATACTGTAGATGAATCATCCCGTGAGTTGAACTATAGCAATGCAAAGGTTAATTATAATGAAAGTTTGAATGCTTACTTTTATTGTGAAATAAGAAAGAATAATAACATTTGGATATTTTCTGTTAAACTCAAATTGATGGAGAAAACTGCACATGACCTGTGTTGCTTGCCTTTAGGTTTCTGTTAGGTTTAGTTTGAAATCTTAGCAGTATTAAGAACATGTTCTCAACTGTTATTAATACTAATACTAGTCTGAATTATAAAACAATAAAACTCAGCTTAAGTAAAAAATGATTTCTTTTAAATAAGTGCTTTTCTCTGTCTGCACCCCTACCAGGGCTCTCGAGATGACCTTAGCGTAGGAGGGGGAGTGGCTGCAGGGGTGATTCCAGTTACTCGCCATGGCAACTCTGTGGATGCCTCCTTTTCCAAAGAAGTGCTCAACTCCATCACAGGTAGTGATGTCGGATGTGTGTGAATAGCTGTTTATTTCTATAAAAAAGGTGTAAATGATGACATGACATTGATGTTGGGGGGGGGGGGGGGGGGGGGGGGGGGGGGGGGGGGGGGGGGGGGGGGGGGGGGGGGGGGGGGGGGGGGGGGGG
>JBBMJY010000026.1:11168351-11188567 GCA_037833715.1 Toxotes lorentzi | reverse complement strand
CCCTCAAAGGGGGGGAGGTTGGGGGGGGGGGGGGGGTTGTTTGTTTTTGGAAAAAAGGGGGGAAGGGGGAAAGGGAAGTGGGGTTGGGCCCCCCCCCCCCCCCCCCCCCACGCCCCCCACCAGCCTTCTCATCGTTGGCAGTTGCCATGGGTAACCAGGCTGACTCCCGGGGTTCTCTGATCAGTGTGGACTCCAACCCTAGCAACAGCGACAGGAACAGTGAGAAGATGGACGGATGTGAAAAGGTGAGAGAAGAAAAGAGTTAAGAAAACACAACAGCCATGGATTTCGGAAAAAGAAGTATGTAGAAGAACAGACTTCAAATGATTTCCGCTTTAGACCCCTGAAGGTGGACAAGCAGACTTTGCATACTACTCTATTACCAGCTAAAGAAATAATGAAGTCCTGGTGATTTTGGACTAATTATGTAATTGCAATATTCAAGTCCAGCCAGGGACCTTTGATGCATATCATCCCATTCCCCAATTCCTGCGATTTCAGTTTCCCAGTGTGAAGGTGTAAGTGATCTCCACATTGCCTGGAATAGAGTTTTGGCAGGGAATTACTGAAACCTTCACTCATTTGTTATTTGTTGGTCTAACGGTAGTAAAATTCAATCTTAAAATACTGCTTCAGCTTATAAAACATCCATTACATCTAAGTTTCCCTCCAGCTTGCTAGAACCCACAAATTCACATAAATAAATACTAAGGTCATGACCAGTGTCCTCAATGGAAGATACAACTCTGGTACTAACAATATATCTTTGACTGTGTTTCTGTCTGGATGTTTGTACTCAGTTTGCTCGGCCACAGTCTCTGATTGGCTACGGTTCCCGTTGTGACAAGTTGGACCAGGCAGAGACCCGCAGCCTGCTCATGTGCTTCTTGCACATCATGAAAACCATATCTGAGGGTAAGGAGTTACTTACAAATGATCTTACAAATGTTTACACCCAGAATTTACCAGCATATCCTGATAAGGTACTAAGTTATAGGTCTTTTAAGCAGGCTAATTCAGTCAATCAATCAAACTTCTTTCGTATAGCACCTTTCATATAGGTTACTCAAAGTGGTTTGTTCATGACTGCCAAGCTAACAATAAGACTCTACAAATACAAACAGAAACACAATTGAGGACCAATGCACATGCAAAATCAAAATGATAAAAGAGAAATAATAAAAACATCAGACTATTGGTAATAGTTTGACATAAAAATAATGATTTGTGTGACATGATGTCTTTTGTTGCCTGTTTCCAGATGTGCTTGTGTCCTACTGGCACCGAGCCATTCACCAGGAGATCTCAGACTTCTTTAACATCCTGGAGTAAGTGCTCTTCTTTCTTCATTGCAGAGTATTACCACAGCCCCTGTTAGGCTGACTAAGTTATACTGTGCACTGAGAAAAAAAAAAGCTCAGACAGACAGGGATGGGGATAGGCGAGTGAGAAGAGAAGAAAGGGGGAATGTAGCCAGAAGGGAACAGATGAAAGTAATGACACAGCAAGAGAGAGAGAAGAAAAACAGACTGTAATTCCAATGAGATCTCCCTATCCACCAAACAGTGCAGTAAATTAACTGTCTGTGTTTCCTGTTTTTGTCAGCATCTAGACTTCACTGGCGCTACTCAGTTTGATCACATACACTCCATTTACCCTGCGTTTTTAACTTATTAAACACATAAAAACACGCAAACCACCACCTAAGATATTTTTCTACATTTTCCTTTCCCTCAGGCTGTGTCTTCAGCACTTCAGGTTCCTCGGAAAACGCCACATAGCGAGGTATGTGTGTACTCCATGTTGCTTGTGCCAACAAAGAGGCGGACCGGGTCTCATTCAGATGCATCTGTTATAATGCTGCAGATTTGGAAACAGCTTATTAACTCAACATACATATCACAGCCAAAGGTTGTAACACCCCCACCTACTGATACATAATTCATATAATCATGTGCACACATGAATGCACACATGTGCAAAACACAACCACGCACACAGACACATGTGCTGCAAACACACACAAATAAAAGAATCAGACGTAGTCAGGCAGAAATACTAATATGTGTTCTGTAAGCGTGTGCACGCTCAGGGATGAGCTTCAAGGGGGGAAGAGGTAAAGGAGGGAAGAAAAGAAATAGGGGGGGAGGTGAAACTCCTGGATCTTGCTGTTGAGAGAGAATCACTGCTGGATATTGTACTGTAGTAGTTGGCAAGCAGAAGATGGGGGTTGTTATCATGTGTGTGTGTGAGTGCTTACTGGAGCTGAGCCATTGGCACTGCTAGACTCCTCCATCTTCTGGTTCCTCCCAGCTAATTAAATTAGCCCTCTTTTTCCTTTCAGCAATAAGATGCTGAGATGTAAGCCAACAAAAGGCTGGGAGAACACACTGCTTTACTGTGTGTGGAGGCATTAACAGAATAAAGATAGCTGGAATCCTAGCTAGCTCTCTCAGATGAAGTTGAGCCTGTCTGGGGCTGCAAGCTACTTAACATTCGTCTGTAATACCAGGCCATGGGGGACTCACAGTTTTATGCCTATGTCTGTCTCTGTGTCTCTCTCTGTTAGCTCTTTGATGCCTGGCTGAGTCAATGTGGGCACCCATTGAAGTTCAGGAGTGATGAATTACTCCGGCAGTGTGTAGCCAGCCAGCAAGCTAGGGAGACAGTCGGCCAGCTAGCCTATCAGACAACAATTCAGTCATTAAAGCCCCTGAAAATCTTAAATCAAATCTTAAATATTTGTCTGTAGTAACAGTTGTGCATGATTAATGCAATAATAAAAAAGCTTCCCAGGTATTATTTATTAAGAGTTAAACTATCAAAAACTGCTAATCTGATGTGATTGAATTGAATCTTATAATGTAAAATAACCAAAACTGTTTTCAGATATAGCGGGTAATAAGTTGATTGAGGACATAGGTTTTCAGGGCCTTTAAGTTACAGACATTCCTCTAAAATACTATTTCTGTGATGGTGCACTTCCTTAAGTTTAGACTAAGATACAAACACACACATTCACAATGTACACTACACTACACAAACAAACAACAGTGAATTCCAAAGGTTTTTTTCCATGTTCGTCCTTGCTGTTGTAGTCTCCACCTCAGTGCATGCCTCATGTCCTCCCCCTCTGTGCATGCTGCTGCTGCTGCTGCTGTTAATGGATTGTCAGTGTGACTGCACATTGATTGATGTTCTCTTGCATCAAGTAACCCTTTCTGTATTGACATCTGTGGTAAATAAACAGTGCATGTATTCTGGTGCTCTATGTTAGTTTTGTTTGGTATTTACACCCGTTAACACATTTTCCTCTTTGATGTTGCATGTCAACCTCGTAACCCTCGGCCTCCATGCCCCGCCTCACGACTGGCTGGACTCCACCTGCTGCTTGGCTTGATTGAGTTTCCTTAATAGGCTCTGAGGCTGGTGTGTTGATTGGCTTACGCGGTGCCTGTGTCTTCTTTCTTTTGGATGGCCCACGCACTGTTTGCTTTGCGTAGATTGGCAGCCGTTTCCGTTTCGAGCCTCGTTTATTGAGATTTAAGAATGAATAGACTCGAATATGATATGTTGAACATCTGTCTCTTGAAATCCAGTTACTAAGCTGCTTTGTGCTGCAGCTTAACTGACATTCATCTACATCACATCTATACATCTTAATTCCCATGCTGTCCACTGTTTTACATTAACAGTGACCTCAAGTCTCTGCTCTCCACTAACACTCTACCAAGAGACAGTGTAACATTTACACAACATTATACTAATGGCAAAACCACTAACTCTGCTACTCCACTAACCTCTCCATCTGGCTGACCTCCCTCTCTATATGAGGTCTTTGATCTTTTTTTTATTTCCTGACTCTAGCCGCTCTCATCACACCAAGGTCAAATTGGAGATCCTGTATGCTTTCAGCTTTTCATTTAGCCTTGCTGCAATACAGTGTGACCTAGTTCCTAAAAACATATAAAAAAACATATAACAAGGTCACAAAAGTGCAAAAATAAGTGTTTTATTGCAAAGTTTTTACATTTAAGACTGTAAGATCCATTCTTACTGACTGCAGGCACGCTCACGCAACTGTTAGCATGCCACTCACAATTAATATAAGTGGATAATGATGATAATGGTGAACACTAAAACAATGTTGGTCTTAACGTAACTAACTAATGTTAGCTTTGATGTGATTGGCTCGTGAACAGGAAGCTAGCAGCGGCACTAAAGCTGGCCCAGGCCACCCACGCCAATGGTACCCTGAAGGGCTCTAACCATCCCTCCCAGTCCTCTCAACCCTCGAGCCTCTTCCCACAATGGTAATCACCCTCCACCAGGAAAACAAACCTCACACCTCAGCAGTTTGTGAGGTTTGAGTGAGTTAAACTGTGTGAAGATACTGAATCTACGGTTACTGAAACTGTTCTTAATGTGAATGATGTCTGGTGAATGGCTCAAAATGTAAATAGTGTCTTTAATAGCAACAGCCTCCAGACTATTGGAACACAGATACAACCTACAATAACAACGTGAACTCTTGGATTTAGTTAAATACATTCTTGTCTTGTGTGTATTCAGCATTTATGTGACCACTGTGTTTCCATGTTAAAGACTGTGAGTGTTTTTTCAGCATGCCCCTCCTCATACCTGCAGTGTTTTGTGTGATATGCCAGTCTTTGTCTCTGTACTCCCATGTGTTAATAGACTCCCGATAACAGCAAGTCCCTGGGACATGGATGCAATTTATATTTACCTGCCTACTAAAATGTACAAAATCTGTAAAACTGGTTAGGTAAAGCTTTATATCAGTTTTAATGGACCTGTCCAAATGTTTAGTAGTACACTTACTGCAGTGTCATTAAAACAAGTGTTAAACATATCAGCACGGTGAGTGATACTGGCTGCTGATTCCTGCTGTTGTCTCCAGGATGGCGTCATCTGGTGGGGAAAGTCACCGACATGCTCGCTCCCAAACCATGCCCATCATCAGAGGCAAGAATGCCCTCACCAACCCCAAGCTGTTGCAGATGATGGAGACAGGTAACACACACACACACACACACACACACACACACTGACTGAGATCAAGTCAAGTCAAATTTAATTTTTATAACCCAGTATCACAAATTTGGGCTTTACAGTCTGCACAGTATGCATTACCCTCTGTCCTTAGGCCCCTGAAAAAGACAGGGACAACGATGAGATGATTGTAAGAGATAGATCTGAGTTATTCCTATCTTTCCAGAAGGGAGCATTCAGGATGGGGATACGCTGAGTCCCACCGATATCGAGGCAAACTTGTCCACTGAGGTGGCCCTCACTGTGCTGGATGTACTGGAGCTCTTTGTTCTCCATCACAAGGTCTGTGGTCCTTTCATACTTCACAACCTGAAACTACATTTCACACCACACACTCACTTTATTAGTCATGTGCTCTCTTTTATGAAGGTGTTAAGGAAAGTCTGTTTTGATTAATGTAAAGCATGGGCTAGTTTTTTTGCAGAATCTAATGCAATTTAGGTCCTGTACACATATCATGCACAAACTGGTCAGTGACACTTTACTGCCACCTGGTGGCTACAAGAATCTGTTAGTAGTACCATAGTAGTCTTTGCTTGAAACCCTCCATCTGTTGAAACTGAAATGTGCATTTTTTTTCTTCCCATATACATTTACACAGAAGCAGCTGTTGCTGGATGATGGACAGAACGCATTGATGAAGAAGGTGCTGGACACCTACTTGCTCTTCTTTCAGATCAACCAATCAACCACCACTCTACGGCATGTCTTTGCTGCACTCAGGCTCTTTGTACAAAAGGTCCAGCAAACTCCATGTAAACCTATCATCTACATCTAAGTGAAGGCTCCAGTCCCTTTTTGTTTTCTTACATGTGGTTTCATCTTCATCTCTTTCTGTAGTTCCCCAGTGCATTCTTCCAGGGTAAGGCAGACCTGTGTGGCTGTCTGTGCTATGAGATCCTCAAGTGCTGTAACCATCGATCCAGCTCCACCCAGACAGAGGCAGCTGCTCTGCTGTATTTCTTCATGAGAAAAAACTTTGAGTTTACCAAGGGAAAGTCTATAGTGCGTTCACATCTGCAGGTCAGTGAATCCAAATGCAGTACATGCAGAATTTCAGTACTGCGTGTTCTGTGAATGGAGGATTCATCGTGGCTTTGTCCTCACCCCATACTCCTCTTTCCACTTCAGGTTATCAAGGCAGTGAGCCAGCTGATAGCAGATGCTGGCATTGGAGGTTCAAGATTTCAGCAGTCCCTGGCTATCATCAATAACTTTGCCAATGGCGATGCTCCACTCAAGGTATAGCAGCTTTTAGGGTTCCAGCTTTCTTATCAATAACTGTAATGCGTAGTATACTGTATGGAGGGATTTCATTCTGCTTTTGTTCTTAAAATAAAATAATGAATGTTCATTTCTGCAGAACACTTCATTCCCCGCTGAGGTGAAGGACCTGACCAAGCGGATCAGGACAGTTCTGATGGCCACAGCTCAAATGAAGGAGCACGAGAAGGATCCAGAGATGCTGGTGGATCTTCAGTACAGTCTGGCCAACTCTTACGCCAGCACGCCCGAGCTTCGACGCACCTGGCTGGAGAGCATGGCCAAGGTCCACGTCCGCAACGGCGATCTCTCAGAGGTTATAAATGTTATGTTTTTTAGGGATTCGTTACTTCAGAAACTTCACAAATGCCTTTAAGAATGACGTACTCATCAAAGGTGATGGTCATGTGTCTGTCTTTCCCTCAGGCTGCCATGTGCTACATCCACATCTCAGCCCTGATCGCTGAATCGCTGAAGAGGAGAGGTTAGTGCACACATGCTGCTGCTTCCACTCTACAAGCTTTATGCTGCACGGTTTGTGTATTTAAATGCATATGCACAGGTATTTGTGCATATGCAGGGCTATGAAACTCTTAGTGTGTGCATCTTTGCAGACATAGCAACTTCTAACCAGAAAGTGCAACCACAGCCATTTTTTCTCAATCAGCAAGTTTCACTCTTTCTCTGCTAACATGGTTGTTCAAGCTTTCAGGCATCAGTCCTGCATATCATCATGGGGGGTTGATGTGTATGCCTGAAGGCGAGCACACTGGTGACTTGAGTGTGTTTTTGTATTGTGGAGATTAATTAGGAATCCAGGAACCCAACTAATAAGATAGATCTGTCTTTGCATTCGTTCCCATTCATGTCTTCTAGTAGAAATAGAGGCTGATGTCCACGCATTTTGCAATGCTGTATGTATGTATGTATCTGCAGATCTGTTTCTTCTCATGTGTGCATGTGGCCTCATTTAGGTTACAGCATGTCTCTATCTTTTGCTGCACATGTATGACATCTTTTCGCATGCGCTTTACGCACTGAACCAGTAGTGTGCCAGTAGCTAGGCTGAATCGTGAGCCTTGTCCTTGAGCATAAAAGGCAAAAGCAAGTGGACATAAACGTTGTAAACCTCCTCCTCCTCCCCTCCTACCAAACAGGCTACTGGAGAGCTGACAAGGCCAGGATGTCCAGTGTGTCCCCAGAAGAAAGCCCTGTCTTTAACTGTAGCTCCTTACTAACTACCTCCCGAGATCAAGACAGTGAGTGTGTGCGCCGGGGGGGCTCTTGGGTGGAGGGGTTGGGAGTTCAGAACATGTAGATGGAGAAACAAGTGACTGTGGGAGAGAGTGGGTTTGCACTGACATATTTTTTCAAAAACCTCTTACAGTTGAGTGGAAGGTGTTGATATTGACTTGGTTTGGATTGAAGGGATATCAGGTTGTCAGGTGCCAAATCTTCAAATCTTAACCACTTTTCTACACTGTGTATTACACTATGCAGATAAATGTTTTGAGGACCACTGTTCTTGCCTTAATGACATGAGTTTGTGTCAGATTAGCACATTTTCCTGCCACGGTTTGACCTTCACTGTTCACCTCAAGTCTCGATGGATGAAATGTTCAGTGTCACTGGGGTTTGATTTAAAGCACAGTCACGTTTGATGTTTTTAATTTGGTTTGAGTCTGCAAAAATGGAATGCTTGACTGCAAAAAAAAAAAATAAAAATGGTAAAAATGACTTGTATTTTAATACAAGAATGTACATGTTTGTAGGATGCATTTTGATGCATCTGTATGTTTACATGCTGAGCATACCACCAGCAATAGTGTGTTGAATTTATGGGAAGTGCGAAGGTATATATTTTGAAAGACTTGCCCTGATGTCACTTTAACTTGTTTGAAACCCCAGCATCGTTCTCTATGGGATGGGCAGCATTTATGTGCATCAGCCCTAATGTGAAGGAGGAGGGTGCCATGAAGGAAGACACTGGTACGCAAGACACGCCCTATACTGAGGTCAGCGTTCGCCTTTAATCACAAATAAAAACTTTAACTTTACAAATGAGAGGTTTTGCAGTTGTTGTCTGGTGTTTCATTTTATGATCATAACCATCATTGAAAGTTTGAGGAGAAAGTGTCATGGCAGTAATTGGGATGGCTTGCTCTCTAATGTGCATCCTGATCTTATGTGTACTGTGTAGGACACGCTGGTAGAGCAGCTGGAGCTGTGTGTGGACTACCTGTGGAAATCAGAGAGGCACGAGCTCATCGCTGACATCAACAAACCTGTCATTGCTGTCTTTGAAAAGAGACGGGATTTTAAGGTAACCTTCCACTCTTTGTGTTTCTGTGTGTGTGCATATTGAGCTGATTTTGACGTTGCATGTGTTTTTGTGTGTGACCACAGAGGCTGTCAGAACTGTACTATGACATCCATCGCTCCTATCTGAAGGTGACTGAGGTGGTGAACTCGGAAAAGCGGCTCTTCGGTCGGTACTACCGTGTAGCTTTCTATGGACAGGTGAGGAACAATCATTGCGGACAGTACACAGTTAAATGGACCGGCCTACACGTACCTCTGGGATATACATGACCACAACAGTATCTGGAAAGAAACTCAGCTGTTTAGTTTTTAAAATGTTTAAGCTTTGAGTGCAACAGATCTATAGCCTTTCACCACCTCCCAGTCTCAGGGGCAGAAATCTCAAAACTATCTGCGTAGCTAGATACCACTTGGGGTTAGTGGACAAACTTTTTTGTAATTTGGATGAACCAGCTTTTTAGAAATGGTAAAAGCATATTTCATATAAAAGGTAAATTGAGTCGTGGTTCATCTTTGAATCCCTGGATTTATCAGTGAAGAATCACGATGTGGTTTGGGGTTTGGCTTTTCATATTCTGGATCCTTCTTGCAGTGCCCTATTTGTTACTGAGGGGATAATATTTTCTATACAGGGATTTGACAGATCTGAAAATGAAGAAAGGCTTTTAAAAGCTGGTAATGATAATGTAATATGAAATCTTCTCACTATTTGAGAAAAGGAGGCGAGTGATGCAGTGTCTTGTCAGTGAGACATGGACCTGGAAAGATAAGGAGACCAGATTTTTTGTAATGAGTCAGTATCCTTAATTTCTCTGTCTGCTCTTTTCTTCCTTTTTTATTATATTCTAAATCAAGATTGCGGTAAGTTTTGTAAGTTTTTGATTTTCCATTTTCCTCGGTGCTAACCACTTTTACCTCTCTTATCCTTCTACCACTATTAACATCAGCTGCTCTTACCCTGTGAGGGGCTTGTGTCCAGCTTGCTGTGGTCCATTTTACCATAATCTCAAATGATGAAGCTGTTTCCTCCCCAAAACACTAAGAAGAGCGGGTTTCAAACAGCCACAGTGGACAGGAAGATACTGTTTAATAAACCTCATTCACCTTTGACATTTGACTCCAGTGCTGCTTTGACCTCTGAACTCTCCCATCCACAACTTAACACTGACTCCCTGTTAGTGCTGAGTTGTTCTAACAGAAATGACAAAATGTGTTATTATCTGTATACACACAATCAGTGACTCAAGAAACCACTAGGGGGCAACATAAAATCATTCTGACATGTATACAGTGTGTTGTGAAGGCAAAAGCAACATCACCTATGAAATATCACAATTTCATTGCACAAACACAAACATCCATTCCTACATGTGACAGGCTTTGCTGATTAGTGTGTGCATGTGTGCTCTGATAGGGATTCTTTGAGGAGGAGGAGAGCAAAGAGTTCATCTACAAAGAGCCGAAGCTGACAGGGCTGTCAGAAATCTCCCAGAGATTACTCAAACTCTACTCCGACAAGTTTGGAGCTGATAACGTGAAGATGATCCAGGACTCCAATAAGGTAACTGACAGAATTTGTTGTTGTCGCTAGTTATTTGTGAATCACTGGTTTGTGGACGTGTAAATACTCACTGTTTCTTGCTTAACATCCGGTAAAAACAGGTAAATCCAAAAGACTTGGACCCCAAGTATGCTTACATTCAGGTGACGTACGTGGTGCCCTACTTTGATGAGAAAGAGCAACAGGACAAAAGGACAGATTTCGAGAGGCATCACAACATCAACCGCTTTGTGTTCGAGACGCCATTCACCCTGTCAGGAAAGAAACATGGAGACGTGGAGGAGCAGTGCAAGAGACGCACCATATTGACCAGTGAGTACTTGTTTACCACTCTGAGCCCTTGTGAACATAAAAAAACACCAGAACATACTGTCCATATGTCAGTACAGTTTCTGTCCTTGTAACAGATGAGTGTATATTTGTTTTCTCCTCTTCAGCAAATTCCAGCTTCCCCTACCTAAAGAAACGTATCCAGGTGGTGGAGCAGCAGAGCACAGAAATGAACCCAATAGAAGTAGCCATAGATGAGATGTCACGTAAAGTCTCTGAGCTCAACCAGCTCTGCAACATGGAGGAGGTGGACATGATCCGGCTGCAGCTGAAACTGCAGGGCAGCGTCAGCGTCAAGGTGGGAATTCTTCAGACTTACAGATATGCATAGTTTTATTATGTTTCTTTGTTTTGTCTCACCTGATCTTCCCCTTTTCAGGTTAACGCAGGGCCTATGGCTTATGCCAGGGCATTTTTAGAAAAGAATGCCAAGAAATACCCAGACAACCAAGTCAAACTGCTTAAGGAGATCTTCAGGTAGGACTGTACTGCACATAATGAAAATAAATAAATATAAAAGGGAAGATAATGTTGCAAAAACACAGGACACAAGATTCAAGTGTAGTCCCTATTTTACTTTTGGTCTGTTGGAATTCAGGATTAATAAATGCAACAACAATCTGCTCCAAAGTGTAAACTCTTCCAGTTTAAAAAAAATAGCCATCAGACAAATATGCTTATGTTTAATCAATGGCAAGAAATTGTTAAAGCCTAACAATAATAATAATAATAATAACTTTTGTCCTGACCTGGATCATTAAAGGTTGTGTTCACTGGCATGACCCACAGCATTCATGATGGTCACATTACAATAAGCCAAACTTAATTTGCTCCCTGCAGGCAGTTTGCAGAAGCCTGTGGTCAGGCTTTGGATGTGAATGAGCGTCTGATCAAGGAGGACCAGCTGGAGTACCAGGAGGAGATGAGAGCTCACTACCGGGACATGCTGACTGAGCTGTCTGGCATCATGAATGAGCAGGTCTCACTATGCAATGACCAATGAGCAACGAAGCAGACATATTTTATTACCATACTGTGGCTTTAATTTAATTTTATTTTATTTTATTTTTTTGCCAGTTCACTTGCATGGTATAATGAGCACCATCTTTTCCTGTGCATTATTTTATGAGACATTTAGCATTTTCATGGGTTTCATCAGTTTCTGTTATGACTTCATTGTTTCCTCTTCTTCTTTTCCCACTTTTTCTGTCATTGCAGCTTCACAAAAGTGTTCTTGCATCCAGTGCCACCTCTCTCTCTAACAGCTCTCTGTCCACTCTTTCTAAGACCGGTATGTCATGTCATCAAAAACCCTCATGCTACTTGCTTATCTTTCCACCCATATCTCAGCTTATCTCAATCCATCCAAGAGCCAAACTGTGATTCTTGATGCTTACCTCCTGTTTGAATTTTCCTGTTCCAATGCAAGCTTTTTAT
This sequence comes from Toxotes lorentzi, assembly GCA_037833715.1. Lineage (NCBI taxonomy): Eukaryota > Metazoa > Chordata > Actinopteri > Toxotidae > Toxotes > Toxotes lorentzi. The sequence continues at coordinate 11,176,581 of JBBMJY010000026.1, read as the reverse complement.
TCTTGCTCTTGTCTAGATTCCTCACACAAGACAACCAGGAACGGAACGGCACAGCGCCTACTGAATGGCCTATAGACTCACAAGAAATTCTTTGTGCCAGGGAGAGCATTTTTTTAATTTTCACCTGAATGGCTTTGGAGTGCCAATTTGAGCCTCAAAGTGTCTCATTTGCTTGTTTCTGACCGTAGTTGTTTCCTGCTGCAGGGAGCAGTGGGCTAGTGGAACTGTGACTGGTGGCGAGTGTAGAGAAAACAAGGGAAGAAGTGTGTAGACTGTGGTTGTGGTAGTCTGTAGTCCTGTCGTTGAACGTTGACTATCTACAGTAGAGGCCAGGCTGCTGGACTGTTAGCTACCGTTTGTTTTGGTTTTAGAGACTCGATCCACGTGTTGTATGGATTCCCCTGCCCTGCCAACTGATTGATCAGCTTGCATACTGACAGACACACACACAGACAAATACATACAGTGCATATGTTCATACGCACGTGCACACGAACACACACGCCTTCTCTCCACAACCCTGTCCCTTTAGAGATCAGTGACCTTACTGAGTTTGGGGTGCGTTCAGCTATAAATGTAAAATATGGCTCTCTGGTGCATTTCGATGACATTTCGATTTTTACATTCTATTTCTGTGGAATTATACTTTGAACTATCTAAAGATGTCTTGCAAGATGATTAATGTGAAAAACAGAAACATTTGAATACAGGTGGTAATTAACCAAGAATATGATGAGTTGAACGCACCCCAAGTTCCTGTTTGAATGTAGAGCTGCTCCACATTGCTACTTTGTATCCTTGCTAACATTCTGGAAATATCAGCTTGCCAATTTTCAAATGGAAACAAACAGACAAACAAACAAAAAAAATATGTTTTGTAACATTTTTATGATTGAAATTGCATTGTTACTGTTATTATTTCCTGTACTGTTTTGAATTGTAAATAAGAAATATTAATATTTAAAATGTTTTAAAATGTTTCTTTTTTTTATAAAATATACAATATATAAATATTTGTTTAGCCTCAATTAAAAAAGAAAAGAACAAAAACTGAAGTTTTATGTATAACATTTAAATAAAATTTTGTTTATGTCCAAAATTCATGATTATAGCATTTCTTCATCCACTGTCCTGATGTGAGTGTTGCTACAATTATATGGCTCTTATTTGTTCTCAGGACATTGCACCTTCAGATCACTCTTCTTCTCACTGTAGTACATGTCACTCAGTATGTTAATCCCATTAGCCCAGGTTTCCAATCATGCTGAATGAGCTGAAACAGCTTTCTGAAATGAAACTATGTCTTGGCTTGCAGCAACAACGCAGCCCCTCATATCCTGTCCACTGACTGGGCCTGAGACCAGACAGCAGCTAATTATAGATCATGATGAGATCCCTCACCTGCACAAAGGATAGAAATGGGTAATGAGCAAGCCCAGCCTGAAACAAAGAAGAAAATCACTTCCTGCCTTGGTCCATGGAGCAGAGGATAATGGACAGCAGCTCTATGAATCCATCATCTCCTAATATCAACTAAATTTTAACACATCCGGTAGTATAGACTTTAACAGCACAGCCACACCAGATTAATGGTACTTGTCTTGTGTGAAAATATACAGTAAATATTCACCTTCCGTATCCTCATTTGTGGTTGTGTATTGTCTGCTATCGCATTTTCTTCAAGGAGTAAATGTCACTGGAGGAACTTAATATATCCAGTGGTACTTAGCTTTAAAAAAGGCCAGTACAAAAGATGAAAAGGCTCTGGTGCATCAAAGATAAAAGAGGTCAGGGTTGTTTTTGACCCGAGGAAAGGCATTTGGCTTTAGGTCAACCTGGCATGTCATCTCCCTCCACCGGCACTGTTCCAAGGCCAAGGCTTCTATGTTTATACCTTGAAATCTGAACAATGTTTCACTGTTAGAAAAGTGTCCTGTGCATATTTTGGAAAGTTGTAGATGGATAAATTAGTTTTCTTTGATTATCAGTTTTGTTGTACGTATATAGTAGCAAGAGGTTCCACATTTTTTAAACTGACAGAGGCAGGATTACTGTTGCTCTACAGACTGGAAAAGAAACAGCCCTTTGTTTTGGATCATTGATTTCTTTTTCAAACTCGTAGGGGTCACTGCGCAGAGTTTGTAGCCAAATGAATCACGATCTGAGCAGTTTGTTTAAATCTGGTGGAGCCCAGAGGCTCTCACCATCACCGCTGTGTGTCTGTCTATTGTTTGGTCTCTCTGTTTCAGATGGTCTCCATTGTGTTTAGCCTGGAGCTCTGTTTTTCTTTGTGCTTTGCATCTTCATATTTTGCTACAACCACAACTAAAACCCCCCAACCAGACTATTTTACTAGAATGTTGGCAGCTGGAGTGTTATTTGGAAATAGGAATTAGAAAAGAAAATGATTTTGTTGAATGTTATTCATTTGACATCATGTGACATTTTAATATGTAATGTTTTAGTTCAGATGTTTTCTTAGCAAACTAGTCGTTTTTTGACACTCCCCTACATACAGTACTTTGTGTAAATCTACTAGCCTCTATCTAAAATGATCCTTGGTCTGTTGTATGTCAGAGTATTTGATCCAAAAAGAAAGCATGCATGCATGACCAGTGGCAAATGAAGTGATGCAGACAGAAACTTTATGATGAAATGTTCTGTGAGAAGGCGCTGACTTCAGCACACAGGAGAGTAATAAAAGTAAGGTTGAGGTTTTACTGAAAGTGAAATGACATGAAAATGTGGCACGTGCTCTGATATGGGATCTGGAGTCATTTTTTTTTCCGGTAGCTGGGTATAATTACTGACCATGCAGTGAGAGAGCAGTGGAGTGGTTGTTTACTTATTGATGCTAAGCCTGGGGTGGGGGCTCTGCTCATAAAAAGAGGTTAAGTGGCCCTGAACATACAGCTGGGGGTAAAAGACAGCATGCAGTCCCTCTGTCTTTATCTCTGCCTGACAAGACAGCTGACACATTTATATCTGTCTCTTCACTCTCTCTCTCAGTGGTTGCACACCTGAGGTGTAGCAGATTGAGTTTCACTGACCTCCCACAGTACCTCGACTTCACAAACGCCTTTCCTTCCAGGCAATCAGTATTTCTCTCCTCCTAAGTCCCATCTCTCTCTCGCCTCCCTCCCTCTCTGTAGCTTATTTTGTGAACCAGAAAGGGGGGGGCTGATTGGGTTTCTCTCCTCTGCAAGACCGGCTCATTTGTGCCCGTCTCCCTCTCTGTGGCCTAGACTCAGGTGGGGTCAGGTTGCTCTGCGCCAGCACCATTCAGTCCAGGTCACAGACGACAGAACCTGGTTACGCTGTAGGTACAGTATCTCATATTTACCTGGTAGATAATGGCTCTTCCTGACAATATGTCATGTTTTATTTCACATCATTTTAATATATGTGGGCAGTGTTATATCTTGTTTCATGCTGGAGCTGGGCTAGCTAAGCTACAGGTGTTCTCATAGACTGTCTGGTCTGTTCATAATGGGTCACAACCTGTGGCCACATGAGCTCCATTGTAGCACCTGACCATACAATCCTGGCTGTGGAAGCCCCATGGAGTGTAATTATCTGTAATTTTCTCCTTTGTGTGCAGCCTGCCTCTATTTGATGTCTGCTGCAGTGATTGCTTCTCTTATTATTTATCAGATGCCTGTTTTTTGTTTTCATGTGTTTTTTTCCCCCCAACACTGCCTGTCATCACTGACCTCTGCCTTTATCAAACAACATGCAAATTCATGAGACAGAGGACCACTTGTTTAGTGGGTTTCAATTAGAGGCCAACCAACCCACATGTCTCTCTGTCTGTCTTCTGAATGCAATGAATAAAACCTTGCTGAGAACGGATACATTTAAAAGACATAAATCCAGTCTATGCTTGTACAATAAATCAACTTGACCTTCTTTTTAAATACATACAAATGATCATGGGGGAAAAAAAAAACAAAAACTGAAAGGTCGCCTTTTATCAGTTTCCTTCCTAGATTCATCTTTGCTGACAGGCTGAATTAATATTTTAGGGGGAGGATATTGTAATCCCAAAAGAGACATGGGCATTACAAGAGGAGGAGTGAGGTGCCAAAAAAAAAATCTGATCTCTCCTTCTCTCCTATCTATTCATAAGCTGAAACCTGAAGTTGCTGCACATGCTGTAGGACCAAAAAGCTGTGAAATCTTAATAGCTTTTTTTCAGTGTTGCTGCAGGTTTGCTAGATCTCCTGCCATTCAAGCTCTTGTGCAGCGCACATTTCATTTCCGACCCCTGCTTAGTTTTCCTGAAACTGGACGCCGGGGCTGATTAATAAAACATCCTCTGTGTGCTGCTGGCTGATCACCGGAGCCCTGTCAGCTGTATAAGCGGTGAAAGGCGACATAATCTGCCTCAGAACAAGATCTGCACTGAGATTGAGACACACACACACAACAGAAAAAGGCACACAGCAGGAGGACCACTAAAGCCTTGGGAGCAATATGTTAGAACCTCATGAGCACGGTGAGCTCCTCCTGCACGACTCCCCGCCGGTTTTTGGGAAGCCGTGGTACTGGCAGCGCAGCAGCAGCACCATGGAGAGCACCCGCAGCCTGGCGCAGGTCATCATGGAGATGCGAGATGAAATCAAGAAGCTGGAGGCGGAGAACCGGGAGCTGCGGGGAGACTACAGTCACCGGGCATATAGGGCCACGCCAGGGGAAACCAGCCCGGCGTCTTCAGCAGCAGAGCAGCGGGAGGGAATGGTCGAAAACCCCTATGTGAACCTGAGACGAAATGTGTCTGCACCGGTCCTGGAGGGACAATACAAGGGTAAGAGGGGGGGGGCACAATGGATTACTTTTAAACATGTGGTTCTACCAGTTCATTTCCACATCGACACCAAGGACGTAAAAAAAAAAAAAACACCTGTAGCACAGAGAGAACGATTTGTTGATTATGAACAATGTCTCTTGGTGAAATGATGAATGGAGTTGGAGGTCTTCAGGAGACGAAATATCCGTTTAGTCCTTAGTAAGGATCCAAAAACAATGGATAACCTTATTTAAAACAGTAACCTCATTTAAACATTTTATATAAATGCACTAAATGCATGGAAAGTTATTACATTTTAAGCCTGGTATAGAAATATACCATGAAATTTAAATACATGAGAATATCCCTTTCTCCGTATCCATCTCTGCATCATGAAAATGAATCCATTGCAATGCATTATGATGTTGTCGTTATTTCACAGAGAACACTGCCATGACTGTCCGAAGGTACTCTATAAGCTCCAACCTGTCTGGGGTGACCGTGAGAGAAGGAAGGACTGACAGGGCGCGGAGGAGCGACTCTGGATGGGGAAGACTAAAGGAAGAAATCCAGCATGGGAATGGCATCTTTGGTAACCCAGCTAGAGGAGAGATGGGAAGAGTTACCAACAGGCACTCCCTGCAGGAATACGTCCACAAAAACAGGTACAGAGAGTCACTTTAAATCCCACAAATGTAGCTTTAATATTCTTGGAGAAAGTTTGGTTTAAATTTGACAAAGCAGAAGTTTAATGTATTTGAAGTTATGTTTTCTCCCATAGGCTAGATCTTACACACATTTCCTAAGTTGCAGCTTTGCAGCAACATAACCCTTATGATTTCTTTGACCTTTTAGGGCCAAGGTAAAAACTGTCACCTTCCTTTTGCCTGTGGACGACATTTACACCAACCGTCCAGTTCTGACGAAACACCAGGAGGAGCCCAAAATCAGTGAACTGCCCTCCATTACTGATACCGATTCTTGAAAAAACTTTTAAATACTTTTGGATGTGGCCATGAACTGAGCTTCTGTGGCCTGAACCAGGTTAATCCTCTTCATCTAGGCCAGTGTAGATTGGGCTCTTAATGAGCGAGCCAGCAGACCGATTTTATCACACCTGACCACACAAACAGAAGACTCTGGTTACAGGGGTTGGTTTCATCTGGCCATGGCAATCCAGACCCGGCCAACAGTGATGAGACATGGGCCCCTCTGCAGCGAAGATCAGATGTCCAGACTCCTCTTCCCAACCTGGGGTGTCGTTTCGGTGTGAGACATACACCTGCAGGTGATAACCCTTTTACGGACAGTTGTGGTCTCTGACTCAGGCATCGTGAGCAACATCAGACTCATTATTTATTCATCCTTGTTTCTTTTCACGCTGTAAACTGAAATGGGTAGTCAAGGGGCCATGTGACCTGTTTCTTGACAGTGTTTATAGAGTGTATTTTCTTAGTGTATGGAAGACTCCTTATAAAATAAACCAGTGTTTGGCATACTTACATGAAAATCAGGCACCTTAAACAGTCATTGTAAGCTGTTCACTGTGACATATAGAGTGTTCTGTATTGTTTTGACAAATTTTAAGAAGTTCATTTACTGTTTTATTATAGTTCACTCCAGTCAATATAGTGGATCAGTTTAATTTTTCTAGATAATATAGTAATATCACATTTCAGTATTTATAAGTCTGGATATACAGCGGCATTTTAAGTTGTGAAAGCAAATTCAACTAGAGGTAAAGTGGTCTCAGTGTTTTGGCACGAGCTGAAACTCAGGAGTCTCCTCACTGAGTAAAGTATTAGCCAAAATGTTTGTGCTTTTTAATCTTCTGCATTATTAAGGAGAAAACATACAGTAAATGAACTTCAAAAAAGGACTTCTTCCTTTGAGTGTGAAAAAGCTAATGTGTACTTGAATGTACTGCAAATTTTTCTGGTTTGAATACACCTGCTAAAAAAAGGTGAGCCTGGTGATCCTTCACTATGTTGCATGAAAACAAATGCAAAGAGACTTAACTAAATATTTTGTACCTTCTGCGCTCATAAGATTTACTGGGAGTCAGTCACTGACGGCAAATGCATTTATTATTGAGCCACAAGAAAAATACATTCTGTTAACTTAAGCTTTAATATAATTTCTGACTTGCTATATCCAAAGTATTGCATATTTACTAAAGGGAAACATTGACAATGCTGATAATCTAACTAGCTGATAATACATAGTGAGAATGACACAATCTACAAAAAAACCTCTCAACCAGTGGCACAAGTTAACTATGCTGCACCTCAGCTGATAAATCATTCATAGTCAATCAACCATTCAGCAAGTAATTACCAGCTCACAGGACCACGCAGAACCTGGTCTGGGTGTGTTTGCTTTGATTGTTGGTTTCCTTAGCAGCATTAATCAAGTGTTGCTCACTGTCCAGTGCATCCACATTTCTCTCAGTGTATTTCACTTCTGTTTGTCCAGACTCATCTGTATCTTTTAACTGATCAAGCGCTCCATCCTCTGATTGATCATCAGTATGCAGGCTTCCGTGGCTCTCCGAGTCCCAGGGCTTGATGGCTGGGCCGGTCTGGGGTTCAGGCATATGTGTTGATGGCAGTGGTTCACTCGGTCTCCATATTTCAGAGGGATCAGGCAAAGGTCATTCCTGCACTGCTTCTGAAAAGCTACGATAGAGGAATAAAGTGAATGAGAGATGGAAAGAGATTGATGTATAGTTGATAAAGAAGGCAGGACAACAAAAACAGAAAAGCTGTCAACTAAAAGTCCTTGTTCCTCAGTTTAATGGGCACAATGTAAATTAAAAGAATTTGTCGGAGAGCAAACAGACCATATCTGTGGAGACGTGGCTGGTAACTCATCTGGTTGTCTTGCTGTCCAGCCCCAGCCTCGGGTCTGAGAGACCCATAATCTGCTGCTCTGTGACTTCTAGGTTTCTTTCGAGAAAGTAAGTGGTCATCCTGCCCTTGCCCTTCACCTCAATCTCTCCTCGCTCCTGGATAACAAAGCCTTTTTTCTTCAAAGCCCTGAGAGATATTGAGAGAGGATGTGGAAATAAAACTGTTAATCAGGAAGGAGACAACAAAGGGTTGACAGTATCTGTCCAAATGTGTATGAATGCATCTGTTTTCAGGCTTGTATCCCCACCGGTAGACAGCTGGGCTCAAATGTATCTTGTCGGGGAGGCCGTGACTCTCCATGCGAGAGGCAGTGTTGACAGTGTCGCCAAACAGACAGTAGTGAGGCATCTTCTCCCCGACTACACCTTAGTTAACTGAACCTCTGTGTATATATACACACACACACACATATATATATATATGTGTGTGTGTATATATATATATATATATATACATACATACATACATATATATATATACACACACATATATATATATATACATACATATATATATACACACATATATA
>JBBMJY010000026.1:11127544-11162200 GCA_037833715.1 Toxotes lorentzi | reverse complement strand
CATACATACATATATATATATACACACACATATATATATATATATACATACATATATATATACACACATATATATATATATACATACATATATACATATATATATATATATATACATATATACATACACACACACATATACATATAATGTGTGTGTGTGTGTATATATACACAGAGGTTCAGTTAACTAAGGCTTAACACAGCCCGAGGACCTGGTGATTGACGTTTGATGTCGACTGACGTCATGACGCCAGAAGCAAAGGTAGTGAAAACAAACAAAATTAAAAAACTGAAACAAAGACTCGAAGATTGCAGTCATATGCAAACATAAATACTTTATTTCTCAGAGAAAACATTTTCACTCAAAAATAGGCTACCCATCCTCCCATATTTGTTTGAACAATTACAAGTATTATGATCATGTCAAATAACCTGTGCATAAATACAGACATGGAGAGTTTGACACAGGGAGGGGATTCGGTCCATTTAATCCATCACAGTAGTGTATTTCTTTTTCTTTTTCTTAGGTCATTAGTCTAATCAAACTGCACCACTCTCTTTCATTATTGCAGTTTATTTGCACTACCACTGGCTGCTGTTGTGAATGACTCTGTAACTATTAATAAGCAACCTGTGTGCTTAGCACCGTGAAATGTCCAGGTTGTCCATTACTGTAAAATCTGCTTCCATGGCCGTTTTTTGTTTTTCATGTGTCCCACATGAAAAACAAAAAACGAAAATTAAAAATTAAACTATCTTTTCCCATGCTCACTGGGTCGTCAGTTATACATATAACTAAGCAGTGATTATAAACGTTCATGCCCTCTGCTGCTAAAAGACATAAGACATTAAGTTAATAAAAAAAAATGTTTTTAAAAAGTCCAGGCAGGTGTTTGAGTCAGCCTGCTCCATGAACAAAAAAATCTATTTCTTTAATAGTATTTGTAAAATCATGTACAGCCCTCTCATTCTTTAAAATGTTCTGAACAACCATTTGACACTAATCAGACAATATATTAACCTTGTTTTGACAAAATGCCCTTTGGATGGACTGGGAAAGACAACTTACGTCTTTTTTTTTTAGATGTGTTACATTGTTCCTGATGAAAAATATATTTTTCTCCTGCGATCATGGGTCAAATGTTCATATATAGACACTTGGTGGTTTTCAGTCAGTGGTTGTGCTGATGGTGAAATAATGGTCATAGGTAAACAGCACCAACAAGATTAACCTTATTTGTTGTGTTGTGTCCTGGTGAGTTTCAGGTCCGTAGTGAAGTCTGCAGAGCTTTCATGTCCCTCAGCAGCCTCAGATTCCTCTTGCTTCTCTCTCCTGGTCTAACCTTGACTGCTCCAGCAGAGCGACCTCTTGTGGACACTGTGGTAGTTACTCTTACCTCATTCCCACTGTTAGGCCTAGAGTTAGCTTCCTTTCTTAACTTTTTTATCTAGAAGAAAGGCAAGAAAGGGTAAGGGAAAGGAGTCAAAGAACAAAACAAAGTCTTTGAGTTTGGTTGTTTTTGTGTGAAAACCTACCTGCCTCTTGTGTTTGTACAGCTTACTGATCTGCTCTCCCTTCCTCTCCATTTTCAGCAGCAGCCTCTCCTGCTCCCTCTGAAGTTCTCTTCTTTCCTGCTCAGACACACTGTCCTCCACCTGCCTCGTCAGCTCGTCCTGCTCCCTGCAACACACACACACTCACGCAGCATAAAATGGAACAGTTTTCATAAGCAATGCTACTACGCTCAGATGCTACTACACTCACAAGCTCATGAGTCGCAGCTCCTCCTGCAGCGCCTGAAGCAGCTCCGACAGCTCCTCTCCACTCGCGGAGGAGGAGGAGGAGGATGAACTGTCAGAAGGCCTGCGACTCACTGTCTCATAGCTGTTTGCGTTGTTAGAGACGACGCGGCTGTTGCAGAGGTGTGGTTGGTGTCGCTTCAGGAGAGATAAAACTGACTGGACGTTTGCTCTGACTGAGTGGCTGCAGCCTACTGACTGAAAGCCAGGGAGGAGAGGGGGGAAAGAGTTGAAGAGAGAGCCTGTGTGAGGGAAGTGCAGCACTACATACCATTTCATTCCAAAGCCAAAACCACAAATGCACATATGACTATACTACCGTTCCAGCAACAAAAGGCACATCTCTGAGGCTCAGTCTATAGTGTGGCTGCGTGTAGGACGAGTGGCGTGGCGAAAGTTTCTGGGAAGAGCAAAATAAAAAGTAAGATTCACAGGAAAAGGCGAATGTGGGAGAATGAAGTAATAAAAAAGTTTGGCGCTTTTTTGAGAAAATTAAGGATTTATCAGGGTGTCCTAACAAATGCACTTGAATTCCTTCCTACTTAACTGAATATGACATTCACAGATGTACTAACACTGCAGAGAGAGACACTCAGCTGCAGCTGTCTTGTCACATTTGTTCAAACATTTGTTTATAAAGAGGGAAAGCAACAATTAGGTTGGTTAAGCAGAAAACTTTGAACCACCCCCACCCCTACCGTGAAGGTCTTTACCTCTGAATTCGACTTCCTCTCTTTGGACAGTCTGGTGGACAGGCAAGGTGACACTGACTGCAGCAAGATCCTATTGGCCTCCATTCCTGTCTGTAGCTGAGGAAAGGAAAAAAAAACAGCATAAATGTGTGTGTGGACATTTCAACATTTAAATTTAGCATACAGTAAGTAAAACAAGACTAAGATTCATTTCAGGTATAGAAAACATTACAACCTGCCAATCGTGAGTCCAAGGAAGAAAATGGTCCCTAAGGAGACTTGTGTCATTACCTGATTGGCCTTATCCTGGATGAGCTTCCTCTGGTGCTCCTCCTCCTGCAGCTTCATCTCTAGCTCACGAATCTTAATCTGACATATTAAGACAGAAGTTGTTTTTTTCAAAGGCAGCTCAGTGCATCAGCTCAGTAGTTAAGGTCAGTATATGTTGTTTTATGATTTTTTTAAATTTGGCATTTCACTATTTCTTTCAATGTACCTCAGCATTGTTTTGTGTGCATGTGAGCCTGAGGTACTCCTGCTCCAGTCGCTCCAGCTTCTCCAGCTGAGCATGCTCAGACACTGTGTCAGGCTGTCGATCAGCTAACTTGGCTGTATCTGTGGAAACCTGAAAGTGCGGGGAACAATTAATACAAATATACACATTCACTCACTCACACTACAGCCTTTTAATCAAAGACATGTTTTTTTTTTAGTATTTTTAGGTGCAGAGACTACGACAGTACTAAACACTAACCTGCTGTTTGACCAGGCTGGTCCTGTCTGCCCTGGCGTTGCGCAACATCCTCCTCATGTGATCCAGCTGTCGCTCCAGCTTCACACAGCGAGACTCTGCAGCGGCAAGATGGTTGATCAACACTACGAGAAGCATGAAGGTACACAGTGAGACACAGAGAAGGGAGATAAGGAGAAGAAAAATAATTAAATGCATGGAAATGAATGTATGTAACAATGAAAAAACGAAATGAAAAGGTTATGACATTATTATCAATTATAATATTATTAATCATATACTGACCTTGGTTACAGTCGGACGGGTCACTCATCTCTCTCTGCCTGTCTGTCTGATTATTGAAGAGTCTCTGTGTGATCTTCTCTCTCTGCAGGCGTGTGTGAGATGTATCTTTGCCTACAGTTTGCAGACCAAGTCCTGCCTGTCCTTTCTCCAACTCCAACGTCCTGATCTTCTCCTGGAGGTTCCTCAAGGCAGAAAAGATCGCTGCACAAGCACACACACACACACACACACACACACATATATACACAAATTTGTGTGATACACAAGATGCACATGTGTATATACAGATAGAGTTAAAACATATTCAGGGCATGGTTCCAGACATAGTGTAATAAGATTAGATTTAAGGTTTGGATGGAGGAAGAAGTGGATAGGATAGAGGCTTAAGACAGGGTAATGTGGAAGAATGAATAGATGTCAGTGAAGCCGAGACGTTCAAGTAGTGTGGCATCATGTTGCACATGTAACCATGGAGCTCTGAAACACCACAGTACCTGAATGGGAACATTGTAAAGGGGAATACATCCCACACTGAGACACAGATGCACAAATTAAAAAGTGACCTGCACTGCTGGTCTCTGGGAATGCCTTGCTGGGTGAAGGTGGGCGACATGACTGATGCGTGCGTGCTTGGGGTGTGTGATGCACAAGTGTGTTGATGAATGGACGGTGAGCAGGATACTCTTTGTAAGATGACAGGCTGTCAGATACTACTCCACTGGGTGCTGGTGGTGGACAGAGCTCCTGCACAGAAAAACAGAGTATGTCTTCAATACTGACATCTACAATATATTAGTAACAGAAATACGTCGAACTTAAGTTTACTCCATGATTTCTTAGTCCTGCTCAAATCAAACACAAAACGTTAAGATGAATCTTCATTACACTTTCAGGTCTGCAACATCAGCTGGTCTGAGTTGTAGCAACTGCTGCTAGGTAGATTCCCGTGTACTCTTGCTAACTCTATGACCATTATAAACAACTGTGAAAAGACTTTATTTTTCCTTCGAAGATAAATTAGGCAAAAAAAAAAAAAAAAAATCTAGTAAAGCTACCTTCTCCCGCGAAGAACCAGCAGCGGATGTTTTTGACAGAGTCTCCATTGAAATGCATCCGATCCAGTCTGCCTCGCTTGTGCTGAACAAGGGAGTGAATTATGCAAAAACAGATGCCAGAGCTAGTTTAAATTAAAATTATAGACAAGCCCTTTCTAATTACGTCCGACAGTTTGCTTGCTAAACCGTTTCCACAGCTGCCAGGGCTAACATGGGTTGTGAAAAGAAAACATCACTTGGCAAGACACACAGCCCAGGATTTCTCATGGGTGTGAATCATATTTATCCCAGCATATCCCGCCAGCGCTGCCCACACAGACCGCTACACCGTTTTTCAAAGACAGCAAGCCCGGTGTCCCTCCATGATTAAAACAAATGCACATCATTTTTTAACCGGAAGTGTAGTTCTTCATCTGCGGATAGTCTACGGTTTTGAACGGCGATGCTTCGGAATAAACACTACAATACCTCTGAGCCTTTTGTGAGGGGTGGGGAGAGGGTTTGCAAGACTTGCCGGGAGTTTATGGCATGTTAGATAGGTGAGAGACTTCGGAAGAGGTGGGTTACTAGCTAAGGTTTTCCACTTTGTAGCTTATAACAAATAGTTATCGAGGTTGCATAGAGATATTAATAGTAGGGTTACAAACAATATTTAAATATGTTTAGTTCTCAGTAGTCATCGTATTGATGCCTTGCAGCCATGGGCTTCTAGCATGAGTGAAAGCTAATTAACCACCGTCGCAGTACCTTAACGTATCATTCAGTTACATGTTACTGTTAGCTACTGCTTAACTAACCGATTATTAGTTAGCTAGCTGTCACACAGTATAACGCAGTGTTTTGTAATGTATCGTAAAGTGTATTGTTCGATGACCCTGATCATATAAACATGATCCTCTAGATCATCTTTCCTCTTGAAACCATGACAAATATTAAAGTAAGGCTTCTGTGAGTTAACTCAAATTAACGCATTACTTACTCAACCGCGGCATTTCTCTATCTATATATGTCAACGTAAGATTTGTATTAGTATTTGCATTTATCCGTGTGATAGAGTTTTGTAGCATCTCTCAAAAGCACTTCTGTATTTTTGGAAATATACAGGATTCAATGTATTTTTATTTTTTTTGCAGGAGGAGTCTTTTGCTGATCATCTGTCTGGTGTTAACCGATCTCTCATTACCCCACATCATCATGTCCTCGGAGAAAACTTTGTGAGTCTGTTTAAATTATTAATTAAAAAAAAAAAGTTCTCAGATCAAATATATTGTAGTCGTGCTGTTTGGTTGTTAACAGAGCTCCTAAAATTTCCCAGTGAACAACGAATAATGTTTATTTCCAGGCTAGTCATGCGCAAAGCAGTTCTTTTCAGTGTCCTGAATCACTAGAGTCAGTTCATTAAAAAGATTCAGGCCATATACAATGCTGTCTAATGTACAGGTATGTTCAGGTTCACAATCTAATCTAAATGAGCTGTATTTCTTTTTAATGATTGTGTTGTGTGCTGTTTTTATAGGGATGATGAGGATACCTTCAAGATCCTGATCGCTACAGATGTTCACCTTGGTTACCTTGAGAAGGATGCGATCCGTGGCAATGACTCTTATAATACGCTGGATGAGATCCTAAAATGTGCCAAGACAAATCAGGTACATGCGAGTTGATAGATGTGTTTGTGCATGATGTCAGATGCATGATTAAACATTAGATTCATTTCAGAATTTTTGTTTTCAGGTAGATTTCATCCTGCTGGGTGGAGATTTGTTCCATGACAACAAGCCATCACGGCGATGTCTCCACAACTGCATCACTACGCTCAGACAATACTGCATGGGAGACTCGCCCATACGCTTCAACATCCTCAGTGACCAGACCGTCAACTTCAACACAACCCAGTCAGTCTCTGTGTGTGGTCATTCCTTTCTACCGATGCTGTAGAACAAATGTTTTATTAATGTTGTTTTGTATATGTATGTGATGTAGGTTCCCCTGGGTTAACTATCAGGATGAAAACCTGAACATCTCTATTCCTGTGTTCAGTATTCATGGCAACCATGATGACCCAACTGGGGTGAGTTGCTTCCACTGTTGGAGAAATTATTATATCATACTAATAAGCAAGCATGTGTATTTCTGTGTCTTGTGCCTGTGCTTTTGCTTGTTTTTCTGTAACGGTGTCTTTCTTTCCCTAAGGCTGAAGGTCTGTGCGCGCTGGATCTGCTAAGTGCCTCTGGTCTTGTCAATCACTTTGGTCACTCACAGTCAGTGGAGAGAATAGAGATTAGTCCCATTCTCATGCAGAAAGGCAACACCAAGCTGGCCTTATATGGTCTTGGTAAGTGTGTGTTTTCTATAATCTTTTTCTGCATTCTTCTAGGTTTATATAAAAAGAGTTGATTGAAAATTGTTGTTTCAGTCTAAATTGTGTGTGTGTGTTTATTTATAGGTTCTATCCCAGATGAGCGTTTGTACAGGATGTTTGTCAACAACCAGGTGACCATGCTTCGCCCTAAAGAAGACCAAGATGAGTGGTTTAACCTCTTCACCATTCACCAGAATAGGTGAGTGCATACATGTGTATGTTGTTGGAAATCCATTAGGAAGGAAGAACTGTAAATTGTAGTCATACAACAACAAATTTCAAAGCATTTAAGATGCACGTGTAATCCAAAGACTGTCTTGCACATACTGTATACTTCTCTACTGCAAACTGATCCTCAGTCAGATGTAGGATGAATGTGGGGAGGGAAGTTATGACATTGAAAATTAAAGTGAGGGTGAATAATATGTTGTTTTACCATGCTTTGTTCACATTTTGGTATGTTTTCAGATATAGGTAAGTCTCACAAATGGATGTGTTCTTCATTATGTGCTGTTTTTGTTTTATCCCTCCTGTGTGTGTGTGTTATGTCTAGGAGTAAGCACGGTCCCACAAACTACATTCCTGAGCAGTTCCTGGATGACTTTCTTGACCTGGTGGTGTGGGGTCATGAGCACGAATGTTTGATAGCGCCAACCAGAAATGAACAACGGCTCTTCTACGTGACCCAGCCTGGCAGCTCTGTAGCGACCTCCCTGTCCCCTGGAGAGGCTGCCAAGAAGTACAAATATATATACACACACACACACAGGGAATGATTGTCTCCATATTCTGAGTGCGTTTTAAAGTGATCAGTAAGCTAAACCTTTATTGCTGATGTGTATCCAGGCACATAGGGCTGCTGAGGGTGAAGGGTCGTAAGATGAACCTGCAGAAGATCCCCCTAAAGACTGTGCGTCAGTTCTTCATTCAGGATGTGGTGCTGACTGACTACGAAGACATCTTCACACCTGATACACCCCAGGTCACAAAGAAGGTGGAGGACTTGTGCTATGCAAAGGTAAGCCCAAAGTCACCATCAAACGTAAAGGGCCAGTCCAACACTTATCGCTCAGTCATCTCATCCTATCTTTCGTTCTTTATTTCATTATTCTGTAGGTCATGGAGATGTTAGAAGAAGCTGAGAGAGAACGACTTGGAAGTCCGCTCACCCCAGAGAAACCTCTTATTCGCCTGAGGGTAAGATGGACACACTTGCATGGACACGTGCGCACACTTTCATATTCACACTTTGTTCAAAGTCTTCAACTTGATTGCCCTCCCCAGGTGGACTACAGTGGAGGTTTCGAGGCGTTCAACACTTCTCGCTTCAGTCAGAGGTTTGTGGACCGCGTGGCCAACCCAAAAGACATCATTCACCTTCTCAGACGCCGTGAACAAAAGGAGAGCATTAAAGGTCTGGCACAGGCTAAATACACAGCTGTGGACCCACAGTGAACACCATAGATTGATGTGCAATACTATCTCTGTGACTCGCTTCAATCTTTGTGCTTTTTAGATGAGGTCAATGTTGACTATGACAAGCTGTTAAAAACAACTGCAGCTGAGGGACTGAGAGTGGAAGACCTGGTTAAACAATACTTTGAGGCAGCTGAGCAGGTACCGTGCATACGTGGACGTACAGCCACATGCTGACAGGGTGTCATAACACTTATTTTCATCTCCTCTCTCTACTGTGTATTCTCTCTAAAAGCGTCTCTGCATGTCTTCGCAGACTGTACAGCTGTCCCTGCTGACCGAGCAGGGTATGGGGAAGGCCATTCAGGAGTTTGTAGACAAAGATGAGAAAGATGCCATCCAGGAGCTGATCACTTACCAGCTGGAGAAGACACAGCGCCACCTCCAGGCCAGAGGAGTAGCTACAGAGCAAGATATAGATGCAGAGGTAAGGGGAAAGGGCTTGGGGGCATGCATTGGAAGTGGAGCAAATTATGAAAATGTTCAGTAATAATAATAATGATAACTTTATTAATACAGAATTTCTCAAAACAAAGTTCAAAATGCTTATGTGTATGTGTCTTTATAAGAGAGCATATTATTATATTTTCAGATCAAACAATTCAGAGACTCCAAAAAGAACACAACTGAGGAGGAGAATGACATCAGAGAGGTGAGTGTGTAGAACGAACACAGGCCTGAAATCGTGCGTCTGTTGCTGTGTCCGACTGTACGCTCTTCTGTCTGTCTCTTTCAGGCTATGAACAGAGCCAAAGCTCACCGAAGGGAGCGTGGTGACGAGCCTTTAGACGCGGATATATCCAGCGAGTTTGCCGATGTCGCTATGGACTCAGACGAGCACTCGGTCCCGTTCCCTCCACCAACGCGAGGCCGAGGGCGGGGAGGCAGGGGACGGGGTGGCCGGGGGAGGGGGAGAGGTGAGTTATCATGACTTGTCTGTCGCAAATATGAAGTGAGAATAGAGGTGCAGAGAAACACACAGGGGGCAAATAGATGTTCCAAAGGTCTATTAAAGAGTGTAGTTTTAGTTCAAGGCATTGACTCATCACACCAAACGTAAACGTGATGCAGAAATAAGCACAATAAGCAATATTATTGTTCTGTGTATACACTGGTTAAGTACAAGGAAATAACAGACATTTGTTAATAGGAATGTAAATCTATAGGTGGGCAGCCCTAGAGCAATAGTGATCGATTCATTGAGCTAGATTTATAGTGTAAGAGGACTGATTGGTCATGTAATAAACCCTGACTGGTACATCTGTTTAATAAAACAAGAATTGTAAAATTATAATGTGGAATTTAACAGAAACAATAATGAGTTTCTAATATGTGTTGGAACCTCACTTGAAGTTAACAGCATTGGTACTGTTCAGTCACACTCTTCTTGAATTCCAGCAGAGGGCGGTCAGAAGGCTTCAGACCATGTTTACACCCTCTTTCTGTTGAACGTCTGATTAATGAGTGTTAAACAGGGACAGAGTCCACTCTTAAGTAAAGCTCAGCCCTATTTCAAAGTCAGCTCCAGAGTTACAGCTTCAGACTGTCAGTGCACAAAGTTGGCAGCGTTCTTTTAATGGCATATGACTACAATGGCACAGTTCAAATTGGAATTTTAATTGGGTTAAAACACATTTAATGCAGCAAATGGTTCAGTCTCATATCATGCGACATGTACAGTTATTCCACCACATATCCTTGTTCCACTGTTGTTCATCTGTTCTTTTCAGGTGCAACTGCCTCGGAACCAAAGCCAGCCGGTCGGGGTCGTTCCCAGAAATCCTCGACAACAACCCAAAGCAGGAGCATTATGCAAGGTGGGAGAGTGTGAGGATCTGTAGACATTCTAAAATGGTAGACAGATTCGATTTTCGTCTTTCAGTTTCTTCCTTTGCTTTCACCTTCACTCCTCCTTCAACGTGCCTCTCGTCCTTCTTTACCCCTCATTCCTCAGCATTTCAAGCTCCATCTGCGAGATCATCTCGAACTGCAGCCTCCACATCTTATACAGCAGATGAAGTAAGTGAAATGACAACACATACACACAGTAAACACAAACACTTCTTCTTTTTTCTTCTGTACCATCCTCCAACCTTGGCTCTCACCTGTATCCATCCTCAGGTGACCATTGATGACTCAGATGAAGATATCTCTGTAATGAAAGCTGTCCGACCTCCTCCAAGGTACGTTTGTTTCTACAGTGTGGTAGTCCAGTCTTTTAAGGGAGAAGAACATATAGTGACAAATGTAGTGACACACTTCCTTCTTTCCTGCACACCACCTCTTGTTGTGAAAACTATGTGTTTCTGTCTATTGCTTACCACAGACCAGCATCGTCGTCGTCATCCTTCTCTAAGTGCAGCTCTCAGAGCCAGAGCCAGTCATCCAAAGGAGTTGCATTTGATGACAGTGATGATGATGATGAGGTAATGACTGAATGTGAATGAAACTATGTGGGTTTTTTTCCATTGCTAATAAGTGACCTTTAAGAAAATGTATATCCTCTCACTTAAGATTACATTTTAGATTTGCTTGCCAAAACTTAACTACACTTGATTTATTTTAACATTTCAGTTTTTCATGAAAAATGTCTTTGTCTTTTTTTTTCTCTTGATTCAGGATAACCCATTCAAAGGCTCAAGCCGTCGGTCGTGGAGATAACCAGAAGTGCATCTGTTATGTAATACTTATTAATGTTGCTGATTTTCCCCAAAAATCTATAATTGGTAATTAGAAGATGAACTGCTGCGGCGTTGTTCTGAAGGACTTCAAAGTGCACATTTCCTTTTTCTCAGCACTCAGTCTTTCTAATTGTTCACAATAAATGATTACATTGGTAAGCTACTGTTGCTTAGGGTGAAATTATCCGTTGATCTGTTTTGGTGAAGATGCTGGGCCCAAGGCTATGGCAGGGGGTGGCTTCAAACAAGACTTACTGTACATGGCCTGCAGTTCTCACAACATCATTTACTAGCCACCAACTGAACCCAACAAATGGTGGAGCCTACTGTACATCGATTCATCGGTTTTGTTGCTTTGGCCATTGTAGAATTCTGATATTCAGGAATAATAAATGTTTTTTTTCATATATTTTCAACTGTCTCTTTGTTTTTGAATTGTGGGCTGTGTCTCTCTTCCAAAGGCTGTGGCTGCAGTCACAGACAAGTGTTGGATGTTGAAGGTGGAGAAAATGGCATCTGTCCACCACAGGGGGGCAGGCTTAGCGTGACAGTGGAAGTATCATAGAGTATGTTGTTGAAGCCAAGATGCTGCAATTTAACTTTGCAATATATTGCCATTTTTCAGTATATTCCAGACTTCCATAGATTGAAATTTGAGTAGAAAACTGCAATTTGCATCATCTTTGTTTGCACTTTATGTAATGATTTCTCTTCCCTGTCGTTTCTTTTGCTAACTTTGGGCCAGAGGGTGTGTGTGTTGGGACAAGGACGACACTGAATGGAAGAAGTGGAGATCCAGTTATCAGCGGATATGCTTGCAAAGAATACCAAGTCAGTTGTCCAATGGCCAAGTAAAAGCAGAATGTCTTTATTATATTTACAGCCTATTCACAATTATATAAAATCAACATGTACCATATATACAGTCAAATGTTATCAGCTATTCATCATACTTATGGAAAACTTGAAAAAAATCCTATTCATGTCTAGCTATTTCATAATATACAGTATAATGCATTTCACTTTGCTACAAATGGAGTGTTTACTTTAAAATGAAGTAAATTATGACAGGGTTTTGCCCGAGTGCACACATTTTACAAATTTGCATACTGCACTCCCTGTTTCACGCTTGTAAAGTTGCATTTAGCTGTGACCTTGTGACCACCACCCTGAATATTTTTTGGTTTTCTGAAAAGTTTTCTGAAGGCATAATGGACATCTGATTGCACTTTGAGTATCAGTGTTGAGGCCCTATGCACATATAACTGTGATTTTACTGTCCTCAGTGCATCATTAGACTAGTTGAATTATCTGTACAAACAGTAAGCTCAAGTATTTCTCACTTTCCACTTAAAGTGCTTGTGTCAATCTGTGGTAGGAAGCAAACACACCATCTGCACTGCAAAAAGGTGCATTTGCCCTTTAATAGGGACAATAATTGGCTCAACTGAATCAGCACCATAAATGCATTAACTAACTGGACAATGTTCCTCATGTTAACCTGAGGCTCCACACTGACTGCTGGTGTTACTATGCCACAGATTTACCCCATATGACACCTTTCTTCACACAGCAGTTTAACAATTGAACCCTTATAAAACACTGCACACCTAAAGTCATATCACATAGTCATCAAGTACATTATGTCTGAGGTCTGCCAGTCTAGTGACCAAATATTCTATTATCATTTGACCGTAACTGATATTATTGTTTGGAAAATGTAGTGAATCTATGAAGTGGATCTGTCAAATGAAAAACAACATACGGGCACTCTGCTAAGAAGACCCCAAACTGGCCTGCAACAGACAGCTACATAAATATATTTATCCCCTGAGATAAGAACCTGAAATGGCACAAACAACACCTGTAATAAGTTTGTATGAAATATATGTGTGTGTGTGTGTGTGTGTGTGTGTGTGTGTGTGTGTATATAAGTGCAGTGTTCATGCTCATGGCTAGGTTTAACTGTGTTTCTCTTGAGATGCAACTTCCCCTTTCTCTACCCTAACCCCTTCTGTCTCCCATCTTCGGTTAAGCACAATGAAACTAAATCTCTTTTTGTTTCACAGTCTGTCCGAGGTAGTCTGGACTGGACACTCGTGGTGGCTGCTTGTCATGCTGGAGGACCTCAGGGGTTTTTCTGTAAGGACGGAAAATAATTAGTAGGGTGGGCTTTGTGTGTTTCGCAGGTGTATTTTTTTTTTCTTGCTGTATGTTAGTAGAGTTGTTTTGCCAAATAAAATTAACTTAATTATAAAGTATTTCCTGTATCTTGTGGTTTCATGTTGACAATACATCAACCTGTTGACTCACTTTAGGATTTTCAGTGGACATTATTTTGTTGTGTTGTCATTTCCTCACCAGAAGTCATACTATAATTTTCATTCAGTTAGGTTTAACTTAAAGTCCACTTATTAGCTTAAATGAATAAACTGCACCCTCTTAAGGCACGCCGTGTGATGTAGCTGAAACCTAGGGAAAAAGCTAAACCATACAAACACAGACACTTCAGGTTTTTTTGCATTCGGTACCTCAATGACTGTATTAATCCAGTTGAGCATCTCTTCTACGTTGCAGTAGACACCTGGCCTTCTCTCACGGGCACAGCCAACGCCCCAACTCACCACTCCCACCAGATGCCATGTAGTGGAGGTGAAGTACACAAGAGGGCCCCCACTGTCCCCCTGGGATTCATAACAGCACAATAACATTTTTATATCATTTTAAAATCCAAAACATTTGCCATAGCGCCAATACTGCATGATTCTATAAACTACAACTAATACTGAACTGCAGGCCTATAGCAGAACAACAAGATGTGACTCAATTTTAAAAAGGTAATACATGATGCGCATGGTTGTTAGGTTAAAAATATATCAATACTGATTGTAACTGGAATCGGTGGTCGTTTACCTGGCAAGCATCCACTTTCCCCTGCAGGAAACCAGCACAGATCATCCTCTGGGTTATGGCACTACCATACACTGTGGGACTGGAACACACAGCCTGGTCTATCAGAGGGATGCTGGCCTTCTGAAGTGAAGGAGAAACCTTACCTGAGGACAGAAGAGGGATACAACATCTGAGTGATAGCGGTAAGTTCAAAGACGTCTTTTCTTTTTCGTGAGATGGCAGTTGATATTGATGAGAGGTTGCGTGTAGGTCTCTCACCATTTTCCTCCAGATATCCCCAGCCAGTCACAGTCATGGAAGCTCCGGCAGCAAGGCCAAAGGCTTTAGGAGGTAGACAAACTGGCTTGCGGGCAACTGGAAGTCAAGGGCAGCGCATTTATAATGGAGATTTTCAGCCTTTTGGATTCATATTATTAGCTTTTGTCATACTTAAAGCGTAGTTAAGCCTACAGTTAAAATTTTATAAATGGCAAAGAGCTTGTTGTTTCACACATACTCCACTAGAGGGCAATCAAGTAAGTGTGCTCTGAGGTCTAAATTTTTGAATTCAGCCACTCAGACTCTACAAGGCCAATTAAAAATACACCAGTTTATATGCCATTTGGTAAGGTGAGGTGATTTCTGTTGGTGTGTTTTTATGGGTATTAAATTCAACTCTAACCTCCCACTGTGATTGGGCTGCAGAGTCTCATCAGTGCTATGTCATAGTCATTTCTTGACGGATTGTAGTCTCCATTCACTATGATTCTGTCCACACAGGTGCCTCCCAGTGTGCTCATGTATGTCCGGCCTGACACCACTCTCCAGCGACTCAGCTCCTTTTTACTGCTGCAAAGTCCAAAAGACGTGAGGAAGGAGTAAGTGTGAGCAAGAGTTTGTGTATGAGATATTAACCACAAAGGAAATGTATTGAAATGTATGTTGTTTCTGGACACTGTACTAACTCTGTAAAGCAGTGAGCAGCAGTGACTACCCATCGCGGTGACACCAGTGAGCCTCCACATGTGTGATGGCCACCCTGCTGCAGGCTGACCTGCCAGGGCCATTCCTCGATGAGAGCATCTGTGCCCCCGACAATACGGTCCTGAGAGCCCACCTGTCCACAGTCTGACAAACAACAGTTACCTTGTTATTTTCAAAGATAATTTTCTTTACTGTGGTCCGTTTAACTACTAGAGTCTATTTTATGTCTTTCTTCAATTCGTCCGTCTAGATCCTTCTATTCAAACAGTAAATATAAGGTCAGAATTGTTTCTCTTCCTCCACAAATTCCAAGAAAGTGTTTTGCGGCCGTAGACATGTACAGGCCTGTTAGTGTGAAATAGTCATACAACCATGTAATCTTCCATCCACCATCCATGAACCCCACTCTGCCTTGTTAAAAGCTCAAAACTATGTTAGTGACAGTGGTAGCTTTTCTCAAAAGCTAAAACTCACCTGAACAGGACAAAGATATCACAGATCCAGATCTGCACACACTGCTGTTGGAAGAGAAAGCCATTCGTTAAATATTAGGCATTACACATGTACCATGAGTGGCCACACAGTTAGTCAAACAGACAAAACACACAGGCTAATGTTGACCTAGCATAACCTAACTTCACCCCTGTTAAACTTTGCCCCTGTTTCTGTTCTGTCTTTTCTTGTCCACTGTCACAGGAGATAAGATAGAGAGGGAACAAAAACTGTGGGATTTTTTTGGTATTTTAGGAAGAGAAACTGTGAACAGAATCTGTCTCTGTACAAGACACATATGGGGCTGGGCGGGTTGGGAGGGGGGACAAAAGCAGAGAGCAAAAGTTAAAAGAAAGAGAAAGAATAAAAGTGGAGATATATTTATCAAACACTGATGTGAGCTATGGGAACTGATAGGACTACAAAAAGCGGAAAGAGAACAAAGTGTTTAATATGCTTTATATTTAAATTATGAGGTTAAAAGCTTAAATGTGTTGCCTTACTTACCGGTCAATGGTAGCCTGATGTATGGGTGTTGTCGTAGTCCCAGGCCTGATGGCTGTGAATGGTCCAGTTATCAGGGAAGATATTAAAGTGTCCACTGGGACACTGGTGCTACGAGGTTTACTGTTAAGACAGAAGATTTCATGTCAAATAACGCAGTTCTTAAATTTGCAACACAATTTGTGCAATAGACGTAATCTCATATATTCATCCCTGAAGGTTGTAAACTTACTTAGTGTATCCCAGTTGATTACAGGCTGTCTGTGTGTGCTTCTCGGTCCAGTCGTCACTACACACACTCCTCCAACCTGAGCCAGGGCTGTACACCTGCAGGATGTGCCTGTCTGACATGAGACGTACTGGAGGGACGAATGGCACAGAGATGAAGGAAAGAGGTGTCATTTTTCAAGCTTTGTTTTTGTGTCTGTGACAACAAAACTAGGAAGAGTCAGGTGTTTGTTTTACCTGGAAAGGTAGTGTTGACCTTAAAGCTTGACAAGCAAGTAATTTCATCCTCTCCTCCAGCACAGTCATTTTTCCCATCACAGGCATTGTCTATTGGGATGAACTTCACTGAGCGCGCACAGAAGAAATACTTGCTCTCAATTAACTGCTGAACTGGAGGGAAAAGGAGTGGCACATTGGAACAGAAGAGCAGAACGCGGGTTAGAATAGCATTTTGTTTGGATGATTTGATATAAAGTGAATGACTCTGTCTCTATAATCCTGTCATGAATTTTAAACCTTTGCAAAGCATGTTTCTCCAGTCTCCGAGCAATTAAGTGATGGAAATATGAAGGTGGAGCCTGTTTAGCACACCATCATGTGTGTACATCTTTGGAGGAAGACACTACTGTTTTAAGAATTGTGACTCACTGAAGTATCCTGCGGTGGCCAGTATGCCTAGTAAGACAACAACTGTCAAGATAGTAAGCAACACTTTCTTCCTCTTAGACGCCTTGTCTTTCTGAGTCTTTGTTGCCGTCATGGGCCTTCTGTGGCGGCCTGGCCGTGGAACCACTGGGAGGGAGAGGGAGGGTGAAAAACAAAGCGATGTGGACAGAAACATGAGTGAGACAATAATACATATGAGAAGAGAGAATAGAAACCATAAAGCAGATGAGGAGAGAAAGGGAAGAGAAAATTAGTCAAGTGGAAAGAAGCAGTAGGTGCTGAATGTGCTGCAAGTTCTCAGTACTGCCCCACACTGTAGTTTCCAAGTGTTTAACATGATATTCATAGAACTCTTAACATCAGAGTAGCAACATACTGTATATTAACACAAAACCAACACCAGCTGACAGCTTACCTGCCTGCCTGGGATTCAATGGTCTAGTGCTTTCCTCTGGCAGCTGGGTGATCGTCTGAGGAAGGAATAACAAAGATAGATAAGACAAGGGATAAGCTGAGCACAGGTGTTGAAACAACAGAGTGCAAGGCCTGGCTTGAGAGGAAATATAATGTGTGTGTGTAAAATGCATCTATCTCTTGCACAAAGGCTACAAAACAGAGAAAACATGACCATGTGTAAACAGATGTATAACACAATGCACATCCAGGAGAGGAGCCACAAAGGATAACCAATTATGTAAACATGGAACATAGTGTGCCACTATGAGCTGTCACGTTACACCCATGTGCCCCCCCTTCCATAAATCAGCCACTCCATATGCTGCAGGCAGTTCCCATAATCTGTTATCACACAGACAACTTGACCCCACCATGAAAGTGACAACCTCAATGTACAGTACAGTATAGCGTAGTGTGATGGGGTACACTGGGACCCAGTAAGTCTTCCATTCAAACGAAACTGATACTCTGGAGTCAGCACAGTAATATTGCAGGGTGGTGTAGAGAGGTGTGACTGCCCTTCAACCACAGGAGCCAGGTTAAAGCCCAAAGCTACTCAAGTATTCTTGAGCAGGATATTGGCTGTATCCCGGTTGCATAATTGCACAGACTGCATTTCAGTTGGTATTGTGTGTGTGTGTGTGTGTGTGTGTGTGTAGGGTGTAGGAAAAATTACCGAACAACTGACAGTAAGTACAGGTTGTTTCCCCACCTTTCTGTTTTTGAACTTTGAAAATGCTATATCACATGATGTACATGTTTGTGACCAGCTGAGTAACTTGCAGTGTGGTTTTCCCCTCTTAGATGATACTGAATTTTAAAACTGAAATGAGGCCTCAAGGTGGTAAAACTATCCAACATTAAACAGAAAACTAAAGACTGGAAACTGGACCGTTTTTAGTATCCTGGAGCCCCATACTGGGTCCTGAACCTCATGGGGAAAAACTGCTCTGATGGACTCAGCCCATAATTATAAATCCTATCAAAGAACTTAAGCACGGGCGCCTACACCCTGGATTAGCCAGTCTACTCTCCCTTAACTCAAACATTTACATATTTATTACAAGGAAGTTGCTGTCAAATACAAACTGTGAACACCAGTGGTAACCTGCAACAAGACTAATATTGTGAATCTGAGCTGAAACTACAAGTCGATTAATCGATCGGCCTTGTCAGTTCATTCACAAAGGTCACCTGGATTCCCAAGTTTGTAAATTTGCTCATTTAAATTCGAACTGGCTAACTCTGGGCTGATCACGTGGGGGTGCCATTTTAATTTCGATGATTACACTTCCACAGTTCGGGGATCCGGATTTCGCTCTTACCGCGTGTTCGACGATCAGTTCGGTGTCTTCAGTGGAGCGACAGGTCGGAAGTTTGAGGTGCTAAAAAGCAAATCGAGATGCTACCCCCGGTAACAAGGTCACTTAAAACAGTTTTTAGCTGCTTAGCTTACTTTAGCCTCTGGTGGTTTAACCTGGCTTTCTTGAAAAACGGACGGCGTGCGGACTCCGCAGCGAGACAGCATACGGTCAGTGAGTAGCTGTGAGCGCTTTTTAAATACCTCCAAACGCAGAGTGACCGCTTCCTAAACCACAGCGTCTCCTTTTCTCTTACAGGCTACATACACACTGTAGTACAGTTCAACAGAAGCACAGCAGAATGAAGGTCATAACAAATCTTCTTTTCATTTTTCCTTTCTGTTTCAAAAATGAAACTGCAAACAGCATGAAATACACCGACCCAGTGGAAAGTTGCAAACACACTGACATATCCATGTCATATTTTAAGCTGACATGAATTTTTTTTTTTTTTGAAGCAGAATCAGAGAAAGTTTATTAATCCCCGCAGGGAAATTCTTTAGTTCAATCAAACTCCCAATAGAAAATGAAGAAGTGCAACATAGTACACAGAGAGTTGGAAGATATACATATACCCCAATATCAGAAAAAAAATAAAAAAAATAAAAACATATCTTCATGTTTACATATGTACATGCAAGCAATCATCTGCTTAGTTCCAGATAGAGCAGCTTTGGAGAAACATTATCATTCATTTGAAATTCTATCTCTGTCCACGTGGTGAAAGTAAGTCCAGTATTTGCTCCTTTTTTTTTTTTTTTTGTCCGCTCCTTAGGGAAATGACTACATTGAAGTTAGCTTCTGATTTGCAAGTTTCACATATCTGAATATGTTTTTAACAGATTGTTGTTGTTTTTTTTAAACCTAGACCTGGTCTGATGTTGACTGGATGGAGAGAACAGTCAAATTTTTGCAAATCTGAAAGCAGTTTTTGAGTAAACTCACTCTGAATCTCATTAATGCCAGGTCTAGTGATAATTCTCCGTAGGTTTGCCACTATGAGTAACCAGTCTCTCAGTGTCATTTGATATATTGTATTATTAAAAAAATACAGATTATGGCTGCTTTAATGTAATGTAATGTTGACTGACTTCTTTTGCTGTTTAATAATTTGTATATCCCAACACTGATGTGATCACATGATCTTTTGTGACTCTACCAGTTGATGAAGTTAAATGTACCATTGAACGGCCTTTGGCGGTGAATTATAAGTGCTATAAATTGACAGTTGTGTTCCCCAAAGTCAGACAACAACTAGTGTCTGAACCCCTGCAAGCTCTGACAGATCTTCCACAGTGCTGGAAATAGTCACTCCAAACCCGTTTTCTGGTGTACAAGCAGAGGTCAGCTATGTTGTGGAACTTGTACTCATTGTTATTTTTGTTTTGTTACTCTCAGTTCATCTTCTAAAGTTGGCAGAAAGATAAAGCTGCATGCCTGCTTTTATTCATCAGAGGTGAACATGATTCATCCTGCAGTGTTATAGCTCAAGTATCACATCAGTATGGCTGCTGATCGGCCTATTTGGTGGATTTCAGCCCATGGAATATAGTTACAGACACTTTGAAGAGCACTTTCGGCTACCTGCTGTTCTGCCTTTGTATTGTCCTTGCAGCTTTTCATTCTCTTTTTGAACTGCAAATATATTTTAGTGGTTCAGCTTAGTGGCTTTGATTTTTAGAAAAAAATCGAATGTAAAGTCTTCGATGACTCAACAAGGAATTGCCAGAAACTAAAACTAAACAGCACAGCTAATTGGAAACACCATTATATATTTTTCTCTAATTTTCACTTCTGCTTTAGAGTAAGAGAACTAGGTAAATTCCCTCATTTGCATATTAGGCCCGGTCTGCTGCTGTTACTTCAGTTACATGAAGTGTCCAAAATCTTTGAAGCAAGAGAGGTGAAAGTAATGGTTGTCAACTGAACGGTAGGAGCAAGCAAAGTCTATGGACTCCATAAAGAGAGAGGCATAAAATGTTGTTGGGCAGGTTTTTTTTTTTTTGGAAGCAAGCTCTCACTTTACCCTGCTACGAATCAGCGATGTTGGCTGAAACCGTTTTGCTCAGAAATTCTTATATAAGAGAAATTTTATATAGTCCCGTTCATCTTACAGCAGAAAAGACTGCATGCGTCAGAGATCCAGACATCTTGTTCTTTACTCTGCATGTTGTGTTGTCAAAACCTTTCTCTGGTTTCTCTTTACATGGAAACAGGGATTGTTTCACATGTGTGCATTAAGTCTCGCAGCACTTTGGCATGTAACATAAGACTTTTACTCACTTAAGGCAAAGTTTGTAATAATAGTTTAAAGCCATATACTTTCAGTTTTATGTAACAGAATGTAAGGTGATTCTGAGATGCCTCCTTATCTTAATTTCCCCAAAAGACTCAACTTGGTTTTTCACCAGTATATGGAGCCTAAAATATTAATTTAAAATCCTATATCATAATTAGTGATCCCTATATGTAAATGAAGAATTTGATTTTAAAATGTGTTGATAAGTAAACATCCTCAAAAGAATCACACACACTCGTCGCTGATACCAACTGGAAAAAAACAATCATCTCATCATGTAGGAGTTGAATGAGCTAAATGAATGAGACGGGACAAGAAAAGAGTGACAGGTCCATCCAACTGGGGAAACCAGAAAGGTGACAAAAGAAAACCGTGTTGTCTAGTGTGGACAAACACATACTTGAAAATACAGGATCTGCATTGTCACAGCATGACACATTTTATAATAGTGATGATAGTGGGAAATATAAATGTCGTCATTTGTCCCATGACTAGAATTAACCGGTGTACAGTCAGAGTCCCTTAGCTCAGTTGGTAGAGCACGCGAGTCAGTCTCTCTGGGTTGTGGGTTTGAGCCCACTCCAGGCGGCACTGCCTCCCATGCGCCTACCGCCTGTGGGAGGTGCCATCGGACTTTGGTGCATTGTGGACTGGGCGGCAGTTGCCTCTACGACCTGGGCCTGGACCCAGATAAGTGGCAGATAATGACTTGACATGCCAGACCCATGTCTTATAACAACCAAGTAGCAGTAGCCAAGCGTGATCATATCTCACAGATTATTTCTGCTGCAGCAGCTAAACCTTTGAACCTGACTTTGTTCCTTTTTGAGTCACTTTGACCCATATGTGAACTGAACCTAGTGGGATTCTGCTCCAACTGGGTCAGCTTAACAGACAAAAGCCATGACACTGTAAACCTTTTGTTCAAACAAAGTGTTCCCCTTGCTGCTTCCTCAGCTTCGTTGGATTATGTTCCTCTAAACTGAAACATTCACAAAAGCACTTTCAAGAACCTACGTGTGACATGTTGAACAAGTTTTAATCAAAGGTGTAGATCCAGACCAGTGCTGTCCACATGTGTTTAAATATTTGGATGAAAAAAACATGCATATGTACATTTATATAAGCAAAGGTGCATGTTTTAGTCAGTGTAGGCTACACTCACTAATGCAAAAAAGGTTGCACACACACACATATGATGAGGTTAGATGGTGCACAGAAATATACTGAACCTACAGGTAAAATAGGTTTCCACACAAACCAAAATAAAAGCAGGATCATTATGAACGAAAATCTTCCTAGCTCCACCCAAAGCTGCCACTGATCTCACACCTGTGATAAGATGCTATATATTAAGCACAAGCAGGTATGCACTCCCACTTAGAAGCAGATGACATTTCCAGTATTCAAAACATAACTGCTATGAGCCAGTACACAACAGGAAACTGGTTGAACCTTTAGTATGACAATGAGTGTTTGTACCATAGTATCAAAACAAGCTTGTTACCAGCAAATACAGTGATGATGCTATTCAAATGTACCCTCTAATGCAAACCAGTGACCTGACTTGCCATCTTCCTGATGAATACGTTGACTATGCTTCCAGTTTCACTCACCCACATGATGTAGTGTCTTTCTTTGTAAGGCCCAGATGCACCTCATCTGACAGGCAGCGCAGAGTAAACGCTGCCCTCCGTCCTTGGAGGTGGGACTCCCCAGAAACTTACTGTCCTGTGTATGTCCTTCGTGCTTCTCCTCTCACCTTCCTGCTCCACTGGCTTTAACTACAAAACCGGCAAATTCAGCCCTCCCCCCTCTCTCTCTCTTTCTTTCTTTCTTTCTTTCTTTCTCTCCTTCTTTTCTTTCTACAGTAGTGTAACTGAAGCCAGCTTGAGGTTTACCTGACTTGCCCCTTTCTAAAACCTCAAGGTTGTAATAAATGGTGCTGGTTAGTGGAGTTGTGTTTCGATATGTCGCAAATTCAGAGAGAGTTGTGTTTAGGACCAAGCCTTGCTGACAAAACAAAACAGGTATTCCAGGTAACTTGATACCTGAACCCCCCCCCCCCCCCTCACTCTCTGGCTCTCCCTCCTCGTGTGCCCTCCCCTATTTTGTCTCTCCTCCCACAGACCCTCCCACTCCAAACTTTTTAAACCCCCTGGACATAAACGCACATTGTCTCTTTTTTGCCCCCCGTTTGTGCCCGTCTCTTCTTAGCTTCTCTACAGTGCCTTTTTGCAACTCAAATTTTTACCCATACACCCACACAGCCAGACATCTGGCAAGATACAAATACATGCAAAAGCACAGACATAACGCAAGTCCTGCATGTACGCTAACACAAACCCAGACTCAACATACGGTTTACAGTGATGTGGTTTGTGCGTGTCGAGTAGCATGCCCCGAGGCTAAGGTGTGTCTTTTCTCATCTGTGTTGTTTTGACAGTCTTATGAGTCAGTTGGTATCAGTCAGAAGTCTGTCTGACATCAAATTGTGACTCACACCAGGTCACGTATCGTAGCGTAAACACAACAGGAATATGACCGACATCTCAACTCAAACGATCTTATTTATCTATAACATATTCATTTTGATGATCAGTCAAAAACTCATCATCAAGCGTGTCTAGATTTTTGACACTTAGTCTTGCTTGTAGTTGATAAATAAATTTGAGCTGTATGTTGAAGAATGTCCAAGGCTTCTTGTGTGAGACTTTTTTGTTTTTTGAAACCCCCCACCTCCTGTCCTCATGGCATAAAAAGCTGGCAGTCCTGACTGTGACAAATACATTCAGTGCTTCACATGAATCTACACCTATGCTAGCAGCTGTTTGGCTACAGTGGCACTTTGAGCTAAATACTAAAAGCTCAATAGCTGTTAAGACATTTCATTGATTTCCTTTCAAAAAACAAAAACGGCAACCATGAATGTTAATTCAAAATTTAATGGCAATCCGGTAATAGTTGTTGAGATGTTTAAGTCTGGACCAAAGTGAACAGAAAGCTGCAAACGTGGCTAAAATTGTAGTATATTAGAATATGTCTTTATTCTATTCAACATTTAAGGTTATTGTTATATTAAATGGAATTACACATCTTACACCTACTTTCGATGGGTTACTGTAAAACTTGCGAGAATGCTGCTGTTTTATAGGCACATCTATGTCAATGATGCTACCTACTATAATAAAAAAAAAAAAAAAAAAAGGACTTTGACATTACTTATGGGTTTGAAGTGCAACAACCCTGAATGTTTCAACCAACAGATCCAAATACAGCAGCACATTTCCGTCCTGCGTTTCTTAAGTGTTCATTTGCCCTTTGAGGATGTCACTAGGTCAGTTTTTCTCAAAATTCAGCCTTTGTGAATGTTATGGGACACTGAGCATAGATAAGTGAGGGCTCAAAAAAGCTTGATTGGGAGCACAAGGGGGAAAAAGGCAAGAAAGAAAAAAGGTTGGCTGAAGAGATAGAGCCATTGTTACAAACAGCAGCTGATTGTGTCGCTTGACCTGGACTATTAAATGCAACGAACCTTAAAGCTCACTCCCAACCTTTCCTCACTTAGTCCATTGATCTATGGACCTCTCAGAGTAGACAGTAGATATGAAAATACATAGATGGATAGATATGTAAATGTGGGTATGTACAATGAGGTATACATTTATAGATACACAGCTATGGCTTTTTCTGAACGGATCAGTTTGAGCCTGATGAACCTTGAATACTTTCCAATAACCTCTATTAACTTTGTTGATATTCAGGTTGCCGTAAAGATGCCAAGACATTTAGATGCTCTACCCTGGAACAAAATGTGGTGCATGACCTCCTTTGTTAAAGTGAATTTCAAAGTGATTTACTCTTTTGTATGTGTAGTAAATCACTCATTTTCCACCCCTCTAATATGGCATAATTTCCACTCTGGAAATGACATGAACATAGTTCATTCACAAGGTCTATTCTGTCTGACAGCCTGACATGGTTGAACAGTGGCTGACAAGATGTTTGCACAAGCTATAAAAGCAAAGATCAGAGCAATAGAGAGATCTAATAAATCTTTTGTACGCCTGTATTTCACTCTAGGCTTTTATTGTTCTGCTCTTCATTTTGTTCATAATCTCATCAGCTTTCACAGCACGACAACCAAACACGCAGTCTGTATCAGACAGGGGAAATTCATTCGTTCCTTATTCTTCATTTCTTTGTCAGTGAATACAATGGTTGCTGCAAAAACACAGGAGTGCTCTTTTGGAACTGGGTGCATGTAAAGCTCAAGGACAACTAAATAGACCCTTGACTTCTCCTGAACAACATATAGTCCAGATTGTTTACACATTAACAGAATAACATCAGGGCTGATTTTTATATTCACAATGAATATGTACCAACTACGATAAGTATTTTCAAACTTTTATGTTACTTATTCTCTTACAATATCTCAAAAAAAATTTTGATAGTCTTTATTTGCTCTTCACTAAATTGCAAACAGTGTAGCAGCGGGTTCAAATACTGTGCAAATCTGAGTAACCTAAGAAGGGACTTTACAGCGCGATCTTTGATCACACTGAAGCATTTCGTCACCTTTATAATTTGATTACAAGTCTAGTTTTGAGCAAACAAAATTAACATGAAAATGGCAGCTGTAATTTCCCAGCTTGGGATCAATAAAGGGATCTATCTATATCTATCTATCTAGTCCTATTAAAACACAAATCTGACCACTTACTTGCGAAACAGCTGGCTTTCTTTTTATTTAATATCCTTGTCACGGATGCTTATGGGGGTGGCTTAGTAAGGTTTAGAAAGAAACTCAAGTTGTTTTCTGGGTTTGAAAAGCACCACATATATAAAAACCATCTAATGCTCATTCAGCATGCCATTCATTCTTTTGTCCCCTCACACAGTTATTTCGTGATAAAAACACAAACTCATTCATTGTCGAGGATTTAGAAAAAAACGTGGAAGCAGGAAAATATATTTACATACATGCAATTATCATTCCTCACACCACTGCTCTCTTCCTCACCTGTAAGGCAGCTGTCACTCGTCAGAGGAACATCTGAAAGGTCAAACAGGTGGAAAACAGTATTCCCTGTCTCTGAAATTCAGCATCTTTCTCTGAGGAGTTTCTCAACCGACTTTTATTGTTTTAACAGGGACCACCCCCGGCTGTCCAACTTCGTTGGCAGACAACTTATCTCTGTCCATCTCTTGCTTGCTCTCTCTCTCCCTTTCTCTCTCTCTCTCTCTCTCTCTCTCTCTCTCTCTCCCTCTTCCAGGCACACATGCACTCCACCTCGTTTTACCACCAAAGCCATCACACCACCACCGCCATCACCTCACACACACGGGTGTGTATTTTGTGAAACTTGATATGAAGCTTGAGAGAAGTTAGGGGAAGTGCAGCTTGAAAAATAACTTGTTAATTATTAACACCTTGACTTTTCATGATCCCTGGACTCTAAAGAATATAAGGTGTCCCTCTGTCATTTGGGAAACCCACATATTTTACTATATCTATTTAATTCCAAAATATGTTGCTTGAATTGTCAATCACGAGGTTTGTTTGAGTGGGTATTCCAGAAACCATAAACACAAGTCTCGTGATCTAAGTCTTGCATCACATCACAGAACAGTTTTCTGATGGTGTTATTGTGTCAGCTTCCATCCATTGCACCTGACCGACATTAAATGAATAGATTTACAGTATAAGGAAGTACTTGTTCAATCTGCTCAGAATTGTGAAATTTACCTCTTGTTATGCAACTCAGGCAGGCTGCATGCATCTGCATCAATCTATTAGTCATGACATAGTGATAGATGATATCATAGATAGAGGTCTTTGTAGGATATCGGTTTCACCTCTCGGTGTGATGTGACGGTAAAATGAAATTATTTCCTGGAAACTGCTTTTGTGTTGCCAAGAGATCCCAAAAATCATGAAAATAATTTTTTCCTCTTTTTACTGCTCCCCAGATGCACCTCATAAACAGGAGACACACAGGGACAGAAAATAGGATCTACAGAACTAAAAAACTGAATTATATTTAAAAAACAATAGACAAGAAGCAGGAAAGTGGAATCAAAACAATCTCACCATCAGGAACACGTAATTACCCATTTTAGACATGAATTTGTAAAGATTTAAACATACTCTGTCACCTCACTGGCAGCACACCTATGCCTATCAGCTGCTTCCTCCTCCTTGAAATCATCTGAATAACTGTCAGATGCACACCCATGTAAAAACCTACTTGATTGTGGAGAAGACATGAAGTTCCAGTTTTATTGCACAGCAGGCAGATCACATCTAACTAACTTTTGCTTGTCTTTGCAAAACATGGTATGCATTGACAGTATACTATTTTGATGAAAGGCCTTAGAATATGGATTTCCATGAGCAACCTACCTGAATACTCTTTATTCTTGCTCTAAAAACTAGTACCTTTGATCTCAGAGTATTTTAATACATATTCTCTT
Organism: Toxotes lorentzi; assembly: GCA_037833715.1. Taxonomy (NCBI): domain Eukaryota; kingdom Metazoa; phylum Chordata; class Actinopteri; family Toxotidae; genus Toxotes; species Toxotes lorentzi. The sequence goes on along the minus strand of JBBMJY010000026.1, from coordinate 11,134,737 downwards.
CCCAGTGGGTCAAGAATGAACTTACATGCTCATATCCTCACTTTTAACACCCTCCAAGATGAATTTTCCTCCCTGGGGCATTCTTAATAAGTGTCTAAATACTCATACTAGCAAGTCTGTGAGGCTGTATATCAGTGCTTTGAGCCAACCTCAACATGCTAACATTCTCACAGTGACAACACAAACATGGTGTTGTTTAGCAGGCATAATGTTTACCATGTTCACCATCTTAGTTTAGCATGTTAGCATGCTAACGTGTTAATTAGCACTGAGCACACAGTACACCTGTGGCTGATATATCAGTAGTCTTGCAGGTATTTAGTCATAAACCAAAGTTTTGGACAAATTAATTTTTTTTTGACTTGCTGGTGGCACTTGAGGAAAAAGTCAAGGAATCTCCAAAGTCATTAGGATTTATCCTATTTGGACCATGAATGTCTGAGCAAAATTCAATGTCAGTCCATCTAATAGCTGTTGTGATTTTCAGTGTGGACCAGCATTGCCATCCTTACAGCAACACCGCTATCGTGATTAAAAATTGCAGACCAGACTTGAGTCATTTTCAGGGGAGAGGAAGGAAGGGAGAAAGAATAGAGGAACTGCAGTTTTCCCTCCAGTTTCCATACCAACATCAGAATTTCATTTAGCAAGCTGATATAGTGTCGCATTTACTGTATATCTGGAGTCACAGTATTAACAGTTAGACACAAACTCAATGAATAAATAAATAAAGTAATAAAAGGAATTCCACATGTTCAGCGCTCCAGAATTGTATCAGTAGGAGACATTCAAGAAAACCCAGCAAATCCCTTCAAATGAAAAAGCAACATAGTATCAGATAATGACAAAACATTTTAATTGTGTGTAATTCATTGGATTTGTACCTTTTTAACAAACACACAAAGCTTTGCTGTACTTCTGTTTTGTCCTTAGAGCTCAAATTAAATCACTGACTGTACATTTAACTGGTTCAGTTTTGGCTTTATCTAGTGTTTGCACCATTATATCCAGCCATGAAAAGGTGTAATGACTCAGCCATCCAACAGGAGTCCCCATGCACCATTCAGGTGTTATTACCTGGCAGTCTGTTAATGATTTCTAAGCGAGTAAAAAGAGAGAGGCTGCTACTGGAGCTGTAATGGAAACTGGTGGACAATAGAAGGGTATTTCCTCTGTGAACTGCTTTTCATTATGTAGTTAAAACAGTTCTCATTAGGCTTGGCAAGACCAGAATGTCGTAGAGCCTCTGGCTGTGCTTGAGATTCCTGTTGGATATCAGTGAGACAGGGTGACTGTCTTGTGAAAAGTTGTCTCACTGCACAGTATCACAGTACTCCAGGTTGAATTTTAAGGCATGCTTTGCATGACTGTCCACGTGAGAACGACAGGCCATCACATCCACTTTGTTTTAACAGTTGCTAATGGAGGAAGGGTAGAAGACAGGCAGGATAATGAAAGAAGATGGACCGGTTTAAAAGAATGACTGGTATGGGGACATGGAGAGGCAGACGCAGGCAAAGAAGGAAGAAGAGAGAGAACTCTGTTTTGGTTCTTCACCGTCGAGACAAATTATTTAATAAAGCCTTGTGTAAAATCAAGTAAGTGACAGTGCTCAACACCAAACGGACACGGAGGAGAGGAGGCGAAAGACGAGAGGTAACATCGGTCATCCTAGCTGGTCAGCTATGGGGAATAGTGGTAAGAGTCTTTTAGCTGAGATGCTTAATTTCAGTTCTGTTTGCAAGAATGGTGACGCACATAAACAGCTTCCAAAAACTTGCTCTGGCCTGTGATTCAGATTTGATTTTTCTACTAAAGCATTTCAATTTAGAACATTGCTGAAACTACTTCTGCTTCTTTTCTGTGACTAGAAATGTCAAGCCCTTCTCACTGTCGTAGTTGGCAACTTAGAACTTTTAAAATATTGATCCTTTTAAACCTGTGTGGCCAGTCACTACTGCCATTACTGCATGTGTAGAGACAGTAGAGCTGTCTCTTGAGAGTTGCTGAAGTTAAACACTGAATAAAACCTAAAAAGCAAAGGAGTTAAGAGTTCTCCATCTATTTCTGCTAAAGCTTATGGAGCTGAGTGACAAAAAAATACAAAATGTCAGTGTCATAAAAATCTCAGCAGTTTACATGATGTGCTGTGTCTTTGTGTCTTAAACTCCCTCCACACTTGTGATTTCAGTGTCTCTCCAGACTGCTGATGAAGCCAGGGCCAAAATCTTTCCTAGAGATTGATTTTCCAATCTCATTTAATCACAGTGAATATTCATTCATAATGAACAGACATATATTGATCGATTTAGGCCCAGGCAGCCAGACATACTATTTCAGTTGGTAATCATGTATGTCAGGAATACGGTACACTGTAAAAATCTAAAAGAACCTCTTTGTCATTCAGTGGGCTTGTTTATTGTTCTTGAATGCTTGTAAGGTGATCTTGGAAAATGTTAATCTATGGCTATAATCTAATTGCCTCTTTGTGTGTGTATTTGCAGGGAGCACGGTAAACCCAACAGCAATTGGGATTATTGTGGGCTTTGGCATCCTGGCGATCCTCTTCACTATTGGCATTGTCCAATTCTGCTGCAAGTACAAATGCAAAAAGTGCAAAAAGTGCTGCAAGAAAAAGGGTGAGCGGATCATAGCAAAAAAAAACCAACAAAAAAACACACTTCCTCTCTTATCTGTAGTGGTAATGAGTCATGCAGGCAAGTTTGGTTTTATCTGACCAGGTTTTGAGATTTGCATCTCCGCTGCCATTTGTGAAATTTGAGCATTTTTTTCTGTGCAATTTGCACCACAAATTTCATTCACCTCGTTTGGTTCGAAGCACAAATCTCAAATCAATGAATATGGATATCTGTGGAAAAAATGGATATCTGAAAAAAAATCTGTACAAATAAAACTGAAAAGTCTCTGCATGCCTTTGATTTTTGAGTGACCGCTTTAAACTTGTGAAACTTGCATGCATATGTTTACCTGGTTGATGCTGTGAAACATCACCCAAAATTAAGACTACAATATGATGAATCTGTCATACGATGCTGCATATTCATTGTCTCCTCTTACTCTTTAGAGCCATCATTGAAAGACAAAGTGCTCAAGTAAGTGGACTATTCCTCATAGGCCTTTCCAGTAAAATGTTTTCTTTGCTCTTAAATACCATACTTGCTTTATGGTTGTATGTGTAAACTTGTGTGTTTGATGTCTCTATCTGCAGCAAGGTCGGGTTGAAGAAGTCTCCTCCCTTCTCTGTCAGCAGCATCATAAAGTGACAAACAAGCTGGTGACATTAGATTTAGACAACCGCCGTAATGGAAGACACACCCCTCATCCGTCACTTTCCTGTAGAACACATTTTGTTCTGAGCATCTAAAACAAAATTTATCTGTACTGCTATGAATCATGTTGGGTTATTAACCTGAGGAGGGACTTTCTTGTTTTTGTTTTGTTTTGTTTTGTTTTTTTTTTAAATTACTTTTATTTTTTTATGTGATGTGACCCTTTCAAACCATGTCACTTCCTCTGGGCCAACTTTTTAGTGGGGCCTTGAAAACCACATTCTTTGTCTTTATATCAAGTCATGTAATGTAAAAAGATATTATTACAAAGTAGAGAATATTCACTTGAATATATATTTTCTTGCAATTTCATTTTTTTGGTCAGTTTTGCTATTTGTCATGAGATACTGAACAGTGTCATTTTGTGCATTTGTGTGGTTAAAATCTGAGAACGCTCACACACGCACCACAGAGAAACACAAGCATAGACTGGGCTGCTCGTGAGAACTGTTGAGGTGAAGGCAAAATATCAACAGCTAAACCGCAGCAACAAGGCAGATCAATTTTCTTGTAAGCTGTGGGTGACTTCCCTCCACATTCACATAACTACTACCTTTTTGATACTTTCTATGCTAGTTGGAACTTTAATGTCTCATCGTTTTCCTTTCATGAAACTAAAACACGTTTCTCTGTATCTGATGTTCTTCTGATATGAGCTGCCTACAGTAGGGTGAATAAAGGTCAACCTTTGTATTCAGTCATAACTTAGACTTGCACAAGCCAAAAACAGAAATCTTAGAAATCTTCTTGACTGCAGTTGACAGGATTTTAGATTATTTCAGGCCTCCCTCTCTGTATGTTGATCCCATATTTCACAGTTCAGAAACATAAATGGTAGACTTATATGACTGCATTGTTTAGAAACCTTTCACTGCACCTTTCACTGCACACACAAATTAAAAAGTATCAGGCTCACTGCATATCAGATGCTTTTGGTAATGTGTTTTACGAAAAGCCAATAATTTATTTTGGTAATGAAATTTATTGGATAATCTACAGGCCAACTAGCTAACTTTGTGACTGCTTCTCATAGAGGGACCTTGCAACAAGCTCTAATTAGTTCCAGCATGGGAGAACTGGTATCACTGGGCATAGTGGGAACTTGGGGGTGACAAGATACATGCATACTCATTGTACAGAGAACTGTGGGTGGGGGATCCTTAGGGGCTCATCAGTAAACTTTTGCACCACGACCTCCCAGCAGGTTAATCTAGCCTAACATAGAGTGGTAAGAATAAACTATGTTTAACTATGTTTATGTAAACTATGTTTATTTGTGACATTTGCTGATCATCACTGGACATGTACTGCAGAAAAAGTAATGTGATACTAGTTCAAAGGATTTTTTGTTTTCTTAAACTTTAGGATTTGCCAAAATTTGTCTCACTTCCCCTGTACTTTTGCCTCAAATTAAGAAGTAGGTCATATGACTGTGTTACCAGAGTCAGGGATCTGCTTCATCACACCAAAGAGTGTAACTTAACCTACAGCTCACTAGTAGATATTATTTAACTGAGACAAATGTTCAGTATCTATGAAAATTTGGTGCCACTAACAATATTTTCTGTCTTTGTCATCGCTGTAATGTGGGACTTTTTTAAAATGAGTGGAAGGCTGAGAGAGGAAGTGTTTGTTTCTTAGTTTAGAAGCTTCAAAGCCACTGCCCTGGTTCCTGTAAAGAGTTTGCATACATGGGGATCCCAAGTACAGCTAAGCGATATGTAATGTTTGCTTTTTTTCCAGTAGGTATCACTTTGTTGTTTCAGGGTTTTCCTTGTTTGCTTGAGTCCTGGTTTTCTAATAATTGGCTTGTCATGACATCGACATGTCATTTGTGAATGAATGTTTGTGAATGAATGTGTGAAATTTACTCAAAACTCCAGGGAGAGACTTGCTTTTAATCACATGTAGAAGAGCAGAATGACACATATATATATATTCACATCATTGCACAATAAATATGTATTTCTTCATAACATTTAATAAATAATTGAAACAGGGAAGTAGCTGACAGACAAGTCTGCAGTACAAGTCATATGAAAGTCATTTGCTGATTCAGAGAATGTGAAAAAATAACCTGTAAAAAAAAATGCCTAGCGCAAAAGAAATGTTTGCTCCTTAATTGTGTCTTTTGTTTGACACTGCTTGATATATTAAGAAACAATCAGACACTTTACACCTGAGGCGAAATAGCTAAATGTCCAAAAGCATGTAACTGTTTAACCGTTTCTCTACATTGCTCCCCACACCAGTTTCACTTCCGGCACAGACGCTTTAGTCAGTCATCAATATACCCAGAGAGTCGGAGCTGTGAATCTCCATCTATATAAGCTCCTGAGACTCAAACCAACCGCTGCCAGCCAGCAGCTGTGTGGTTAAACCTCTCATTTCCTTTCTATATTGAGAAACAAGGTGTTGACTACTTTGTTTCCTTCCCACACTTTTCCCCTTCTTCCTTCACATTTCCAATTCTGTAGCATTCCCCCGTATTGGAAATCCCCAAAATACTACAAAAATACTCCCTACTAACTAGTGCTTCTATTTCATGGTTCAAAAGGTGTGTCATGTGGGGAGAAAGGAGTGTATTGTTCCACTCAGAAGGGTTCCATTAGCATGATTTTTAGTCAGTTTTCAGCTGTACGTCACATAGGGAAAGGGACACATTGTTCATATTGAAATCATGCCCTTCCTCCACCAGGGGAAGTGATGATAGATTTGTCAGCAGAGGGAAAGTCTCCCCTAGTTGTGTAAAAGTGTCCATTATGACAGTGTCCAGTTGTGATTTTTTAGGATAATTTGAAAATGTAAGCCCCAATTTGTAAGAGTCCACAAAATCACATTTGCTGCTCAGTGGTCCATTTTCTATACATATAGCTTTGTATTGTTTGATAACTTCAGATTCATAATGACCTTGTTTATGGCACCAAGGGCACTGACCTGCTCCCGAGCAGATACACAGCTGAGGTCCAGCCCTGTAGCCGGTGACCACTTCGGCCAAAACTGTATCCGGAAGTATCTGTTTAATGGAGTCCTCATCGTCACAGACACGAATCTGCACAGCTGAGGGGCTCTGGGTGCGATAATTACCACCAGGGACTGACTCCTTCAGAAGCCTGCTGTCCTGTCCTTCCAGATTCATGGTGGAAGAATCAAGCTGGCAGCCCAGCCCTACTCCACTATCCTCCCTCTTCCTAACTTTGTCAGAATCAGTCCTCTCATCTTGCAGGGCGTAATCTGCCTGACTGCTGGTGGAGCTCTCTGGTCCTCCCAAGCTCCCGAACCCGCTGTCTTCTTGTCTCATAATGGGACGTCCTCCGTTGTTTGTATTAGAGTTGGACTCCATGCTGACGCCACTGTCCATGCTTGTCCTCCTGTCCTCCTCTTCAGTTTCCTCTGTTACCATAACATGGGTCACGGGGTCTTTGACACAGTTTTTCACTTCTGTTCTGTAACTTGACAGGAACCATCCTTTGTCTGTGACAACCTCCATAGTCCCCTCTCCAACAGAGAGTGGAAGCCAGTAACTCGCTGGGGATTTCTGGGGTGAGACAAGAGAAGACAAAGGTTGTAGAATTGTTCATTGTTTAGTGTCAAAATAGTTATGAACTATGAGCCATCTCACAAGGCTATAATGAAAAATGTGGCACAAGGTGGTATCTACTGCCCACTTTATGAGCGCCTTTCACTTTTTCTTTTTATCTCCTTGTGAACTGTTTGGTTCTAGTCATTGGGATTAAAGGAACAGCACTAGGTTGGTTTAAATTTAATCTATCAGATAGATTCCAGTTTGTTCATGTTAATGACGATTCCTCCATTTATACCAGAGTTAGTCATGGAGTTCCA
>JBBMJY010000026.1:11112546-11127444 GCA_037833715.1 Toxotes lorentzi | reverse complement strand
TGGGTCTCTGTGAAGCGCTTTGAGACAATTTTGATTGTGGAAGGCGCTATATAAATAAAATTGAATTGAATTGAAAATTCTGCTTTTCAGAACGACTGACAGTACAAGTTTGTTAAACTGTAACACTTCCCAGTTTAGTTTTCTATAATTTAATGAACTTACCAATGCAGCAGGTGTTTTCTCCGGTCGTCTCAGGTAACACAGGAGGATAGTTACACTGATAGCAATGATTACCAGCACACTCAGAACAGCTAGAGATGATACAGCAATCATGAACCATTCTGGAGGGAGCAAAAAGAGAAAAGAATTTAACAGGTATGAGGGTGTTATGCATAAAATGATTTCTCCAGAACTATAGATCTGAACTTGTATCAAACTTTAAAGTTAGGCTTGAAGAAATAGCTTTACATTTTAGGAACTATGCCAGACTTGAGAGTTACCCACAAGTGGTGTAGATCTTTATCAAAAAAAATCAGTTTATATGCTTCTGTTTCTTTTTAGGCTATTTGTTTTTTTTTTCTTTTTTCATAAAATCATTAATAAATCAACTAAACTAACCTAAGTTGTAACTGCCTGATTACCATTCACAGCTGCTATCTCTTAGCTGTCTGTCATCATTATAATGCTTTTCTTACCTTGCTCTGGAAGCAGCAGACACTGTTTTGGAGATAAGCTGCTGATGGATAGGGCTCCATTACCCTCTACCTTCATGCTGACACAGTACTCCCTCCCCCAGTGGAGATACCTGAACGTTTTAGTCCTCTGATCCTCCCCCACGTCATCTTTCAGGTATGCTGTTGTAGTCTGTAGGATAAAAATCAAAATTACATGCAGGTAAAGGCATTGTGCAGTAACGTTCAGATGCTGAGTCAGCCAGATGTGTCGAAACATCCTAAAACCGTTTTATTGACTCATTCACTTAACCAAGGCCTAATCAAGATTATTAAAACATACATTAAAGGTATATGCAGATACTGTACTGAACATAACTGAAAATATATCTTCATTTTAGGAGCACTGACTGTGTCTGGGTTTTCAAGTTCTATCTACAGTCTCCAGTTCCTCGTTTTCATCGTCACCAACTGTCATCTCAGATCCAGCCACTCCCCTCTACCCAGTTTCCTGCTTGCTGGCCCCTCCACCCCTGTTCACACACCTGTTCTTATTTTCGTAATAATTCCCTCGTTTTGTCATTCATTCACCTTCACTCCCCTTGTTTTTACTATTCCGGTACAGTATCTTAACCTCGCATCATTGATGCTGTTTGTGCTTGGAACGTTATAGACTGATAATAAACATTTTACGTAGTCAAAAAACACCTACAAATTAGATTTAGCTGTTGTCTGTTTTAGTTGTCTGTGTTTTAAATGCCCTGCCAGTCAGTTTAAGAGTTTTACAATTAGTCCCAATTTTGTGTTTTGAATTTCAGTGACACATTTAGTGGAAGTGGTGGCTGCTGTCTTATATTATTTCTCATATTGTGCCTTTAAACCAAATTCTGATGCCCACCTTGTTATCTTTGTCCTCCAGGTAGATGGTGTAGGTGAGCCCAAAGGGGTAGAGGTTTTTCAGAATGGGTTTTTGGTGAACATAAACTGATAGAGAGCTGGAAGTGGCCAACAAAGTGAAGGAGGGAGGCTGCAATTTACCTGTAGATAGAGAGAAAGGTAAGAAAACATCTTACTTATCCAGCCAAAATACAATATTTTAACCACACAATTGATTAAAATGTAAATATAAATACCAAAGTAATAACTATACTTACTCTCTTTTGGGTTAAATTTCTTGCTTTTCCACTCAGATGAGTAATTTCCTGCAACCAGCTGAACTCCGACCTTGTAGACAGCGCCATAGTCATGTATGAGGCTGCTAAGGTCACAGTAGGATTTTGTGATCTCCGTGCACATTTCTACCTTGGTCCAAGGACTGCTGTACCTGAGGACAGAAAACACACCAGTCACCAACTGGAAGGAGTGGAGTCACTGGATAACACAAGGTGAAATAAAATCTAGCATTTCAATAAAAGTCAGAATCAACATTTAATAACTCTCCTTGGAAAACAATTAAAGTGTTACAGTTAAGAGGAAAACAAATTTAGGAAAAAAAAGAGAACCCTGGGAAATTTGAATTGCAAAATAATAGGAAACCAACACGACATGGTGATGACTACGTTTAACTGTTATTACTGATATAATGAAGTTAAACATACTTTGCCATTTTTACATTGTACTTGGAGTCTGCTGGGGCATCCACGGGACGTTTCCAATACACTATTATCTCCCCATCCGCAATATTCACTGTCAGGTTGTCAGGCTCCAGGGTGCCCAGTCCTGCCAAAGAAAACAAAGGGGCATTATGATATACATTCACTGCTCAGTATCACAAGATACTTTACGTTTCTCCAAGTGAAGTACAGTTTTAAACTCTTTTGATGTTACCAGAGGGAAACAGATGTGATTAATTCTCTTTTATTCCCTGACACGTTCATGAAAAAAAAAAATTGACATTCAGTGTTTCATTAACATGAACAATTCCACAATAATAAATTTAAATTATTGTCAGGATAAACGCAAAAATGGCAAAAAAAAGAAAAAAAAAAAGAAGATAAAGTCAAAATAAAAATACATTGTGATAATGGTTGTTAATTACCTGGCACAGAGTTTATGCAGATAAGCAGGAAGAAAAGAATTGGTGTCTTGTTGCTCATATCCATTTCTGGTACCCAGAGAAATATCATTCAGTCATAATCCACACATTGATCACCAATAAAGTCTCTTATTCCAGTCGTCACTGAGGCACATTAGGCTGTAGAAACATCTTTTCTTCTCAACAGCTAAGGGGAAGACACTGATACACTCTCTCTGATACTTTCTAACTGGCACTGAGGTGAAATAAGAAGAGGCAACTTATTTTCCCCTTATGATTTCATTTACATAGTTCTCCTCTAACACCTTCCTCTCTTGCTCAACTCCCCTCCCTCTCAGATGATGCGTTTCCTGTTGTTACTACATCAGTGACGTTGCTTCTAGTTTTATCTCTCAGTTCACTAGTCTTGTCTCTCATCAGACCTTTTCCTCTTTCCATACTTACTGAATGTTTTGAACTGCGACTGAGGGTCATCAGAAAAACCAAAACCAAAACAGCAACACTGTTGGACTGTACAAGGCTCAGAAAAAAGAGAAGAGAAGTGTTCAGGAATTTCCCTGGCCCCTTTTATTTAGTTTTTATCATAAGAGAGGCATTCCAGTGTTTTTAGAGACCCCTGGTATTTTTAACTTTGTAGTTTTCATACTAAAAACATTCAAGCACGTGATAGTTTTAGTTTACCTCTATTTGACTTGTGTGTTCTTGCCTTTCTGATTTCATCACATCTTTTCCTGTGAGTCTGTCTCTTAAACCTGTGTTGTGGTTGACTGCACGATGGGTGGGTTTTGCAAAGAGCAGTGGTAGAGCAAGCTGTGACGCGAGTGGAAACAAGTAAAAATACACATAAACTACACTGATAATCTAAATGAATTTTATTTTTTTAAATATTAACTATCCAAACTAATTTGATTTGTTGATAGAGATGAGTTATGAGTTTATACGCTTCACAGACATATAATCCCATCATGACTGTGCATTATGAGTCCAGTATGCAGGCTATTAGATTAGAATCTGGAACCGTCTTTTATGTAGTATCTTCAAATGTCTAACGAGTCAGTTAACCAAAGTGACATTAAGGGAGCCATGACCTTTTCAAAATGTTTCAGCTGACGGGTATATCTGTCTCTATCTCTGGTGTCAACAAACCACAATGACTGTGGACCCTTATCGTCATACTTCATTTCACTTTTCTCATCACTTTTCCAAAGATTTCAGTAGAAATTGCATGATTTAAAGGTTAATGCGAGCTGATATGCAAGATATGAGTGTAGTTTTTTCATATTAGCAAGAATTAATTGTCAAATTACTCAGATACTAGACACTACTGGTCACCACCTGGTTTTTTGTCATGAACTTGGTTTATAACTAAATGCAATGTTTATGTCCTTCACAGTTCTTTTGTCTCATCATGAAAAGACTACCATGTATCAAACATGATGTTTGCATGCTAACCTAATATTTACTGTTAATCTCACTGAAACTGCACATTGATAGCTCACACATAACAGAGCCCTCTATACTTGTATTACTACATTGAAGAGGAATCCATGAGGATGTTGATTTATTAAGGAGGGAAACTTGATTGTTTAGCTTTTGAAGGAATGTGATTTTTTTTCCTGAATAATTAGTTTAAATTTGTTTAAATTTTACCTCCTATGAATTTGTCACAACTTTAATTCTTAGAACATGCTGGCAGTTCTGAGAAAGCAGTTTGTACTTATTATAGCCACACGAGTCATTTTTAATTCCCCATTCTGTTTCACACCTCTTTTTCACAAGGGACTGATTGAGTTTTACTTCCTGGTAAATGCAGACTTGTTAGTGTCATCATATGGTATCTGTCTCGCAGGTGGACAAAGACCCACTGCGTAAAAGCGTGAACTGTGGGAGCTCTCCATGAATGTATCATATATCATCTTCTGTTTATGTTCAGGACAGGGACTTTTTTCACAAGTCACTTGATTCATGAGGAATCCCCAGTGAGTACGCCCACATAGGAAAAGGTGTCTATATGATATCACCCTCTAGTGGTGCTAAAAGGTGCGTACATTTTCACAGTGAGAATCTTGTGATACTTCTGATAAACTCAATTTATCATGCAGTATCTCAATAATGATAAAACTGCGTTGGACACGCACAGAGAATTACAGAATTTATCTGACCATCAAAGGTCTTGTAATACAGACCCTTATTTCAGCATTCACATGTTCAGCACTAATATTATGCACTGTTGTGCTCTATCTGCTTATCATTCATGGCTGCATACTTTGGGGACATTTTACCTTTATTTATGTAAGAGGACCTTTGTGACAAAGATGAAACATGGGGAGAGAGTGTGACAGGATGACATGCCACAAAGGTTCTCAGGCAGGTTCAAATCTGGGGCAGTGTGGTTTTGTGGTATGTATCTCAGACCACAATGCGCTATGTTCATAATCATGTGTTTTTTAGTATATTATATGTACACAAAAGCAGGCACTCAACACCAAGTCAATAATTTAGCTTGTGGATGCTTATCACACAGCACCCACAAGCTAAATTTCTCATGATAAGTCCTATTGTGACAGGGTGAAAGATGCAGGAGAGACAGACACTGGAAAGCAAAACTACTGTAAAGTGAGACATTGCAAAGCATCAGTGTGTGGTATCTCGACAGATATCAGATGAAGGTTGCTTCAAAAGTTTCCAGAAACAACACCTCTGCAGTGAGGTACCGTTGTAGGAACAACAATGACACTTCACCCTCAGACAGTGCCACCCATGAGTGAGTGATGGAACATATCTTTGTTTTTCATCCCATTTGCTCGGTTTGAGTGTCAGTGTATTGTGTTGTCTGTAAATCTCTGTGGCCTCCAGAAGGTTGAAGAGTGCTGTTCATGCCAGAGGTTATAGGCTGACATCAGAGCTTTTATTTGTTTCAATTTACCTGCCAGACAGCAGGTGGAGGGCACTCAACCAGTGCCACCTATATGAGTGAACAAGGGAGCGGATCTTTATTTCCAGGATTCAATGACAGAGCTCCTTTTTCACCCTGCATCTCCCTAAACTGCTAACAAGCATACTGAGGTGCCAGGTTTACAGATTAGACATTCAACTGACATAATGTAGAATGTCATTGTATGTGAAAACCATTCAGTCTCACCATTAAAAAAAGGTTTCTGTCGATCTTTGTGGAGAAGAGGCCATTTTGGTTCAGGTCCCTGACAGCTCAGCTGGTGTCATTTGAGCCATAATGAAGCTTCATACTGTGAAACAAGTGCCGACAGTTTCTGGGTGCCACGAAACCGGTCTGGCAGGTGGGAAACTGGTGCACTGGTCACGCCCGTCTCTGTGAGGAAAAGAATGAGGGATTGAGAGAAAGATGGAGGCTGGTTGTGGGAGGTGTAAGGGAGGGAGGGGGAAAGTAGTTCTACCTGTTGCTGCTTAGATGAAGGTCAGTGACAAACACATAGCCAAGCAGAAAGGAGAGGAGAAGAAAAAGAGAGAAGGAGAGTAGAGGTGTTAAATGTGGCGTCACAATGCTCTAACCACTGCTCTGTGACTGAGTAAACGCCTGGATTTGAAAAAGTATCCATCTACCTGCTCTCAACTCCACTCTTCACTCTCTGCTGCCTCGAGTCAGATGGCAAAGCATGATCCGGTAGGTTCTTCCTTTGTCTTTCTCTTTCTCTTATAACAAAAAACTCCTTCTTCTTGCCACAGTATGTCTCTTGGTTTATTCAACCTTCCTTCAATCAATAGTCAAGCTTCCTGCTTAATCAATCACTCAGACTCTTGTTCTGTTTATCTGCTTCTCTGTTTGCTCTGTTTGAGTTTCAGTATATTGTGTTGTCTGTAAACCTCCAGAAGGTTGAAGAGTGCTGTTCAGTGCAGGGATTACAGACTGACATCACAGAGGTTTTATTTGCTGCAATTAACCTGCCAGGCAGCAGGTGAGAAGGGCGTCAGAATATACTGTAGGTTTTGCATAAATTAAACTAGTCAATTGTTATAAAGGGGTTCTGCTTTAGTTTCTGTTGGATTACACTTAAACACTTTGCTTGAAGCTCTTTAGACTGTAACACGTAATGTTTTGTCATAATGTACAGTCTATCTCCACACCATCAAAGTTTCCAAAGCAAAGAAAAAAAAATCCCTGTTCTCAGCTTTGTGAGATTGTGTTTTTTAGATAAAGAACTAGGGTTTTAAATTGTTTATTTAGCTGAGGAAGCAGGGGAATTTTCTCAACCCACACTGGAGTAGTGTCATTTTCATCTATTCAGAACTTCAGGCACCTATTGCAAAAAAAAAAATGTTTTTTGTGGATTGTTTCCTGTTTCCTGATCCTTAGACAAGAGTCTAAGGATGAAGGGTGCTGTATGTTGTACAGATTGTAAAGCCCTCTGAGACAAATTTAAGATTCCACTGAAAACATTGATACGTTTTCATTTTCACGACTTACTGTGTTCTGTTTACTTCAACAGGAATATTTTAAGATTGGTCTTGGTTCCTGTCAGGCTCAGATCACCATATTCTCTGAAGAAATGCAGTGACCTGACGTGTATCTGTCTTGATTCCTTATTGTCCCTACAGACAAGGCAACTAGGCATTAAGGGGCACTTTAGTTTACTATTTCATGTTGGGTAGCTTTGTAACTTTGTATTATCATAGTTATTGTTTGAGGCAAACAATAACTTTTAAATGTTATGCGACTCCCTGATCTTTAAATTTTTTTTTCAGTAATCTTCCAGGATAATCGCTGATAGGCAAACTATGCAAGATGATCCATGTGTACCCTGGTGGGAAATATGATGAACCTGCTCCTCCACCTATTTTATTCTACTTCTATTAAGTGGGGTGTACGCTGCCTATAGGCTTATTTTGAAACTTGATCAGCATGCAATAGAAATGGTCTTATGAAACACCTTTTGTAGCGAGTCCATTAGTTTCCTTTTTTTGTTTTGTTTTTTGACAAAGATTTTGACAAAAGTAACAAAATCTGCCTTCCAGCACCTCTAAAACTCAGTAGTTAACACGTTACATCTTGTTAGTTATATCCCACTTGGCCAAGAAATAGTGTGGAACATAAGACCCCAAACAACACAACTGTCTGGTTTCTGTATGGATGAAGCAATTGAGACGTGTAAATTAGCTTTAGAGGTGCTGGTAGGTGGATTCTGTTACCTGTGGACAGAGCCAGGCTATTTGTTTGCCCCGTTTCCAGTTCCAGAAGCTACCTCTCCTGTAAAAGTATTTTCTGTCACAACATCCCAGTTTATAGTAGCTAAACTTCAACCATATTCAGGGAAGCAGGAAGAGAAGCTTGTTTGAACAATGAAACAATGCAGATCAAACTTTGAAAGGCAGGTTTGTCATTGTGGCAGAAAAATAGATGCAAGGAGATGAAGAGAATCACTGGTAATATAAGCTATTGTTTTACATGGAATAGAGTCTGACTGACTTATGTCTACGTTTATCATGAGTCATTCTCAGTGAGTTCATGGCCTTAGCCAACTGGGTAGCCAACTTTGAGGCCGTTTCCAATTGAAACCATAGTTTTAGTCACCTTACTTCTTCCTGTTACCACTTATTTGTAAGCAGATGATAACCTACCTTTCCCATAAATTCTTGATATGGATATTGGGAGCTGTGAACCAAAAAGGGCAGAGGAGATAGCATGAACAGAACAGGAAATGAACTCTTGAGACCTTTTAAACCCTGTTGCCGGGACACATCATGTGTCTTTGTGTCTAAGGTTGTTACCCAGGAGTGGACTTAAACATAGACTTGATACTAGTGTTAGGATTCCATGAAGGACAATGGCCTACGTGCTTGGTCTAAGCAACCAAAAACAGAGTTATTTGTTTCCCTCTCTTTTGTCTGTCTATTCATTGATATCATTATACCTATCAAATATAGCATGGTGTCTTATTTCCAAGGGCAATAGATGACACTGTAATGGAGACTTCACATCGCATTGTGTGTTATTACGATAAAGGATTTTTTCTATATGAAGTTATTTCCTTTCCTTCCAACCTATATGTCTGTTTCCTACAGAACGACCCCCCTCCTCCTTACTCTGTTGCTGTGCACACCCAGCCCCCCCTCAAGTCCTATGAAGAGGTAGTGTATGGCGTGGGTCCGGGCCTGAGTCTCCCCACTCAGCCACACTACATCCCTCAGTATCCACCACCTGTGATTGTTGCCCAAGTCACACAGTCACACACACGTGAGTGATATCCACAGCTCCCATATTTTGCTGAGAATATAACTGATGCAGGTGTACATGCAAAACAAACAGGGACAGAGTCACTTTGAGTGTGTGTGTTTGTTTATATGTTTTTGTACGGTCTGTGTCCAGCCCGAAAGAAGAGGCGTTGCTGTGAAAGTAATGCCCAGTGTTACGGAGGGGCAGGGGGAGCCTTACTGGTGCTCGGTCTGCTGGCACTGGCCATCTGGCTTGGAGGTACACAGTGTTTATTCATACAGATCACTGGACATTGTCATTAATATTCATTTGCTGCTCTAATTTATTCAGGACTATTGTAACTGAATGCAAAGTTGCGCCCTTGTGGTTCCTTTTTTTAAATATATAATCCACTGAGCTCTGTTGGCCTTCACAAAATGTGGGTTGTTTCAATTTAGTATTTTTCCAGGAGATATTTCAGGTTAGTTTTTTCCCTTCTTTTTAGTTTGGGCATGTTCATGAAATTTATATGATTTTTCCATTTTTGGTGACCATAATTTTATTTATTTTATTTATTTTTTTATGTTCCATGATCCATCCAAATTTCAATACCAACTAGAAAAATGGGGTGTTCCAAAACTTTTGATTAGTACTGTGTTAAAATAGTTTCTGACATTCAAGTGGTTCATTTAAGTTGCATTTTATAGTTTTTATTTTATGTCAGCATTGGTTAACAATAACAACGCACACTGTACCTCTACTTAACCTCACTCATAACAGCCCACTCTACCCCAACAACAGTTCGTTATGGCACCAGGCTGTCAACAGAAGAGGTCCACCATGATGAGGATGATGATCACAGAAGTGAAAATCTGCCGTTGCCAAAGTATGACACCTGTCCCAACAATACTGTCCAGTGTAATGGGATAAGAGATTGCCAACTGGGCACTGATGAGACAAATTGTGGTGAGTAGGCTCAACTACACACACAGACCTAATCAGACCCCAACAAATCCAAGGACAGATGGCGAAGAAAGATGGGCAGACACAAAAAATAGGCCAGAGGATCTGCGTGTTGAGTTCTTATCTATGGCAGGCACTTGTATTTAGTTGAAACTTGAATCTACTGTAGTAACATTATCAGTAAATATATTTTAGTCAGAAGTACAGAATCCATTCCACTAGACAGCATAGTTCAACCTTGTGAAAATGTTGGACTTCAATACCAAGGAATCATATAATGTTATATGAAGAAACAACAAAGAAACTGCACACAGCAGCATGCTTGCATTTGTTGAGTCTGGCAAAGTGAAGCTTTAATTTATTTCACATTTGATTTTTATTTTTACTGTGATTGTTTGCAGTTGCAACAGCAGCAGCACACAGGCCAAACACTCCACATAATAATCACATTGTGTTAGGCCAGACTCACTGAAGAGATACCATCTAAGTTGTCTTCTCTGTTTTATCTGCCTCCTTGTCTTCCCCAGTGAGGTTTGGTGAGAACAATGGTCTGCAGGTCAGGACATCTCAAGATGGCCGCTTCCTACCAGTGTGCTACAAAGGCTGGGATCAGAGCCTTGCTGAACAGACCTGCACTCAGCTGGGTTTCAGAAAGTGAGAAAAAAATCAGAAAAAGTCAGAAAGAAGTAGTACTAAATGCTGAAAACCATTTTGGATCAGCGCTACAGCATCAAAATATTTATTACCATTCCCCATCATCGTTCAGAACAACTACTGGTTTCTTACGGAATGATTAAGCTGGTCAGTTTATCAGAGTCCAGTTTCAACAGCAGCTAGCGGACTTCAATCTCCAACCTGTGATTTACCCACCGAGCTCCATCTAATTTCTCCTCACCTGCTGCTGTGTCTGTTTAGGCCTGAATTGATTCTCCACGGGTCTCTCTGGGGTGTCTCAGTGTGACAGAGCCAGAATGAGTTTTCAGACCCAGTCAGACCTTGTTTCAGGAAAATGGTCTCTGCATGTGCAAGTTTATCTCTTCAGCTTTGTGAACTGCCCTTCTCTCTATCTCCAGGCCCAGTGTCACCAAAGCAATGAAATCCCAGGCATTCATCAGTGTAACAGTGACCAACAGATCATCTGTGCCTATCCAGGGTCTGGTAAAAGTCAGGTACCTCGTTTCATACAGCTCAGACTTGATCTGCATCATCCATCCATCTGAGTTTATTATAAAATCTGTCTCATTATGTAAAATTATATGTGAAATATTTGTAAAAGAATTTCAAACAATATTAGCCCCACAGGCTTATATTCAGCTATTTTATGGGATTATAATACGATTTAAAAAAAAAAAAAAAACACCAGTAAGGTGCACATTGGTTTACTGTACATACTCATGGTAACTAACATGCTTTTCTCATTACAGTTCTTCCTGTCCATACCAGGAGACTGTCTTCCTGCAGTGTGTGGGTAAGGAGCCTCCATCTGTTCCTACAGCCATGTGTCACAAACAGTTACGCATTAGCTCTCTCTCTGTCTCTTTTTCTCTGTCTCTATCTCACACACACCAGTGACTGTGCTTCCAGCCATTTGGCACCACAACAACAAAACATAAGCATTTGATGCTTTGAATCTTAAATCTGAGTTGAATTCAGAGAATGTTTCTACAGACCATATTATATTAGAGTTGGTGTGATAAGGTTGGATTTCAACAATGAGACAACAATGCTTTGCTTACTCTTTTTCTGCCATACCTGCTGGTATACTGTTTGCTGACATAATCCATGATCCATCCAATCACCTATTACCACCATATCGCTGAAACTCACTAGACCATAATACAGAATTACCTCTTAACCCGATATAAATGGTGCAGTATCATACATTGCGTCTCTTTCCCAGACTGCGGTCACCAGCAGTCTACATCCCGGATCATTGGGGGCACAGTAGCTAAGACAGGTCAGTGGCCTTGGCAGTTGTCCCTCCACTTCAGAGGATCCCATGTTTGTGGCGGAGTCCTGATCTCTCCTGATTTTGTGCTGACTGCTGCCCACTGCTTCCCAAGGTGACTGACACAGAAAATAGCCATCTTTTCCAAATTTTGGGATTCTTGTTTTTTATTTTTTTCTATACTGTAACAATTTTGTTTACTCTTGCAACAGAATTAATACATTGTAACTGTAGAAATGTGTTTTGTTGAGCTGCAGTTCACAGTGTTGAACTGATACATTTCAAAGTTAAGAGATAAAGTCTTCTTCTATGCTAAAAATGTAAGCACCGGTACCAAAACAGTATGAATCCATTGCAGTGGCAACACTTTGGCTGTCTCAGTGCAGTACTGGAAAGTCTATGCTGGAGTGGTGTCCCTGGACAATCTACCTCAGCCTTACCTAGTTAAGAAGATCCTGCTCAATGAGAACTACAACAGCAAGACTAATGACCAAGATGTTGCTCTGCTCAAACTTACATCTCCAGTTCTTTTCAATGGTTAGTCACATCTTCACTTTGTTAAAACCATGTTTCATCCTAATTTCATACCTGAGGTCGCAGTGAGAATTTCGTCTTCACATCAACACCTAGCTGCTGAAGCTATCATAGAGGAAGTTTGACCTTTTTGCAGCAAGACAAGAGTCAGTAAAGGGTTTCAGTATGACTGCTTCCTCCTTGAGAATATAAAGGACAGAGAGTCTTGAATGATGCAACACAAGCTGTTTATGTTTGCAGGGAGTATGTGTTCATGAAAAGCAGTATCTAGTGAAACCAGGTGGGTGACTGAATGACTTGAAAGACAAGCCTTCTGCTGGCTGACCTGGGTTCAAGAGTCAGTCAGTAAATATTCACCCTGCAGCTGAAACGCCCTTGAACAAGTCACTATATTTCTACAAAATCCAGAATTTTCTTTTGCGCTTGAGTGCTGTTATTCTGAGTACATACGTTTGCCAGTGTGTTTGCAAAAGTTAATCATTTGTTTTTGTGTTATCCAGATAAAGTTCAGCCAGTTTGTCTGCCACTGTCTGGCCAGCAATTTCCACACGGAACCAAATGCTGGACTTCAGGCTTTGGCACCACTGTGGCAGGATCAGGTAAGCTGGGACACAGAGCCACCGAGTTTATTTATTTCATTAGATCCCCATTAGCTTCCACTGTACCCAAATTGGTCTTTAGAATGCAGCCAGACAAAACTAACAAATCCAGAGAACTATAAGACATTCAGGCAGATAGTCATCGGAGGAGACACAGGCAGGCAGAACACAACAGAATAAAGTCTGGACCACCTAAGGGAACATGGGTGTGTGACTAATGTCTGTCATCTAAGCACTGAGGCTGATAGTAAAAGAAAAAGATGGATGTAAAACAAAAGTAATGGCTGATGGGCAGCTGCAGAATGACAGGGGAAGTAAGAATGCACAACACCGAGATTAATCATATAAACTGGAGACAAAAGAGGGAAGTCATGACCACACACTAGCTGTTGCCATGGCAGTGCATATATTTATCAATCAGGTGATCCAGCTTTTAGGCTCAGTGGACAGTTTCACATATATTCAGCTGCTACTCTGCCATATTTTAGGGCCTTGTTAGAAAAATGAATGAGCACATTGTTTTTGCTTTCCCATACAGGCACTGTCTCCAAGGATCTGATGGAAGTGACTGTGGATATCATTGATACACAAGTGTGTAACAGTCCCCGTGTGTATGGAGGCGTTGTGACCACAAACATGCTCTGTGCTGGAGACCTGGAAGGAGGCAAAGACTCCTGTCAGGTGAGCATTTGATGTCAGGAGACAGCTTTACAGTAATAAGATGAACACCCAGCAGACTTTAGAGGAAAACCTATGTTAACTAAGTATGAACTATATTTTCCAGGGTGACAGTGGTGGACCTCTGGTATGTCAGGGAGAAGACCGCTGGTACCTGACGGGGCTCACGAGCTGGGGCGCTGGCTGTGGTGAAAAAAACAAGCCTGGTGTTTATACCAAAGTCAGTAGTGTTCTTCCCTGGATCTATAGCAATATGCAGGTAAGAATGGATGGAGCACACAATGAATAAATTGTGAAATGTTTAGGATGCATTCAGACTTACAGTAGACTGCAGGCTGTCACCACCTTAACTTTTCCTGTGCCTCCTACAGCAAGTGAGGCCGTGATGTCACTTTGTCTCCTGCGGGTGGTCTGCTTCACCTCCCCCTTCCCCCAATGAACCCTGCACTATGAAGTCGTCTTTGAGAGATGGATGGACTTAGATGAAGGAAATGATGAGGAGATGGTGTAGACAGAAAGACAGACAGATGAAAGGTTGGGGGCATAGCAGCACAACAAAATGCACCAGCAGAACACAGGACTTCTGTCTTGGCGTTCTGCATCATATATATTAATCCTCTTTCATACGCCTGTTTTGTGTGTTACCTGACCCTGATTATTAATACAACTCCAATCAATGGAATGACTTCAGTCTTCCATTAATTTTTCTCTTCTGTCTCTTGGTGTCTCGGTCATACAGTATACTTATGTGGACCTGTGGTAGGTGTTAAGCAAACTTTGAAGATGGCTGGTCCTTCTCTTATGTGTTCTGTGCCAATGAAACAGTCCACTGTACTGTGATCTCTTTAACTGGAGTTAGAATGATAGCCCTTACAAATGATTTATGATTATAGAGGTGTGTTTTTTTTTCCTCAGGGACACATCTCAGGCTTTTCTTTGTTAACTGTTGTGTTTCATATTAAAATAAAAAAAGGACACTATGTATTCACTTCATGAAGAAAGACAACAGGGTGGCCCTTGGCCCCCTGTTTGAGCTGGGGCTCTGTCTGTGCACCTAAACCTCCACTTATACTCACACTGTGAAATTTTTCAGAAATTGCTCTTCTTACATTGTGTGTCAGTGTGTGTGTCATATTTATGTGGACTAGCCATATTATCTAACAGCATACATGAACAATAAAGATCAAGGAAAATCCTTATTATGGCGTTGATTAATCCAATAGAATAAAGCCTGACCCTCACAAACTGTCAATCAAACATGAGGCTGGTATAATGCTGGGGGGTCTATGATGGTGTTTGTGTGTGTGTGTGTGTGTGTGTGTGTGTGTGTGTGTGTGTGTGTGTGTGTGTGTGTGTGTGTGTGT